>OU612046.1:96576207-97130705 GCA_914767935.1 Coremacera marginata
CACTACTGGACCGACAAAAAGCACTGGATCGTTAGCTCAAAGGATAGATATTTGCAATACATTACAAGTAAATATCATAACTTTATGTACTTCTTTCTCTATACGATATAGTTTTGTAATTTTTTTATTGAAATAATCTAAACATTTTTCAGATAATCGAAAATTCTCCACTTATTCCACTTGAACACATTCCTCCAATAAGTACAGATGCTGAAAATCAACTTTCCACGGACGTTAAATATCTATACCAAATTGCCCAAGCCGTTTCAAATGGTAGTTGCTAAATTAATCTAGCAAACATCAAAGCTGGACCGGTAGGACATTCGAGATGGATAACAAAAGTTAGTAGATTGCTCCGTGTGTATATTGCGACAGAAAACCCCTCACAAAATTTACAAATTTTGGCAAGGTACATCATGAAAGTGCTCTGCTTGGAAAATTCATCCAGTGGACGCAATATTTACCAGACAACTTACGTAACATCATAAATCCCGTAATACAGAATAATTCCTATTTCGCACACAGTGAAAATGTTTTGTTGAGCATGTTATTCGATGATTTTAAAGAAATTCGTAAATTGGCACTCAAAAAAATATTGTATATTCGCGGCAACATTTACGATTTAACTGAGCTTCGCGAAAAAGTAAAACCAAACATCAATTTTGATTGTTCGGATTACGTTCACATGATCGATTTAGAGGACAAAGCATTGTTATTTGAACCGCCATTTACCAGGAAAATTCCGTATGAGCATTTGCAACAATACCTCGAATGTGTAGATGATGAAGATCCACCATTTCCAGACCCACTAATATCTTGTCATATTCAAGGTACGGAGCGTCATGTCCAGCTACTAGCGAGTGTTGCTAAGCGCTCAATCGACAAAAACCGTGAAGGTATAAAGGCATCTGTATCTGAAGGCCGAAAGAAAGCGCCTCGTATGGAATCTCGAAAAGATTTGGAAGGCAATCTTTGAATGAAAAATACACTGAATTGGAATTTTTGATGTGAAATCGTTTAAAACAATAATTGCTTTCATTTTGATTCATACCTTGTCTCTACCAATACAATTACTTTGTACTTTAAATGAATTTCTCATAATTTTCAAAATAAATATTGAACAAAACAAAAAAAAAACAATATATTTTTGGATAAAAAAAGTGGGAAAAATAAGAAATAGAAATTATGATTTTGCGCTATGAACAACTGACAATGGTAATTTATCAATATTTTCACGAAAAATTTGCACTTTCACAAGGCCAAAACTGCCTGAAGGAGCGTTCCAATGCTTTTGCAATGCACTGGAGAGTTCTTAACTATTGTCTTGGCTACAATTTTGGTCTTAGTATTGGATCGAAAATCTCAATGGTTTGGCTGTTATAGGCCAAAATATCCAAAAAAACGTGACAAAAAGTGGTGAATTTTCTGCATTTTCGACTTTTTGACCATGAAAACGACGTTTTTTCTAAGTAATATGTTCAGAGAAATTGTAGCCCGAGACAATAGCTACAACTTTTCTTTTGAAAATAAGTCAAAATTTCAAATAGTTTACGAAATATGAGCCCAAGGAAACTTGCAAATTTTCCAAAAAAATAAAGTCTGAGAAAAAACTGCAAGTCAAAATCTGGAAGCTCGATTTTCACCGTAGACGTAAGGTCTAGTGGACTTTTTTGCTCAGTACAATCCCAAGAGTCAGAAACGCGAAGCGCCCATTAAGATGTTCAAATCGCCCCACCCTAACAGATAATTTTAAAAAATAGTCGAAGAAATTTTGTCCTCAAAATAAATTTTATTCGAAAAGCAAAAAAAAATATTGTTCAGTAATAAAGACACACATTTCTATCCTTTTACCGTAAAAAGAGAAATTCGATTCCTGGCAAAAAATAAAGAGCAAATAAATAAAATGTTCTAATGATCGTGGTGTATTAATTGCTGTCGAATTTATGCATTTCTCTCAAGATATAATAATTCCAGAGTCCTTAAATATAGAAGTTTGCTTCAGTCATGTAAAGTGGCCGTATGCCAACGAGCCGTGGTAGAACCTGGTTCGAATCCCACCTGACATAAAATTTGGGTTTTTATCATCAAAAGTATATACAGAAGAATCTCGATTACCAGGGATATTCCGTATAATCGAAACTTCGGATCTATCAGTTGAACGCTATCAAATAAAATGAAAAAAATAACAAACGTTATCGCGCACGTTATATTAATATTATAAAATCTTTGAACTGTGACCTCACCTTATACTAGTTATCAATATCACTTTTAAAATACCCCCCTAGTCAGAATTTTTTTTGATGCAGAATTTAAGACCGTAAAAATTATTAAATATTTGCGAAAAAAAATTAAATTTTACTACTAAACAAAAAAGTTATCTTGGATTTAAGTTTCAGTACATATGATCACCTTGACGGCAAAAACGAAAAGCGTATGGTGTAACAGAAAGCAACAACAACAACATACAAGAACAAGTTTTTCAACAACAACGGAGAAAAAACACAATAACAACAACAGCAACAACAATGCCTAATCCACTAAATATTACAATATGATGCTATAACCTATTTTTGATAAATTGTTTATTTTTCTTCATTGTTTTTAAATTCAAAATAAAAATATTTTTGTTGCTTGTAATTTGCAATTAAAACAAAAAAGAAATAAAAACTTAACTTGCCAAATAAATGTGTTCCCTCGCTCAACTACGGCTTTGAACCCACGACGTTAACAGCTTGTCAGATACTCTACCTTGGCGCTTCGACGACTATTGAAAATTGGCGTTCCTACAACAGTCACTTGCTTTTCCAGTCCCATACAAACAAGATTAGAATCAGCGCTAGCTTACAATTAGCTTAAGGGGCATTTTACCAAATTTTTTTTTTGAGAATCGAATTTTTTTTTTTTATAACTTACTTAATATATGTCTCAAGAATGTCAAACATTTTTATTTTCAAAATCCCTCCTCTAACTGTACTTTGTACCCTGTTTTGCGCGCGCCTTCAAGAGTGTTTTCTAATTATTTTTTTTTTTTAAAAACTCGAAGTCAGACCATCAAATTAGGTTAAAACTTTCACGAAATTTTTTTTTTCACAATCCTTTCTTAAAAAACTCCTAAAATTTTAACAAAATTAGGTAAAATGTCCCTTAACTTATCAATAACAATAACAGGTTAGCATAGGAAAATAAAACAAAACATCAAAAACACTTTTTTTACCGTATATTCTTCAAACGTTTTTTTTTTTTTGTCATTTGAAGAAGTTTGTTTTTAGTTAAATATAACCACAAGTGTTTTGCTCTTATAAAGATTGGTTTTTATTTAGAAAAACCTGTTAAAGTGAAGTACAAAATGAAATTCAATGGGATTGAAATCATGGAAACAAAATGTCCAACAAATCGTGATGTTATCGATGACATAATCATCGACAAAAGGAAAGTTTACAAAGAGCGTGCGAGTTTCAGAACAGATGCCAAAGCGTTATCCAAAACCAATGACGTGTTGCAATGTATCTCATTCGATGGTAAAAAGGAGTTGACGCTAAAGAAACAAATTGTTATGAGCAAAGTTCGAATGATACAAGTCATGGAAGAGCACGTGCCTTTAGTGAAAGAACCGGAATCAAAATTTATCGGTTAGACAACACCAACTCGAGGCACTGGACAAGAAATTCAAAAGGCCATAGTGAACTTTTTGGTTGAAGAGAATTTCAAAATCGATCATTTGGTAGCTATCAGTTGTGATGGCACGGCTACTAATACTGGCCGTAACAATGTAGTAATTTCATGCATGGAACTTTATTTACAGCGACCATTACAATGGTTTGTGTGCCTGTTCCATTTTAACGAGCTACCACTGAGCACGCTGTTGAGATATTTCTTTGGAAAATAAAAAAGGACTGGAATCTGGCCAGAGGAGTTCGGAAAATAAATCACAGAATGTGAAAAATACACTGTAAGTATGATGTTAATGTATGTCACACAATCTATCCACAAGTGTACTATGTTTTTTTTTTGCATTCATGTTGTAGAATTATTTGAGCTAATTACCATGGGTGCTATGCCTGACAACATTGATGGTTGGACTCTGCGTGGTGATCAACGTTATATATATCATATGGTTGTTTCCGTAAACAATGGTGTGTGCGATGAAGGATTAGCTAGCTTGAAACCAGGTCCTTTGAGTACTGCACGCTGGCTAACAACCGCTTCAAGAATTCTTCTTCTTTATGTCACAAAAACGCGTCCGTCAGACATTTTTAAAAAACTGACCCAGTTTGTTGCAAAAGTTTATGCGGCATTCTGGTTTCTTATAAAACAGAAGCCTGAAGCTATACACGGTAGTCAAAATGTTTTCAAATACATTTTTTGGATCCATCAGTTGCCGATGGATGTTGAGATGGTCATTCGTTCAACGATTGAAAATAATCCATACTTTTTTCATCCGGAGAGTATTTTGCTTTCAATGATAACAGATATAGAGTTCAAACGCTGGAATCATACGATCAGATGCATATAGCAAAATTATTACGGCGCGAACTGATCCTCCTGCAACTGTTCGTACTTTTTTCGTACGCCGTTCTACTATAAACTTCAAAAGTAGTTCCTATATTGAAATGATTGATTGGAATAAATTCCACATTACAGAGCCACCATGCTTGCAATTCTTTTTACAATGCGAATTGGAACAGCATCAATATTCGAATGAAATCATTTAAATTCCAGGTAATTGCTTTTCTGGAAAAATGTCTTTTTAAAATGTTTAATAATGTCTTGAATGATTTTCAGATTTTCTGTGTCATTCTCAAAATACTGAGCGTTACGTTCAGCGTTACGTCATATTGTCAGTGAATCTGCTACCGCCGTTACGGATGAAGAACGTTTGGGCCATATTTTTGCCAAGCTTGATAGCCGACAGCGTTACAGTTAAATCGAGTCGCGAAAGGATTTTGCTTAAAAATGTATTTTTTTGTTTAAATTGCAAACAATACATTTCAGTATAATACTCTTATTTTAACATTGTACTGACCAGAATTTAATGAGCTTTACAGACCTATTCTGGCAAATTAACAATAGATAACCAGTATTTTTCATATTTCTATGTGTTTGTTGTAACTTTTTGATTTCAAAACAAAATTTGAAGCTCAAAAATAATAAATTTCAATTTGGAAAGTTCCAACGTCGCTCAAATTTTTCGCAACCTCCTGCCATTCCTCGCTGGAACTTGGAAACTTAAAAATGTTTCGTGGAATATAAGCTTGTAACATGGCGTTACAAGCTAACATTTAACAATATTTATATTTCATACAAATTACACACATTATATCTCCTGTTAACATTTAACATAAATATTTAACAATATTTATACTTCATACTAATTACACACATTATATCTACTTGTTAAAATAATATTATTATTAATAATGTAATATTACTGTATAATTCACTATAAGCATAGTGAATTTACTATATATCATAGAATTATATTAATTATATTATAGAATTATGTTAATTATATTATAATTATATTATATCTGTTTGATAAAATAATATTATTATTAATAATGTAATACTACTGGATTATTCACAGAATAAATCATATCATAGGGTTATATTTATTTATTTATTTATTTAATTTAGACCAGCTAGCACAACAAGACCAAGATCTTATATAACAGCACTAGCTTCAAAGTATGAAATGTTTAATAGTTCTTAAGTAGTAATAATATTATAATTATACAGTAATAATAAATTATAGTAAAACACTAGCCATTAAACACTGATATTAAAACATGAAATAAGAAAGTTTCAAAAGAAACAGCAAAAAGTACAGTCAAACCTTAAAAAGAAACAAAAAATATATCTATGAAAGCATGTATACTTATTTTTTACATATAAATGAATCACCTGAAATGGTTTCATAAACAATTACGAAAACTCTTAAAAACAAAAGATCTTTGAATAAGATACATGACTTTAATCCTTTTATTGCAACGAGGAAAGGTATATCGCAAGCTGATTTCTAAATTGCACTACGTCATTAATCAATCTTAATTGAATAGGAATTGCGTTCCAGAGACGCGTAGAAAAAATAAAAAATTGCCGTTTTGAAGTTAGGCATGAAAAGCGCTTTGGTATTACTGTTTTAACCCGATTTGAGCGCGTGAAAGTAATTTTTTCAAACAGATAAGTAGGTTCTTTTGTAGTTATGATCTTGTGTAAGTAAACCATCGTGCGAAATTTAAGCAGATTGTCAAAGGTCATACCATACAGTTTTTTGGCGTAATGCGAAACATGATCTCTACGTTGTAATCCGAACACATATCTTGTAATGTTATTAAATACGACATTAAGTCTTTTTTTGCTGGAATAGTCGCAATTCGCGAAGATTTCACAACCATAGAGTAATGTAGGAACAAGATATGTTTTAGCAATAAGGATTCTGATATTTATCGGCGTGAAGTATTGCGTTGCCCACAATTCGCGTAGCATATTATAAAGCCTTCCAATGACCGAGTTAATGTGGTTATTCCAAGACAGTGAGCTATTAAATGTAATGCCCAAGTTTTTTGCTGTGTCAACGTAATCGATGTTGCAATTGCCAATAGCTAATTTTGGGATCTCAGTCATATTTATTAACCGCTTGGATATCACAAGACATTTGGACTTTTTCGGATTTAAACACAACCCATTTTGCATGGCCCAATGATATATTTTATTAAGAGTGTTATTTAATGTGCTGATACAGCTTCTTAGTTCATTGCGGCTGCAGCTTCCATATAACTGCACATCGTCAGCATACATGTGCATCGAGCAATTATTCAAAGCATCGGGAAGATCATTAATATATAAAGAAAATAAAAGGGGTCCCAGGATTGAGCCTTGTGGCACACCTCTACGGATGGAGAGAAAATCCGATGCAGAATTACCTGAGCTTACAGATTGAGACCTAGAAGAAAGGTATGAACCCAGAAGATTAACAGCAGTATTTGAAAAATTAAATAATTTGTCTAATTTTGTTTGCAATATTGAGTGATCGACGGTGTCAAAGGCTTTTGAGTGATCCAAAAGTATTAAGAAAGTGACTAGGTTGTCATCCAGAGCAAAACGTATATCTTCGACAACGTCGACCAACGCAGTAATGCAGCTGCGTTTTGGTCTAAAACCTGACTGTCGACTTGTAAGCAAGCTGTTTTGAAGAATAAACTTGTTGATCTGCTCATGTAAAATACGCTCAAAGGCTTTAGAGAGAAACGGTAAGATCGCAATCGGTCTATACTCATTGCCGGATTTGGGTATCGGTATAATTTTGGTTTTTTTCCAGCTTGCTGGGAAAGTTGAGGAGGTTAGTGCTGTGTTGAATATGTGCGTAATGTATGGAAGAATTTTCGGAAGAAGAATTTTTAAAAAAAGTGGGTGTAATTCATCCAAACCAATAGCATTGGATTTGATCTTTAGGATGCTTTCAAGTACATCGGCTTGATCAACACAATGAAAACTAAATGGTCCATCTTGTGTGGTAGTGCTGGACACATGAAGGTATGAGTTGGTTGTGACTACTGGCATCGGAAAATTAACGAATTTTTTATTCAAATTATCAACTTCTGAGATTTCCAAGCCCTTTAACTTACTTTTACCTATGCCAATGTTTCGAATTTCCCTCCACTTTTGCTTACTTCCTGCAGCGCTACCAAACTTTTGACTATAGTAGGAACATTTTGCTGAACGTATATCCTTTACAACCCTTTTTCGCATGCTTCTAAATTCGTTGTAGATTTCGGCTGTTTTGAATTGCTTCCATCTCTTGTATGCCTTATCACGCAGAGCTATAAGCTGTTTTATGCTTTCATTAAACCAAGGTCGCTGTAGTCGCGTTATCTGCTTTCGTTTTAATGGAACATACTCGTCAAACAAATAAATAATATTTCTTTCGATGAAGCTTACTTGCTCATCAACGTTAGCAGTTCTGAATACGAAACTCCAGTCAATATTTATAACAGCATTTTCTAGTTCTGAATAGTTAATATTTTTAAAATCGCGGTAGACAAAAGCTTGAGATGTGTTATCCAGCTGGAAGTCAAAAGTTAGGAATATAACGTCGTGTTTTGAAAAAGATGGAAGTGATATCTGATCATAAAGCAAAATTTTGAATTTATTGTCTACAAAGAATAAGTCAAGTAGTGTATTCACAGTTTGAGTAAAGTGAGTAGGGGTGATTGTGTTCGCCGAGTGTAAACCAAGTGCTTCCATATTTGATATTAAACGATTGTCTTCAACATTACTATTAAAATCTCCAGCAATCACAATATTAGAATAGTCAATGGACATGCTTTCAATCGTGTCAAGAAATGGTGCGATGTCGACAGTACGGTTTGGTCTATATACGCTACTAACAAGTATTTTTTCACAACCATTTTCAATCACAACCATAACATATTCAATTATGTCATCAGGAGCAGATCTACAAACAAATTTACATCTAATACCATCCCGTACAAATATGGCTGCTCCACCTGCGTGACTTTGCCTGTCTGCACGGAAGATTTGAAATCCATTTACTTTAAACAAACTATTCTGCAAACACTCTTTTAACCACGTTTCACTCACACAAATTACATCCACACCCGATCCTTCGAAAATGTACCTAAACTCATCAATTTTATTGACCAAACTTTGAGCATTTAGGTGGCATACCTTTAAACCAATCTTTTGTTTGCTTAATATGGGTATAAGGTTATATGCGGTGTCTCTGGAACGCAATCTATCATCATTCAAAGACACCATGGCAATAAATTAAAGATTGAATTATTGATTTTAATGACGTGCGCAATTTCTTGTTGTAATAAGTATTTTTTTGAAAAGAAAAAGCGATATATTAAATAACGATTATTTAATACGTAAAGAACGATAAAAATTTTATCTAAATTAACTTTTTTAAACCAATGAGATCTTTTTAATTCGTAGCGACAACACTGTTTCGTTGCAATACAAGAAGATAAAATAAACAATGAAAGATTTGATGAGAACGTTTTTAAGATACTTAACTCAATAAAGAGGATAAAATTAATAAAAATAATGATATTGTATGAAACTGAGAAGCAGCAAAGAGGAGCTTTGGTGGTATGTTTAAGTTGTTGAATCACGAAAAATGTTATCAGCATTGACCTCCCGCATGTTATTGTCGCTTTGAAACAAAGCTTCAGTTGAGTTGGTGCGTAAATTGTTGTTGTCCTGGTCGATGTTCAGAGAACCAACAATGAGCTCCAATTTCTGTATCGTGTCGACAAATATTGGCTGGTCATTTGTTTTCGGCTTCACGTGTACTATACCGCGGCGAGTGAATGGAGCAGCAAGTATGTGCTGTTTTTTAAATCGTAGAGCAGATTGCAGTATAGCAGAGTTCGCTTTCGTTAAGCCCTCATTGACATATATGGGTTTAGTTGACTGAAACCCGGCATGTTGTAAGCGCGAAAAATCTTTGTTCTCGCGTCTAAATCTTGCAATTCCGTTAAGAACAAAGTTTCGATCATGAGGTGTGTCAAATTTCGTGATGATAGTTGTGTCATTAGGGCTACTTTGTGAATTTTTAGCCGGTTTAACACGGTAAATGTTTTTAATATTGGGTAGTTGAATGTTGACGGTAGTACAAATTTTATTAAGAATGCCATGTAGATTCTCCCCTTCAGAATGTGGAATTCCATTCAGCCGAAGGTCGCAGGCAACAGCGGCCAGCTTAGCCAGCTGTGCTTTTAAATATTCCATCTCAGCCTTAAGAGCGCCAACCTCGGCCTTTTAATATTAAAAGATATTGATAATAATATACTTATCATTTAAGTTATACAATCAGCCACAGAAAGGCTACAAACAACATAACATACACAAAATAACAACAACCACTTCAACTAGCCAAACCAGTAGACTACCAACAACACGACATACACAAAATAGCAACAACCATAGCAAATAGCCAAACCAGTAGGCTACCACCAACACGACATACACAAAATAACAACAACCACAGCAACTAGTCAAGCCAGTAGGCTACCAACAACACGATATACACAAAATAAGAACAACCACAGCAACTTGCCAAACCAGTAGGCTACCAACAACACGTCATACATAAAATAAATGACAAACAAACAACATTACCAAAATAGACTCTGAAGGGCAACAACAAAATCAATGTGCCCATAGCCAGCAAGCACTATTTGCATACGCATAGGAAATTAGAAGATAGTTCGCAAAGGGTTTTTTTAGGAATCAGGTAAATAGAGACCACAAAATCGGTGAAGGCAGCGTTTCTTTCTTTAGATAAGCTCACGATCTCTGCTTCGATCGACCGCAAGGTTCTTCCTCGAAGCAGAGTAGTAGCCGTTGCCTCGACCGACCGCAAAGTCTTCTTCGAGGCAACGGTGAACTGTTCACCGTGCTTCTCAGCTGAACTGTTCGCGCTTCACCGAGGTCTTCCTCAGAGAAGTGATAGACAGTTTTTGGTTTATTTATATTTAGTAGGGTATAATAGTTTTCTTGCGTTGACTTGCTTTATTGTCTTCTACCTATTTGCCACGTCACTGCCTCGACCGACCTAGGTCTTCCTCGGGGCAGCGACGCAGGCATTCGCTACCGCGTCATGTATTCTTTTCTTCTTTTGTTTGTATTTTCTGACCGCGTCACTGCCTCGACCGACCGCTAGGTCTTCCTCGGGGCAGCGACGTAGGCACTCGCTACCGCGTCCCGTGTTCTCTTCTTTTTTTTTACCGCGTCACTGCCTCGACCGACCATAAGATCTTTTTCGGGGCTGCGACGCCGGCAAACGCTGCAACGCAGGCCTTCACCTAATCCATTTGCTCTGCCACGGCATACCGACTGCAACGCTTTCTGCTGTGGCTAATTTATTTTAATTACAAGATTTTATAGAGCGTTTCTTTCTTTAGTAACCAACTACAAAGGCCACCACTGGTTACCGAAGCACTTATCAACCGATTACCGAGGCACTTACTGGCTACTGAAGCGATTCCCAAGCGGTTACCGAGTGTTCAAATACTTACTGAGACACTAGCCAGCGCCAGAGAGCTGACCAACGGATTACCGAGGTAATCACTGATTATCCAAGTGCTTACCAACCGATTACCGAGGTAAACACTCATTACCCAAGTGCTTACCAACCGATTACCGAGGTACTTATTGGCTACTGAAGCGATTACCAACCGAATACGAAAAGACTGAGACCGTAACCCACCAATACCCGCGCCAACTCCTATGGGGCTGCTTATTAAAGATACTAAGTTAGTAAATTGTTCAATAAAAGGAGTATTTGAATTATTGAAAAACCTACTTGTTATTATTTCAAAATAATTTGTGAGAGTTAGTGGATCTTTCACAGGATCCTGGGACGGCTGAGTTTTACCTCAGCCATGTCACAAGCTTCACAAATGTACATACTTTTAGAAATTCATCCTTAAGTGCATGCTATATGGCGTCGCTTGTCTCATCTACGGTCTGCCATATTGTAGTTTTTCCGATAAGGAAAACACTCATTATACTTGCTGATCTACTAATCTTTCGCCAACCAAAATGCATTTTCTGAACCTTGTGTGTTCCTTCCGTATATATGGCGTAAGGCGTTCCATCAGATAGTCAAAATCTTCAATATTCATCTTTAAAAAGTTCTTAAACCAACGTGGATCGCGGAGACGCAGCTTTTTATGCAGGGTAGCGTAGAATCCATTAGAAGCTCTATCCTGCAATCCCAGTCTGATCCACCATTCTTTTTTCTTTTTAAAATTCAATTTAATGTTGTTTTTCCAGATCCTAAGGCCTGAAACTAAGCATAATGCAGCGCAGGCGACTACAATTCGTTTGTTTTTCTGCATCATATTATATACCTGCTTTTCTTTACTTTATTGGTTATGTTTTTGCTGTCAAATTATTGACAACTCAATAATGACATCGTCAATGAGAATACTATGGCGAACAACTGACATCAAAGATTGGCGACAGGCACTGACTTGCACTGCTTTATCGATTTTTTGTCAGTTTTGAAATGCAATGAAAACGCAATTGACGCAAATTGACGCAGCTATAAGAAACGTCAGTTTTTGACGCCATTGAAAATGACTAAGTGAAAACCAAGCATAAGAAAACGTGTTTTAAAATTTGTATGGCTTATCATGGTTTTACAGAAATAATTTTTACTTTTAAATTTGTACTAGCTTATAATGGCTTTGTAGTTCAATAGAATGCTGTGATGGCATCTTAAATCAACACCTTCGTGAATTATCCTAAATCAAAAAATTATTTCGATGCTTAAATTTTGTTGCATATCAGATTATACAAGAAATACCGATGTTAAACTAAATACTATCTAAACTAAATACTATTGTAACACTTGATGAAACCCTTTAGTGTTTTTCCATGAAATTTTTTGGCCGTTAGAGTCAATTTTACATTTCAATTTTTTCTATGAAAGCCACATAAAAACTTAAGCGTTCATGTCGAGCAAAAATTGAACTCAAAAATAATTACCACCAATAATGAACACTGCTTTGAAAACAGCAAAGATAGTGTATTACACCAGACAATTTGTCTTAACAATCCCAATACACTCACACATTTTTTACTAACACACCCTCCATTTTCTCAGTCGGCAGCTCAATTGTCTCAATTGTCAGGCAGACATTTGAGCTGACAACGATTTGACGTATGGTGACAATTTTTGACGTTTCCAAGGAAAAAATGCTGAGAAATGTTAAAAAACTAAAAAAAAAGCATTTCGAAACAGAAACGCAGTGAGAAAGTTGAAAGTTAAGTTTTCCGCACAAATTTTAGTTTTTTTTCGTTGGCCAACGTTCTCCCGGTGCATTAGTTAAATTTTTCTTAAACATTTTTGTTAACATCCTGCAAGTGCCACCACCAGCAACAGAAGCAAGTGCAACGCAAATTTCTTCCTTCTTTCGCTGGGCAACGTCTTCTGAGTGCCAACACCATCACCACAAATCAGTGCAGCGCAAATTTCCTGCTTCTTTCACTGGCCAACGTTCTCCAATTGCCACCTCCAGCAGCGTAAGTAAGTTATGCTTATAAGTGTTTTATTAAATAACAATTTAATAAGTGTTTAACAATTTAATAGTGCAGCGTAATTTTTGTTAACTTCCTCGAAGTTCCACCACCAGCAACAGAAGCAAGTGCAACGAAAGGAGCAAGAAAAATGCGTTAGATTTGCTGTTGTTAACCTTATTTAAAAAGAAACAGGCCTTATAATGAAAAATCAACAAACATGGAAAACGAGAAGGAAATCGCAGAAATTGTTGAATGAGTTATAAAAATTTTTTAAAATGCTTGGTTCCACTATCCTTTCTTTGGTAATAACTGCAAGTATTAAAAGTACGTTTACATCGAACGTCTACTTTATACATTTTTTTAAAGATTCAGATGCGATTATTTCAAAATGTTTATTTTGTGGCTTACCATGTTTCTGCAATAAGCCCTTCAATTCAAAAATTATAACAAAATTTTAAATATTATAATATATATGTGGTGTCCCACAATAGATTTACTATTTAAATATACAAATAGATTAAATTTACTATTTATTTATATATTGTTTTTAAATCCAAGAAGTTCCTTTTTATATCAAGAAAAATAAAATTTTTATATTCAGTTGGAAAAATATATTCAAAAAGAAACATTGAAAAATAAAATACATCAAAAATATAAAATAAAAAAGTTTATAAAAATTCATTGACAAAATATCTTTGATCGTAACCCAAATATTGGCGATGCTACCAGCAAACCCCACGAAACACCAATTATAGCGAAGAAGAACAGGGCCTTCTAGGACGCAAAATACATCATTTACAGTAAAGCTATCAGAAGCATGAAGTTGAAATACAAAATCCCGACATAACCATTGAGAGTTTGGAGAAGCAACTGCCACGCATTTTTAAGCAGTTAAGAGCCAAAAGCAACGTATGCACAAAACCCCACCTCCTAGAAAGTCAAAGCAAAACTGGAACCTAGAACAAATTTTAAGCCTCTTCGATTTCCACATATATGCCGAAATATAACAGAGTCGTTGCTTCACAGCTCAACTCTGCAAAACGCACGAAACTTGCAGATGACATCGCAGAAGTGCTATACAAAAGCAACAACACTAAAACAACAGCAACAATTGCAGACAGTGGCAACAACAATCGCACTGCACACGTTATCATTAAAAACAGCAATACCACAATAACAGCTGCCAACAGCACAATCGGACAACCACAGCGACTGCAACAGGCAACAATTATGTACATCCAAACCACCCAATAAACACCAACACATCGGCTAATAAAGCAGCGACAACAAAAACAACAGCATTAGCAGCAGCAGCAGCAACAACAACAACTACAACACCACCAACAACAACAACAACAAAACCAGTCTAGCAAAAGCGACAACAACAACAACGTCAGCAGCAGCAGTGACAACAACAGCAACAAGAAAACATTTGTATTTATATAATTTGTAAAATTCTTTAGACAAACTTTTGTAAAAATTTTTTTCTTTTTTCTGTTGTCTTATTTTATAAAACTTTTTTCAGGTTGCGTTGTTAATTTAGATTATTCACGAGGCACACACTTAGCTTTTACACGAATATTATACGACTGGGTGGAAAGACCCAATCGTATCATATTCGTAGGCACTACACTGCACTAGGGAATTAATAGGTACACTATTGGGAAGATTTTTATTTTGAGAAATGCAGCGAACAACCCCACACACACCCCACTCTATTACTCATACACCTCACACTGGTAGTTGTGACAAACCAACATTAATTGATTTGGTAACAAATCCCTTACGACTCCCGTAGAAAAACATGCTAACGCGTTTAAATTGCCACCTTTTTGGACTAACTGTCCAGAGGCATGGTTCGCACAAACGGAAATACAATTTCAAGCCAAGAGTATTACTGTAGATAGAACCAAATAGGAACACTTGGAATAACAGCTCTACCACAGGAAGTAATCGTCACATTATTGGATTTTATCCAAAATCCACCGTCCACAAATCTACAATGGACTCAAGAAAACACTAATTGACAGACTTGCGTTGAGCGAAAACAAACGTGACGACAAAATCCCGTCGGATTTTGAGATGGGTGATCAAAAACCATCCCAGTTTTTCCGTTCACTACTATTGCCAGCTGGTTTCTCAGTAAGTAGCGAACTCATATACGAACTTTGGTTACGAAAATTACCAAACAGTCTGAATGTTGCCTTGACCGGGTCAGGCCATGAAGAAATAAACGTTCTTCTTAAACCAGCAGATTACATGTGGAAAGTTATAGCTGGAGGTGAAACCTCCTCTATAAATAAGAAATCCCCAAATGCTGAAGATTAAGTTGCAATCACGCAACACTTCGCTGAAACGACAACCAAAATTTTAGAGAGTTTTAATAAGTTGTCGTTTGAAGTACAAGAACTAAGAAACTTATGTTCAATTAACTCCAATCCGCGAAATTTTTCATGGTCCAATAAACGACATCGAAGTATGTCACGACAACGGCCAGCTAATTAGGTATGTAGATACCATTATCAATTCGGTACAGCGGCCAGAAAATGTGAACAACCATGTACATTTGTTCAAAACGGACTAACACTAAACAACAAAACACACAAGTCGACAAACTAAAAAACTCCATCACTGCAACGGCGAATGATGGAAGTTCAAAATTATTTACACGCCGTTTATTCATATACGACAAAGACAACAACACTAATTTTTTCAACAGACATTGGTGAAAAAGTTTCGGTTTTACCTGCCCACAAATTCAAAAATTACAAACGAGATTCAGACTTATAGCCCTATTCTGTTGATTGACAATTGTAAATTTATTGACAACTGTAAAAATGTCTTATTCTTAAATATAAACAAAAGCTCATAACATTACAAAACTGTTAGCAACATAAAAAAAATATTTTTTTTTTTTTTTATTATTTATATCAACTGCCGAGTTAAGCCGGCTAGTTAATATTTGCCTTTATTTATTAGTGTACAATAAGAACTATGTTCTTTTATAGTACAAAGGTTAAAACCAGTTACATTTGGTACATTGGTAGAATCTTAAATTAATTTAACATTAAAAAATTAACATACAATCATTAAATTAAATAATTATGGATTGATTAAAATTTAAAATAGATAAAAAGAAGAAAGAGAAAGAAAGGGATAGTATAAAAGAAGCTGTTTATCTATGAAATGGTCTGTGATGTTCCAAAATGGCATGCTTGAATTTTTCCATTGTCTTTATAGATTTTAAATGACTTGGTAATGAATTCCATAGTCTTACAGTGTTAATAAAAAAGAATCTAGTAGAGTTAAGAAAACTATAACTTGGTAAATAAGAATTTGACTTCTGGACGACTGACCAAATTGCAATTTTTCAAATAGATATTTTGGTTTTTTTAATTGAATTAGTTTGTGCAAGAAAATGCAATTTCTGACATTGAGGTAGCTTATTATACTACAGCCAAGTATACCATTTCGAAATGTATTTAAGTGATCATATTTTCGAAGCCCATAAACATAGCGTGTAGCATGATTAAATGCAACTTGTAATTTGTGTTGCGACTGTGAATCTAATTTACTATAGACAACCGCAGCATATGTGATTATGGGAATGACCAGTTGAACAATAAGCTTGCGCCTTGTCTTAATTGGTGTATACTCGGCTGATAGTCTAAGATTGCGCAATATGAAATATATTTTACGGACCACATCGTTGACATGATCTGTACACGTGAGGGAGGAGTTAATTTTAAATCCAAGACTTTGAGCACTGCAGACAAGTTTTAGGTTTTTGTCACCTATTGAAAGATCTGGAATATCCCTAAAATTGATTTTCTCTTTAGAAATGGGTAGCACAAAAGGTTTAAGCGCATTTAACTGAAGGTAATTTTTAATGGCCCACTGGTTTATACAATACTATTTAGATCTTCATTTAACTTGCATACCAGATCTTCCAAAAGGTTCGGTTTGCCAGACAGGTATAATTGGACATCATCAGCGTAAGCATGCAACGATGCGTATGTGCAACTATTAAAAATGTCATTGATAAAAACTGAAAAAAGAAGTGGGCCAAGAACTGACCCTTGAGGGACACCACTGCAGACCAATTTTTGCTGTGAAAGACCAGAACCAACTTTTACTCTTTGCACTCTTCCCATTAAATAACTCTTTAACAGATCGACAGCATCGTTGCAAAATCCATATAAATATTTGAGTTTGTGGCAAAGAAGTGCGTGATTAACGGTATCGAATGCTTTTGAAAAATCAAGAAGACAAAGTAAAGTTACTCGGCTATCATCATAAAGACACCTAATGTCATCCAAAACCTTAAGTGTAGCTGTTGAACAACTATGACCTGCACGAAACCCAGATTGTAGCGGAGATAAAAGATTATTTTGGGATAAAAAAGACGATATTTGCTCAGCCATCATTGCTTCAGCAACCTTCGATAAACACGACAGGATACTTATAGGTCTGAAATCTTTAGGCTCACAAGCTGCAGATTTTTTCGCTACAGGCATTATAACAGCAGTTTTCCAAGTATGTGGAAAGGAAGATGTGGTAAAGCAATGGTTAATTATGTGAGTAAGTGGGCTCAAAATATAGGGTAAAATAAGTTTAATAAATTTTATGTTGATGCTATCATCACTAACCGCATTCGATTTAATTTTCAATAGAGACCTTGCTACGTCATCTTCTGTCACTATGGGAAACTGGAAGCGTTGCAGGGTAGGATGATCGGTAAAATCAGGGACAGTGTTTTGCAGTGGATGTGTGTTGGAAAGAAAATAATCATTTAGAACGTCAGGATCAACCTGGCAGTCAAAAGTTTTATTTTCACCAATGCCAAACTTTTTTAAGTTTTTCCATAGAACGTTTGAAGGAAGAGATGCCTTCAGTTTAGTAGAACAATAAGTTATTTTAGACTGTTTTATAATTGACATTGATGCATTTCTTCCACGCTTACATTTTTCCCAATTCTCCGGAGAGGGTGTTTTTTTCCAAACACTTCGCAACTTGTTTCGCCTCTTTATAGCATTCTGAACGCTCCTTGAAAACCAAGGACATGATACATTTTTAATTGTGACAGACTTGACAGGTACATGCTTAACCTACATGCTTAACGTAGTTTTTATCAACAGACGGACAAAACCAAATCTCATTCCATGGTGTCATAAGTACATCACGATATAATGCTGGATAGTCAATAGACTTGAAATCGTGAAAGGAAAACGTGTTTGACACGGCTGTATGGGACAGGTTAATATTAAGTGTACAGAAAATGAGGTCATGATCAGATAAAAAATATATTTGGTCAAACAGTAAGACAGTTGAGATATCCGACACTATAAAATAATCAATCAGACTAGGGCAATCATTAGAAGAATAACGTGTGGGAATAGTATCGTTTACAATAGACAGACCGACAGACGACAGATTTTCGTACATTGATCTACTGAGGCTATCATTACATAAAAGATTGACATTAAAGTCACCACATATAACAAAATAATTAAAGTCAATTAATAAACCTGATATTTCAGAAAAATACGCATCAAGACTATTACTTTTAGCAGGATTATACACACAAGACAGAAAAATTTTTATGCTATTATCAGAGCCACATAAATTAAGATATTCTACAGAACTTCGGGTTGACTTATTAATAAATTTAGGATTTAAAGAACTTCTGCAGTAGATGGCAATTCCCACCACCCCTTTTATCAAGTCTATCATTTCTAAACAGTGTAAAATTTTCCATATTATAAGCCACATCCAGCATATCGGAACAAAGCCAGGTTTCAGTCACACACACAACATCAACAGACGAGTCCTCAAAAACTTATTTCATATAGTCTAGTTTTACGGAATTTAAACTTCTAGCATTAAAGTGTACAACTTTAAGGCCAGAATGTTTTTTGCACAACACTTCGATAAGAACCTTATTATCAACGCCACTACAGTTATTATTCACATAACCCATAACAAAAAGTCAATAAAAGGGACAACACCAAACATACCAAAAACATTTTTTAAAACATTTAATTACAACACAATTTATAGATAAACAGTATATTTTAAAGAATTTTATAGAGAAAGAATAGGATAGACATAATGAAAATAAATAAAGAAAGAAAACATTACTTGAAATCAATGGAATTTTAAAGTGAATTGAATTAAAATTTATATAAATACAAATACATTTTTTGTTAAGTTGGCAACTCTCCAGAGTTACGAAAGCACTCAGCATCATCATCAATTTCAATTGAAACGAAGTTGTTTAGTTCTTCTCTATTTGTTACAACAGTACTCTCATCACTCTCATACCTCTTAACATTTATTTGGCCTCTCTTTACATATACTGAGTATAGCCTCCTGTCTCGCTTCAGTTTTACAGCACTCTGAAGAAGTTTGCGGTCGCGCCTGGTAATGCTCTCATTGAGATAGCAGCTGGATGATGACTCAAGCCCGACATCACTCAGCAAGATATTTCTACGATTGTTCCTGCGAAAAACAGCAGCAGCACGAAGAACAATATCTCTCTCATACGAACTGCAGAACTTTATTATTATCGGAGAGTTTGTAGATGATCCGTTGAGTGAATTTTTCTTTATGCGAAAAATGCTCTTGAGCGATGTATGCAATGCAATCTCAGCTTACTCCAAAACACCATTACCAAAATTATTTACTCTACACAACAAATACACTCAGCTACTAAAACAATTTCCTCCACTTATAACAGAACCAGATTACAATACACCTGTCAAAAACAAAATTAAACACTACATCAAGACTGAAGGACAACTACCATTCACTAGGCCAAGAAGTTTAGACATACTTAAATTAAAAATCGCGAAACAGGAATTCGATTTCTTAGTAAAGTCAGAAATTTATAGACCGTCAGAATCAAAAACTTTCTCTCCACTACACCTTGTAACGAAACGAGATGACTGAATGCTATCACAGAACCCGACATGGACTAGACTTCATTTTTGTTTACTTACAAGGAAAGGTCCCCAGGTGTCACTCACCGATTTGAATAATTTTTGGATATGTGATAGAGGACAAAAATCTAAGGTCGGCGTCTTTTTTTGTACGTGCTCAATCGATAGTTTACGGTTTCAAAATGACGTTTTAAAATCAGCGGAAATTTTGTTTTTTTGCTACAATTTCACTATTTTCCATAAAAATATATACAAATTTGATATCAAACGAAAGGTATTTTAAAGCCACACATGATGTCCTCCATTTTTGGTAAATAAATTTCATTGTAATTGTGTTCTTGTAATTTTTAACAGTATTTAGTCGATATCAAACCTCCAAGTGGTGTTCCCTGGACAACGGCAAACTGGCATCCGTCAGTTTGACGGCTAATTTGAGCGGCGGGTCGATCCATAGACCTTAAACATGGAATGTGCGCAGGGTTTGGGTCCCGCCACATTACTACTGCCCAATGAAAACTAAACCAGCCTCGGATAAGAACCCCAATTACGTTGACGACCACCGCAAACGAAAAACGGACAATGATTTACGGATATGCACCTGGAATGTCCGAACCCTTTATAGGGAAGGTGCCATTATCCAACTGGCGGAAGCCCTCAAAACAATACAATCTGACATCACCGCCATCCAGGAAATGCGATGGAAAGGGCAAGGCTGCTCTAAACAAGCACACTGCGATATCTACTACAGCTGCCATGCGGAGAAGCGCGAATTCGGATGTGGATTCGTTGTTAGCCGGAAACTACGCCACCTTGTTTCCCGGTTCACACCTGTGAACGAAAGATTGGCCACGATCCGCATCAAGGCAAAATTTTTCTACATAAGCCTTATTTGCGCGCACGCCCCGACGGAGGAAAAGGACGAAGCCGTCAAAGACGCTTTCTACGCTAGTCTTGAGGACGTATATGACCACCTTCCGGTTCATGACGTGAAAATAGTCCTCGGCGATTTTAATGCGAAAGTCGGAAGGGAAGGCATCTTTGGCCCCACTGTCGGTCAGTTCAGTCTTCACGAGACCTCTACGAACAACGGTCTAAGACTGATCGACTTCGCCGCGGCACGAAACATGGTAGTTAGTAGCACCAGATTTAAGCACCTCGACATCCACAAGGCCACCTGGCTGTCCCCTGATCAAAAAACGCGAAACCAAATTTATCATATTGTAATCGACGGAAGGCATGCCTCTAGTGTTGTAGATGTGCGTACATTTCGGGGGGTCAACATTGACTCCGACCATTATCTTGTTGCAGCCAAGATCCGCATGCGATTATGCAATGCAAAGAACATACGCACAGGAATCCAACGAAAGCTAGATGTCGCTAAGCTGCAATTACAACGGACTGCCGAAGCCTACTCCGCTCAACTCTCGGTTAAGCTCAACCAACCAACCTCTGGACTCGACGACGCCGGTGGACTTTGGGCGCATATATCCCACTCCATGGGCGCTGTCGCTGAAGAAGTCATTGGTTTCCGGCGCCCGCAACCTCGGAACCAATGGTACGATCAGGAGTGTCGCATCGCGACTGCAGTAAAAAACGCCGCATACAGAAAAACGCTGCAGTCAGCTGCAACGTGAGCCGTGCGAGAAAACTACCGCGAAAAGAGGAAGGAAGAGAGGCGCCTTTTCAGACGCAAGAAAAGAGAGCAGGAAAAGCGTGAGCGTGAGGAACTAGAGGTATACCAGGGCAAGAAGGATGCACGAAAATTCTATCAACAGGTTAAGCGTCTAACCCAAGGTTTCAAGCCCGGAGCATCCACTTGCAGAGACGAAAATGGAGATCTGAATACGGATACACAGTGTGTGCTTAGATTGTGGAGACAGCACTTCTCCAATTTACTTACTGGCGACGATTCCACCAATGCCGCCCATGGAGAGCGCAGTGCAGTGCCACCAATCGACGATGACGGAGTGGAAGTATCACCACCTAGCCATGAAGAGGTTCGAGTTGCTATCCAACGACTCAAAAACAATAAAGCAGCGGGTTCTGACGGCCTGTCAGCTGAATTGTTTAAAACCGGCGGCGATGAATTGATAAGGCGCATGCATCAGCTCATCAGCAAAATATGGCTAGAAGAAAGCATGCCCGACGATTGGAACCTGTGTACTGTGCCCTATACTTAAGAAAGGAGACCCTACAATCTGCGCTAGTTATAGAGGTATCAGTCTTATTTCCATCGCATATAAGGTTCTCTCAAGCGTACTGTGTGAAAGATTAAAGCCGATTACAAAAACACTCATTGGACCTTATCAGTGTGGCTTTCGACCTGGTAAGTCCACCATAGACCAGATTTTCACGCTACGACAAATCCTGGAAAAAACCCACGAAAATCAAATTGACACACACCATCTCTTTGTCGATTTTAAAGCTGCGTTCGATAGCCCGAGAAGGGATTGCCTATACGTAACAATGTCTGAGTTCGGTATACCTGCAAAGTTGATTAGACTTTGCAGAATGACGTTGAGCAACACACGCAGCTCCGTCAAGGTAGGAAATGACCTCTCCGAAACCTTCAATACCGAAAGAGGTTTCAGGCAAGGCGATCCACTGTCTTGCGATCTCTTCAACATCATCATGGAGGGGATCGTACGAAAGGCCGGTGTGCATCGTAATGGCACCATTTTCTATAAAGGTGTCCAGCTCCTTGCGTACGCTGATGATATTGATATTGTTGGCAGAACCAAGAGAGATGTTACCGCTGCTTTCGCAGCTATCGAAAAGGAATCAGCCAAAGTGGGTTTGACGATAAATGAGGGTAAAACAAAGTATATGCTGTCTACAAACAAGGGAGCGCGGCGTTTAGACTCCCACGTTTCATCCGGCAGCTATAACTTTGAAGTAGTCAAGGAGTTCGTTTACCTTGGCACCGCCATTAACACTAACAACGAAATCAGCCTGGAGATAAAGCGAAGAACAATAATTGCTAATAGGTGCTACTACGGGCTCAGTAAGCAACTAAGTTCCAGAGCCCTCTCTCGATCGACAAAACTAACACTCTACAAGACGCTCGTTCTACCTGTGCTGCTTTATGGCGCTGAGGCATGGGTAGTTTCGCAAACTGACGCAGCCGCTCTGGGGGTGTTCGAGAGAAAAGTTCTTCGCAAAATCTTCGGTCCTGTTCGAGTCGGCGATGACTATCGCATCCGAATGAACCACGAGCTGTATGAGCTCTACGGAGACATTGACGTAGTTCGGCGTATAACTGTGCAGCGACTACGCTGGCTGGGTCATGTCCATCGTATGGACGACGAAGCTCCAGCGAAAAAGGTGCTCGAGGCGAGGGTCGCTGGTCAACGACGACGAGGGAGACCATGCCTCCGATGGATGGACCAGGCTGAGGAAGCCCTAACCGCGCTTGGTGTATCCGATTGGAGAAGGCGCGCGCAAAGCAGAGGCGCCTGGCGAGAGCTGATGAGGTCGGTCGAAATCCGGACACGGGTTGTCACGGCCATCTAAGTAAGTAAGTAAGTAAGTAAGTATTTAGTCGATATCATAAGGAGCGCATTTTCGAAATTGTTTCATTCTCATTTATATTTGATTTAAGAGAATTCTAAAAGTTACCTTTTTTTTTTTTTTGTTTTTTTTTTGTTTTTAAAAAAACAAAATTTCCGCTGATTTTAAAACGTCATTTTGAAACCGTAAACTATCGATCAATTTAACACAAATTTTTCAGAGACTCAATGACTACGGTTTCAACATCAAACCCAATAAATGTATTTTTGGAGCAACTGAGATAGACTTCCTAAGTAACAACAATTCGAGACAAGGTATCCGACCTTCAGAGGAACGAACACAATGCATACAAGACTATCCACAATCAGTTACAGTAAAACAAATGAAGAAATTTATCGGCATGACTAACTATTACCTCAGATGAATTCCAATACTTGCACACATGCTGGGCCCAATTTATGACATGGTCACATTAGTATCCAAAACAAAGAATAAACACTCTGGACTGACACAACAGTACATGCCTTTACAACAATTAAAGATAATTTTGCAAAGTAAACGCTACTCAATCATATTAGTAATAATGCGAAATTGTCAATTGCTGTAGATGCACTGTAAAACACTGTAGCAGATCCACTGTCACGAGCCGAAATAGATGCTTTCACTTCTACGGATATCAATTTTAGAACACTCTACAAGGAACAAGCCGTTGACACAGAGTTACAAGAGATATTAGACGGTCACAAGTACAACCTCGAACAAATATACATACCTTTACTCAACATTAGTTGAGTAGTCTTCGAACAGGTACATAACATTTCAAATTTAGGAACACAAGCATCACGATGTTTACTAGCACAGAGATATTTTTGGCCCAAAATGAATACAGAAGTCAACAAATGGTCACAAGAATGTGTTAAATCTTAACGTTTAAAAATACATAAGCACACAGAAACAACTCCACATAAAATCAATATACCACACGGCCGTTTTGAACATATCCACATCGATATAGTCGGTCCCTTACCAATATCGAATATCGCAGTTGACAGAAACACACGTTGGCCAGAAGCATACCCATTGAAAGACACTAATACTGATACAATAGTTCACACTTCAGAGAGAATTTATTTCCCGTTTTGGAGTTCAGTTAAAATTACATCCGATCGAGGAGCACAATTCACTTCAGTTACCTTCAGCAACTTTATCAAAAAGCTTGGCTGTCAACACATAACTACTTCAGCTTATCACCCACAAGCTAACGGCATGATAGAGCGTTTTCATCGTCAGCTAAAAGCTTTCCTCATAGCGAGAAACAACCACACACCTTGGTTTACAGAATTACCGCTAGTTCTTTTAGGCCTCAGATCTTCGGTCAAGATATTCTTTATTTTAAACATCGCCAGCTGAGATGGTTTTTGGTCGGATGTTCAGATTACCGAAACAATTAGTGATTCCTAAAGGCGAAACTTTTAATACTTCAGATATACTCCCAAAAATTAAAAAGGTCATTGAGGACAAACAGTTACACATTTCACATCACAACACGAAGTTTCAACAATATATTCCTAAAACATTAAATAATTGCAAATTTGTTTTCGTCAGAAATGACACCATCCATAGGAATCTCCAAGAGCCCTATGATGGACCGTTTGAAGTTATAGAACGAACACCCAAATATTTTAAAATCATTAAAAACAATTCCATAGTTATTTTAAATATTGATAGATTAAGCCAGCGTTACTAAGCACAGAGACACCACACATACTACCTTCAGGACCTAAGCCACAAAAGAAAGTACACTTCAACAACACCGTTAGTATAGTTAGATTTCATAAGGAGGGGGAATAATGTGGTGTTCCACAATAGACTTACTATTTAAATATACTGTCTCAAATAAATACTTTCATTTATACATTGTTTTTAAATTTAAGAAGTTCCTTTTTATATCAAGAAAAATAAAATTTTTATACTCAGTTGAAAAAATATATTCAAAAAGAAACATTGAAAATAAAATACATCAAATATATAAAATAAAAAAGTTTATAAAAATTCTTTGACAAAATAGGTTTGTTCTTTGTTCGCAATCCAATAAAATATATTATTATAATAACAAAAACAAATAACAACAAAAAACAATTAACATTGAAAGAATCATTTCTTAAACTTTCACATAAGAAGGCCTTCCAATTGCAAGGAATGGTTTTTGTCATATTTATAAATAATCGCAGCGTTTGATCCACTCTGTGATTTATGGTTGGGATCATTTGTGATTATTTTTAACTATGTGCATGAACCTGGTTTCAAACTTTGATTATATGCAAAGCAATTGCAACGCTATTAGAATAGCGATGTGGTTAATGTTCGCAGTGTCCATTCAGTATTGAAAATGTTCAATAACAATACGTTTTAGAAGGGGAGAGTGTCCTCCTACTGGCACTTTCCAGCTACTAGCACACATCAGTTTTGACGGTCGTGGCGATGACAGCGGTTATGTGCGTAGTATCAAAGTATAATCTCTTTAAGCGTTTACTAGTCGTACGGTTGTCGAAAAACAAAAAATACAAAAAAATCAAGGCTGCTCTAATATCATTCATCTTTATTAAGTGGATTGGCAAGTATATTTCATCAATATAAGTAGATACAATATGTTCGTTCTGGCTCAGGTGGAGCGGTGGAGCAAGTCGATGACGTCACGCCCGCACCCCAGCGCCATCTAGTGGGGGGCTTTTTGCTCAAATGTGCAAAGGTGTATGTCTTTGCTAAAAGCTATTATGGTGTATGTCTTTGCTAAAAGCTATTATGGTGTGTCTTTGCTAAAATGTATTAAAAGTAGGCAAGTTTGGTGTATGTCTTTGCTGTAAGCTTTTAAAAATTGGCAAGTTTGGTGTATGTCTTTGCTAAAAAGCTATTATGGTGTATGTCTTTGCTAAAAGCTATTATGGTGTATGTCTTTGCTTTTAAGCGTTAGTCATAATTTCATACACTACATTATCGGTAGTGGTAGTCAAGCGAGTTCTTATCAGTGTTTGCATGTTTTGTTTTTCTTAACCCTCGAATACCTAATAGCAATGACTCAAATCCTGAGTTACGAGCTTAGCTGAAATGATATGACTTGCTATATGAAAATATATATTAATATGGATTGAAGCAATTTAGGTACGGCGAAGGTTGAAGGGTTAAAGAATTGTTTATAAATTTATCATAATGGTGCTAAGTATTAGGTGCGAGTATTAGATTTGTATAAGTAGTTTAAGAATTGGATGACAACCATTTGAAACATAGGCGTATATAAATATCCATTCGTCAGCTGGGGGACATCGGGGTAACAAGCCCCCGCGTAATAACCACCGGTCAAGTCACTTACACCCAGCAACTTCTCCGCCGCTGTATTTTATTTTAAGTAAACGAAATACATAGCAACCAGGAAGAGCCAGGAAGTTTCTAGAAGCTTCGAGATGCAGAAACGTCGAGAACATTTTAGAAGCTGACTTATGTCATTGTATGTCGAAGCGAATGGTGTGAGAGAGAAAGGGAGAGAGAGAAGTTGATAGTAAGAGAGAGAAAGGGAGATAGCAAATAGCGCGATCCTATACCAATAATACTTCAGAATCAACCTAACCTTAGCCAATGCCAAGAAGAGACAGGAAGTTTCTAGAAGCTTCGAGATGCAGAAACGTCGAGAACATTTTAGAAGTCGACTTATGTTATTGTATGCCGATGACGTCACCCATACCCATCCTGGTACGGATTTTAATTTTATTTAATTTCAATTTCAATACTAATTTCAAGGTTAAAGTGATAAGAGCCAAGCTTCATAGTAAGCACACTCATAACCCGCAAGTTCAAGATAAGGCAGCAATGGACAAGTTCAAACATGTTTTTTTTTTGTGTTACTTCTAAAATAAATAAACAATTTTTGCGGTTAAGTGCAAGGGCAAAAAAAGAAGATAAGAATTTAAAGTTGATATGTCAAAAACTAAGCTAAGCTAACCTAAGCTAATATAAGCTAAGGCTGCGTTCATAGTGAACGCCCATAATCGGCTGCTTTTTTATAATGGTTCTTGTTGTTGTTGTTCTTACTGTTGCTATTGTTGTTCTTACTGATGTTGGTGTTGTTGTTGTTGTTCTTGTTGTTGTTCTTACTGTTGTTGTTGTTGTTGTTGTTCTTACTCTTGTTGTTGTGGTTGTTGTTGTTGTTGATGAGGCTGTTTTACTAATAATAAAAATAGGCAATCTAAAGTTACTAAATAAATAGCTAAACTTCTTTATTAAAATATTATTTATATTAATTACACTACATTTTGAGCCCAATTTGGTCACATCTGTTGATAACCAAGATAAGCTATGGAAGCTAGTACAATTACGGACCATCTCAAGTCAAATATGTTGAAGAACTATCACCCAACACAACATTTATCTTACTATGACAATGGACGACACGGTTGCAAGCAGTTTTTAAAGGTAAACCAATCGGCCAAACGGTTACATGGTAAATTTTGACATATATCAAGGCAAGAACCCACGTTGTACCAATCCATATGATGAACGATTCGGAAAATGTGCAGTACCACTTATAACTATGATCGATGACTTTCAGATAATTTGAAAGGCCTTATTGAATATTTCATTCATATTGAATTATTATTTGATTGATTATCGATATTGTGATTGATTGATTGATTATCGATCAGTTTAAGCAGGTAGCTGTTGAACAGTACAGATCATTTTAGCCGGTAGCTGTTGAACAGTACAGACCAGTTTTAGCAGGTAGCTGTTGAACAGTACAGACCAGTTTTAGCCGGTAGCTGTAGAACAGTACAGACCAGTTTTAGCAGTTGCTGTTGATCAGTACAGACCAGTTTAGCAGATAACTGCTAAAACTGATCTGTACTATTCAACAGCTACCGGCTAAAACTGGTCTGTACTAATCAACAGCTAACTGCTAAAACTGGTCTGTACTGTTCAACAGCTACCTGCTAAAACTGGTCTGTACTGTTCTACATCTACCAGCTAAAATGGTCTGTACTGTTCAACAGCTACTTGCTTAAACTGATCGATAATCAATCAATCAATCACAATATCGATAATCAATCAAACAATAATTCAATATGAATGAAATATTCAATAAGGCCTTTCAAATCATCTGAAAGTCATCGATCATAGTTATAAGTGGTACTGCACATTTTCCGAATCGTTCATCATATGGATTGGTACAACGTGGGTTCTTGCCTTGATATATGTCAAAATTTACCATGTAACCGTTTGGCCGATTGGTTTACCTTTAAAAACTGCTTGCAACCGTGTCGTCCATTGTCATAGTAAGATAAATGTTGTGTTGGGTGATAGTTCTTCAACATATTTGACTTGAGATGGTCCGTAATTGTACTAGCTTCCATAGCTTATCTTGGTTATCAACAGATGTGACCAAATTGGGCTCAAAATGTAGTGTAATTAATATAAATAATATTTTAATAAAGAAGTTTAGCTATTTATTTAGTAACTTTAGATTGCCTATTTTTATTATTAGTAAAACAGCCTCATCAACAACAACAACAACCACAACAACAAGAGTAAGAACAACAACAACAACAACAACAGTAAGAACAACAACAAGAACAACAACAACAACACCAACATCAGTAAGAACAACAATAGCAACAGTAAGAACAACAACAACAAGAACCATTATAAAAAAGCAGCCGATTATGGGCGTTCACTATGAACGCAGCCTTAGCTTATATTAGCTTAGGTTAGCTTAGCTTAGTTTTTGACATATCAACTTTAAATTCTTATCTTCTTTTTTTGCCCTTGCACTTAACCGCAAAAATTGTTTATTTATTTTAGAAGTAACACAAAAAAAAAACATGTTTGAACTTGTCCATTGCTGCCTTATCTTGAACTTGCGGGTTATGAGTGTGCTTACTATGAAGCTTGGCTCTTATCACTTTAACCTTGAAATTAGTATTGAAATTGAAATTAAATAAAATTAAAATCCGTACCAGGATGGGTATGGGTGACGTCATCGGCATACAATAACATAAGTCGACTTCTAAAATGTTCTCGACGTTTCTGCATCTCGAAGCTTCTAGAAACTTCCTGTCTCTTCTTGGCATTGGCTAAGGTTAGGTTGATTCTGAAGTATTATTGGTATAGGATCGCGCTATTTGCTATCTCCCTTTCTCTCTCTTACTATCAACTTCTCTCTCTCCCTTTCTCTCTCACACCATTCGCTTCGACATACAATGACATAAGTCAGCTTCTAAAATGTTCTCGACGTTTCTGCATCTCGAAGCTTCTAGAAACTTCCTGGCTCTTCCTGGTTGCTATGTATTTCGTTTACTTAAAATAAAATACAGCGGCGGAGAAGTTGCTGGGTGTAAGTGACTTGACCGGTGGTTATTACGCGGGGGCTTGTTACCCCGATGTCCCCCAGCTGACGAATGGATATTTATATACGCCTATGTTTCAAATGGTTGTCATCCAATTCTTAAACTACTTATACAAATCTAATACTCGCACCTAATACTTAGCACCATTATGATAAATTTATAAACAATTCTTTAACCCTTCAACCTTCGCCGTACCTAAATTGCTTCAATCCATATTAATATATATTTTCATATAGCAAGTCATATCATTTCAGCTAAGCTCGTAACTCAGGATTTGAGTCATTGCTATTAGGTATTCGAGGGTTAAGAAAAACAAAACATGCAAACACTGATAAGAACTCGCTTGACTACCACTACCGATAATGTAGTGTATGAAATTATGACTAACGCTTAAAAGCAAAGACATACACCATAATAGCTTTTAGCAAAGACATACACCATAATAGCTTTTTAGCAAAGACATACACCAAACTTGCCAATTTTTAAAAGCTTACAGCAAAGACATACACCAAACTTGCCTACTTTTAATACATTTTAGCAAAGACACACCATAATAGCTTTTAGCAAAGACATACACCATAATAGCTTTTAGCAAAGACATACACCTTTGCACATTTGAGCAAAAAGCCCCCCACTAGATGGCGCTGGGGTGCGGGCGTGACGTCATCGACTTGCTCCACCGCTCCACCTGAGCCAGAACGAACATATTGTATCTACTAATATAAAAGGGTAAATATGAGTGAAATTCTTAGTTTGTTTTTTATTCTTCACAATTCAACGAGCAATCGAACATTATTGTGAAATGGAAAAAAAAAGATTTTGCGTCTGTCAGAATAGCGTCAGTGCCCACCTACTGGTACCCTTGACGGAACATCGCTCAAGCATACGATTGCCATGATTGCGAATGGTGCTTGAAACAATTTTAAACTGTTTTTATGTCATTTAACTGTGATTTTTGCGATTCTGAATATGAGGAAGAAGCTCAAGGCAGCAAAACATAATTTTCACTAAATTTCACTTAATTCCATTTATTTTGCTAACAAAATCTCACAAATATTTTTTTTTAATTCAAATGAGCAGTGTAAACAACTGAAGGAATAAACACATAAAAATTAATAAACTAGTGTTTAAGCTTTATTTCCGATATCTAACAGCGAAGTGTAAATGGGTGCCAGTAGCTGGGCGTATTTTTTGTTTTGGTCGGATTTCGAGACTTTTGTTGCATCGATTGCCAAAATCGTATTTTTAAAAATTTTTAAGCTTCGTTTGAAATTTTTGTTAGTATTGTACACAGCTTTCAATGGAAACCAAAAGCCTAGCGAAATTATGTTTCAAACGAAGGTTATGGCCTCAAGACCTTACGGTGCCAGAAAGTGGGCACTATGTTATGTTTAAAACTTTGTAGTTTGTCCAAGTCTAATTTTGGCGTTGTATACTGCCGAGGGCGGCAAATTTTTATTCTTGTTAGTTGTCATTAAAACATTTCGTTACATCGGTTTTACACCATCTAATCCACGGCGTTGTATACGTGGCTTAAGAGTTTCACTTAACCCCCACGCGTACTGCGGGAGGGCTATATATACTTTGTCACTCCGATTGTAATGCTCATAAGAAGACGTCGCAGGTATAGAAAAGTATATTGATCAGCATCACCACCTGAGTCGATTTATTTATTTGTATTTCATCAAGCAATGGAATAGTTTCCTTACTGACTACAATTAATATAACTAGAAAAACAAATTAAATTAAATTTACAAGTTAACGATAAAAGCTGTTTAACAATTTTTTTAAAACCAATTTTTAGCATGAGAAATCAATTTGAAAATCTTTAGATAACCTGATAAATTCAATTGAGGCACTATTTAAAGGAGCATTTAGTGCGCACAGCTTTCCTTAACCAATTTAACTAAAAAGTTGATTGACCTCAGGTTTTTGAATGAATTTAAAAGTAGAATTGCTAATATCAGTAAGCCCAAAACGAAAATTTTCTGTCAAGCTGCGAGCATTTTTTCAATTTTAAATTTTTTATGAAAGAGTCAGTCCAAATGAACTGATCCAAAAAAACCAAAGTTGGTTGCTCGGCCAATTTTAAAAAGTTGGTATTTTAAACATACAATTTTTTTAACATTCTGACTCATTAACTTTTTTGTTTACAACCTGGTAAATTCCACGTAAAGCAGCCCTTCACAAAAAAAAAATAGTTTACTTATTTGTAAACAAACTCGGTGAATTGATGTCTACAAGAGAATGGTAATTATGGAAAAATAAAATAAATAATATTTTTATGAATTTGGCAACACTTTCAAATGTTCATAAACTGAACATTCAGTTCTCCTTCTTTATATGTTTGGTCTTCATTTTACGCTTTCTTTTATTCAGTAATTAAATTTTATTCCGCAATTATTAGACCGTAATCTCTGAAAAGAATATACTCTTATTTGCTCTTTGTTGAAGTTTCGACTTTGTATGTTCTATAATAAGCGTTTTGAGGGCTAAATGAAATATTATAATTTTCGGTCACTCCCGTCACGGAAAACATTAAAAAAGTTTAATAAAATTGTCACTTTACATAATAAACACTTGATACTCTCCAACAATAACAACGTAAGCGTAATGAATAATGTAGTGAAATTTTGCGAACCTCTAGTATAACAGTATGTTCAAAAAGTCCATAGGATGATACATAGATGGCGTTACTAGATTGTTTTCCATGGTTTTTATTTAGTACCAACCTTCAAACGATACGTATAAAAATTTGACAACAATCTGACAATTGCTTCGTGAGTTATAGCATTTTGTGTGCAACTATTGTTATTGAAAAAAAAAAAAGGAAAAAAGTGAATTTAGAGATTTGATAAGGCATTGCTTTTTGATGAAAAAAATACAGTAGAATCCAAACAATGGCTTGATAAACATTATCCGGACTCTGCTTCTTCGAGACATATGGTAGAAAAGTGGATTGCTGAATTTAAACGTGGTCGTACCAGCACAAATGATGCAGAGCGCAGTTAACGCCCAAATCAGACTGCTATTCCACAAAAACTCAAAAAAATCCACAAATTGGTTATGAACGATCGCAAATTGAAGGTGCACGAGCTAGCTGACATTGTAAAGATATCAGATGGTAGTGTTTTTACCATTTTACACGAACATTTGGGTATGCGAAAGCTCTGTGCAAAGTAAGTGCCGCGTGAGCTCATAGTCGACCAAAAACAACAACGAATTGATGCTTCAGAGGAGCGCTGTTAAACTGCAACAAAATCGAATTCTATCGTCGATATTGTACCGAAAGATCTTTATTAGGTACTAATATTCAAATTCAAGCATCATCTATTAACTGCTTTCCGCACCTCTAGGTGTCAGAAACCCTAAACTCACAACAATGCCTACTATAAAAATCGATACTTTTAAATTTTTTATTTCCAAATTCTTAGTAAAGTTTCCGCTAATAATGGAAAAGAAACGCTAATCTCTCAATTTTGCCAGCAAGTCAGCATAGACTTTGCTTTTGCTTCGCTTTGCTAGCCAAAAACGAAAACTTCAACTGCCTTCTCCTGATTTGGTCTTCGAAGATGAAACATCACAACACATAAGCTAAAATTTTTAAAATTTAAATAAAAAAAAAAAAAAAATATACCTAAATTAAGTTGAATACATTTTTTGTGGCCTTTACAAAATTTAAATTTTTAAATGCAATACAAGCACTAAAAGAAAAGCCGTGCTAAATAAAAGGAAAAGTAAGTTCATGTTTTACTACGTTTCATTAAACTGAAAGTTTAAAATAAAAAAAAGTATATTTTATATATAAAAGGCGAGATAGCTGGAAAACATACAAATTTGCCACCGGATCCATAAAACATTCATTTTATAAACTTTTTCATTGGTGCCAAATCCTAAAAACGGGTAATAAAAACTCTCTTTGATTAAAATAATATTACTTTAATTCAAATCGCTCTCTAGATTGGCACCAGAATTATTTTTGACGAATCAGAATTATTTTCGATGAATGCTTAGCGCATCTCAGGCCACCAAGCTTCGTGTGCTAATTGGCCACTACTTCCAACTTCTCAAAACTTGTAACAAAAATCAGAGCAAGCAGACGCCTCGACGAAGAAAATATCACTAGTTCACCGGTACCTTCGTAGCTAGCGTGGTTTGAAAAATACGCACCAAAAAAAGTGTAAAAATTGGCTTAAGCCACATTCTCTTTATATTTTTTTATGTGAAATCCAAAAGAAAAATATCATATTTAAAAGCAAAAAAAAAAGAAAGACATTATATACATTAAAATACATTACAATTTCGTAAATTTTAATTTTAATTATTTAAGTGATATGCATAAAACAACAGTGATCATGTTTTAAAGAAAAAAAAAAACAGTTATATGCACACACTTAATACATAAAAAAAGAAAACATTTTTTTATTAACTTTGTGAAAACTTTGTCTTAAAAATAACCAAAATAGTTGCAGCAATATATTTTTAGTGGAGCAACATGGCTTACACAAAAATTGGTTAGAAAACTGGCTAAAACAACAAATTCTAATATGTCGGCCATGCCCCTGGAAAATATATCGCATGCAATAAATTTCAGCTTCTTTGCGCAAATAATTTTGCGTAAATTTAAGTGTGTGTATGTATACAAAAGAGATAATATTAAGTTACATATTGTAAAAGCAATTACTGCTAATGTTGTTACAGCTAAATACAACAAGCTCTCCGGATCAGCGAAAGCCGACTCTCATGAAAGATCTTTCATCGATGTCGCGACTCTTCAAATTTTTTTAAGTTTTTATTGTTTACTTTAATACCTTAATTTTATGCTGGAAACATTTATAGTAATAGCGGGAGAGTTTCTCTGGTTGTGAAAAATTTTAAATTACTTAGCTAAAAGTATAGCAATGTAAAATAATAAGTTGATTTTTGTTTTTTTTATTATTTCATTTCAAATTTTTATTTAATACTTATAATTACTAATTTACAATAATAGAAAAAAATTTAAACATTTTTGTCATAAGATTGTGATAACAAATTAAACGTTGTGGTGTTACCATAAATGAAACCAACAACAATTGTGTACAGCAGCTAACCATTACCGCGCTCTTCTAGATTTCACATTAAACATATATTTGCTTGTGTTATTTGATTCTTTTCTGCAACTTATGTTATGTTACGTTTTGTTAAAAATAAAAATTACTTTCGTTGCATGCTACAATATGTGACACGATGAAACATGGCTTCACTATTACCCGCCAGAATCCAAAAGACAGCCAGCTGAGTGAACAGCAGGGATGCGAAAAGAATAATAATCATCGACTATCTCCAAAAAAGGAACCATCATCAACAGCGACTATATCTGTGCACTTTTGGATCGATTGAAGGCTGAAATCGCCAAGAAACGGCCACATTTGCAAAAAAAAAAAGTGTTGTTTCACCAAGACAATAGTAGTGTACTTTGTAGTGTAACCGGCCACCCAAACACCATCACTAGTAAGTACATTTGTTCAACATATGACAACTATAAAAATTATCTACAAATTATGCTGACAAAAATTCTAAAATAAAAAGCCAAAATAAAAGTTAACGTAAACGAATTCATATAAATGCATTTAGCACCCTTTACGCTTATGCCGCTAGATACCGCACAAGCACAAGTGCGACAGCGAGTGTTGTGTTACAATTGCATTGCACTAACACAAAACACGACAACAACAACATGCTATAAGTTGATCTAGTGCCGCTGACACTTTGAAGTCAAGGCCAAGTACTAAGCATACCAAATAACATTGGTAAGAATATGAATTTGAGGGGTAATTATGTAGAATGATGACTAACTGAAAGTGATTGGTCAGCTACTGATTTTCATTTTAACATTTAAATATATTGGAATTTAAGGAGCATTGGAAATAGTGGTAAGGATAATTTTAAGAAAATACTGTTTTTTTTTATTATATAAGTCTAACATTTTGGAAAATAAAGGCAGAATTTAATCTTGACAAATTGTGAGCTCTACAGCTCTGAGTTATTATTGATGGTCTCAACACAGCTCGGCTCTTTAGGCATCAAACTTGAAGCGAGGCTCATAAGCCATTACGCATAGCACATTGGTGACCTTAAACGCCAAACGTTTCATCACGACAGGTCTTTTCGTGATAAACGTAAGCTCTATCTTTTCCAATTGACAAGCATTACAACCCTACACAATGCACCGTATCACAAATCGATGAAAGCGATAGCAAAATTTAATAAATTGGGCTTAGAATTGCTTACCCACCCACCGTATTCTCCAGATTAAGCCCCCAGCGACTTTTTCCTGTTTTTAGACCTCAAGATAATGCTTGCTGGAAAGAAATTCAAGTCCAATGATGAAGTAATCGCTGAACCTGAGGCCTATTTTGACGAGAAAGAGAAATCGTACTATAAAAGTGGTATCGAAAAGTTGGAAAATCGCTATACTCGTTGTATCGCTCTCGAAGGCAACTATGTTGAATAATATAATCGAGTTTTATCAAAATTTTGTTTTTTTCTTACTTATCCTACGGACTTATTGAATGACCTGTTACTTGATGTATTCTGAATCTGAGCACACCGCTACATCGAGAAAGTAGTAAGTTTACTTATGTCTTCATGCATTTACAGATGCAAGAAGTAGCTAGACTTGATACTTTGCCTAATACTTAGTTGCATAAGAACTTTTGAAGCGCTTCGTGCTTCATGGTGTGTAATACAGCCTTGATATTGTAAGCAGATTACAAGAAGTTTACTTCTTGAGCAAGTGCGCATTTTGTTTATTCGTTGATAGAGAATACGATTGACGCTCGCTACTCTCATTTTCAACGAGTGCTCATATGTATTAGTGAAGCCACTCATGCAGTTCTCTGATTCTGAGTATGCTTAAGAATGTTGTTCTGTTTGCAAGAGTAAGGGTATGTACGTAAAAATTAAGAACAAAACTAAATCCGAGTTTTTCAAATTGAGCAAATAGTGGAACATTTTAAATTTGGGTAGTACGACTGTTCATTAATAGTAGTACAATTAATAATTGGATAGTACGAAAGACATAAGAGTATTGCATGCACTCATATTTAACTACTTCCGCCAGCACTGGTTTCGTATTTATTGATAAAAGGAAACGTCTGTGGCCACTGGGTCCTGCTAGTTTTTAATATAAGCCCTGCCTATGAAATTTGGAAAATATAATACAAAGTGACGTCAATCAAACGGTACAATCTACTAAAATTCTACAAAAGTGAATTTACTAACTTGAAATTCGGTGTAGAGTTCAGTAGTTTACATTACTATAACAGCGAGTGAAATCTAACATCACTGCACGGGTAGTCTTAAGCCTACTTTCCAGACATTCGTTTGGAAACACGTGATTGTTATGTTACATTCGTTGCGAACAACTCAAACATAACATACCTGCTAGAATTCGTCAGACAAACAAATCTATATCAAACATAACCGAATCAACATAACAACAACATAACATATTCATGTAATTTATATTTGGCAATACTTTTATGTATCAAAATATTAATGTCAAATCTGATGTAAAACTAAACACATGTAAGAAAAGAAGAATGATAGAATAAAACAACTACTCTTTTTGTATCTACACTACGAAGTCAACGTTTTCAAACGGTTACCTATTCAAACGGTTATGGGCGAATATCCTAAAAAAAAGTTAATTTAGTTATAAAGTTGAAAATCATAATAGCCTTTCTAATAAATATGGCCACGAATTATATTCAAAGTGTTCCTAAGCTAAAAGGAAGAGAAAATTATGATGAGTGAAGTTTTGCGGCAGAAAATTTGTTGGTGCTTGAAGGCATGTTTCACTACCTTAAGACAGTAGCTGGCACCGAAAGGAAACCTGCAGATGACGCAAGAACTAAGGCGAAGCTGATTTTAACAATTGTTCCTGGATTGTATGTGCACATCAAGGAAACGCAGAGTTCAGCAGATTTGTGAAATAAGCTAAAAGGCATGTTTAATGATTCAGGTTTTTCAAGGAAAATAACCTTGCTACGACATCTAATATCAGTGCGACAAGAAAGCTGTGATTCCATGACTACTTATGATACGCAAATTATCGTGACAGCGCAACGGTTGAAGGGCACAGGAAGGGATGAATGGATCGGATCGTTATTATTTGAAGGTTTGCCAACAAAATGTTCACCGATGATAATGGCGGTTGAACACTCAGGCATACATATCACTGCTGACGTTATTAAATCAAAATTACTTGATATGGAAATTGCGGGTTCAGCTGAACCGGATTCCAGCAACGCTGCATTCTCTGCAAGAAAACCTAATTGGAAAAAATATAGTAACACTAATAATAGAAATAGCGCAATGACAATAACAAGTGAAAAAAATATGATCTGCTCTAAATGTAAGCAAAGTGGGCATTATAAAAACCAATGCCCTTTGCTACAGAAAAAGAAACATTCAACTGCTTTTAGTGGAGTATTTTTGAGTGGAAAATATAGTAAAAGTGAATGGTACGTAGATTCAGGAGCGAGTACTCATATGACGGCAAATATGAATTGGATAAAGAACGGAAATTATAAGCCGAATATGTCAGAAATTATAATTGCTAACGAAATGAAAGTGCCAGTTGTATGTTCTGGTGATGTAGAAATATAATTATGACATCACAATCAAAGACGTGCTATGTGTGCCAAGCTTGACGCAAACTTGTTGTCAGTAAGTGAACTTATCAGAAATGGAAACAGCGTTATTTTTGAAGCTTACCGCTGTTTTATTCGGAACAAACAGAATGAGTTCGTTGCAACAGCAGAATCCATCAATGGTGTTTACAAACTTAAGCTGGAAAAAATTGACCAGCTGTAACAAACGCTGAAATGTGGCATAGTCGATTAGCTCACATTAACAGCTGCGATTTAAATAAAATGAAATTGTTGATTGGCTAACTTATCTGCACACAAGCAACATGCTAATAGAAAAATTTGTAACTTGTTGCGAAGGTAAGCAGATGAGGTTGCCATTTTGGGCCAAAGGAGTACTGAGACACTACAGATTATACACGCAGATGTATGTAGCGCCATGGATACAAAATCTATTGCAAGTTCGCAATATTATCTTTTATTTATGGATGACTACAGTCGTATGATTTTCATATACTGTCAGTGTCAAAAATGAGTAAACACACAAAAAAAAATTCAAGTTGTCTTCACTGCACAAATAATAGGCATAACCAATAAAATGTTACAACTGCAATTTAATCTTTATTTCATTGTTAATTATTTTCACATTTACTACATTTATAAAAACAACAAAAATTCTTTTATCAAACAAAATAAGTCTAGTTTAATCGCGTCAAAAGTAAGTACTAACGCTGTTCACTGCTTTGCAAGGTAAAAAAGCAGTTATGAAAGCAGTTCTAATATTTTGTTTGGCATCCTATTGCTTTAATTACTACTTCTAAATGTCAAGGCATCTATTCCACCAACTTTGATACGTAATTTGAGCGTATTTTGTTCCACTTTTTAACAATAACTGTTTTGAGCATTTCCTTGTTTGTAATTTTTCTATTTCTGATCTGCTGATCTAGGCAATCCCATAAATGCTCTACAGGATTTAGATCAGGTGATTGCGGAGGGTGGTCAAGTTGTTTTGGAGTTCTATATAATAACCACTTATTTACCATCAAGGCGATATGCTAGGGATCATTGTCCTGTTGAAAGGTCCAACAATCAGGCAAACCCAACTTTTCAACACTTGGCTGTAAGTTTCGTTTCAAAATGTCCAAATAATCATGTTTATTCATTTTGAATGAACTCACGATTTCCTACTCCTACAGACGCAAAACAACCCCACATCATGACGGACCCTCCGCCGAATTTGACTGTGCTTTGAATATTATTTTCATCAAAAGCTCTGTTATTTTTCGCCATATTTTTTCCAACTTTTTTGTCTCCAAAAATTTCGAACTTGCCCTCGTCGGTAAATAAAACGGTTTTCCAAAAAGAAAAAACACAATTTTTGTATTTTTTAGCGAAATCCCAGCGCATTTTCTTATTCACCTTCGAAATTAATGGCTTTCTTCGAGGCCAACGGCCAAAATATCCATTACTATGAAGTGCAAGGCGTACAGTACTTGCGCTAACAGGCTTTCCTTCTTCTGCTGCAATTGTTTCTGCTATTTTAACAGCACTACTGTTAGCGTTCACCTCTGCGACGATACGTCGAACTGCTCGATCGTTTAAGGACTTTGGTCTGCCTGGTCGCTCGAAATTACCTATTTCTTGAACATAATTAATTTGTCTATAATTTTTTCCACGGAAGTGTGATTTCTATTTTCACTATTTTCCCGATTTCACGGAGTGAATTGCCTTTTTTGTGCAGGTCAATTATTATTTTGCGAGTTTCAATAGAAATTTCTTTTCGCATTATTAAAAACGATATGAAGTCACAAGAACACGAATTAGACTAATGAAAGAGCTGGAATAAATATTAAAACAGCAACTAAGAGCGTTGAAAATAACATAAACCATATATCTAACGGTTATTTTCTTTGCAATGCAGTAAACAGCGTTAGTGTTAACTTACTTTTGACACGATTAAACTAGACTTATTTTGTTTGATGCTCAAAAAATAATTTTTGTTGTTGTTTTTGTAAATGTAGTAAAAGTGAAAATAATTAACAATGAAATAAAGATTCATTTTCAGTTGTAACATTTTATTGGTTATGCTTATTATTTGTGCAGTGAAGACAACTTGACATTTTTTTGTGTATTTACTCACTTTTGACGCTGACGTATTTTTTGAAGCACAAAAGTGAAGTGTTAGAGAATTTTTAGTCAATATAGAGTTCTAGTTAGGACAAACTTATAGTACATTACAATCGTGGTCGATAAGTAAGTTTGAGTGCTTTTGAGGGTTTGGGCAAAGAGTATATATATTTAAGGAAGAGAATCCAATTCGCTCACTCAATTTTACTCGCTCAAAATACAGCATACAAATAAGACCCCTGGGGAAGTGTTTTCGAAATGTGATATTCGAAAACATTTCTGCCGGTATTTGTGCAGTCGCCATTGTTGTTGTCAGATTCTATACACTGGCTGAAACTGGTTTGACTGGTTTTTGTAATAAATTCTGCACAATGTTTACATTTTGCATTATTATATTCTATACTGGTTTGACTGGTTTTTGTGTTATTCAAATAAATTTTCAAAATGTTTACATTTTTGGCTGGACGGGCTTGCATGAATTTATTTCAATAACACAATTAGATATTTCAGATATTAGATATTATTTTCAGGATATGTATGAAAATAAATGCTTTTTTTCCGAATTTCTTTGTTTTTAATTTTTTTAGGTCAAATAGGAAATATTTTATATAATTTAATTTAAGAAATTTTCCAATAAATTTCATAATTGAATTTGTTCAGTATGTACAATGTTACATTTTTTTGCTGCTTTTGCTTGCATAGATTTATTTCATTTCATTTCATACTTATTTCAAGTTGAAGTATGAAAATACGAAATGTTATTTTTTAAAGTTTTTAATTATCTCAACTTAATGGAATTTATTTTATTTCTTAAAAAAAATTGGAATAAATAAAATTTTTTTTACCACATTTTTTGCCTGCTTGCTGGTATATTGCATGCATTTATTTCAATATGCCAATTAGATTTTTGCAAGATTCAGGTATTTGCATGAAAATATGAAAGGATTTTTATATATATTTTTTAATATTTGTAATTACCTACATAACATTTTTTTAGGTCAAAAAGAAAATCTTGCCCTTAATAGTAGCAAATTAAAAAAAAAAAAAAAGTAATAATCAATGAGCCGCCGCCACCTAGCCTCGAACCCGGACATTTTGCGTACAAGGAAAACGCGTAAGCAGTCGGCCACAAATCAAATAAATAAATTCTTTCTCAACAACAAATAACAGCAAAATGCATGTGTGTGGGTAGCTCAAATGGAAGAAAGAAATTTGCATGCATCATTTGCAGGAATTCTAATCAGTCGACTGGTTTGACTGATTTTTTTTTGTTTTTGCTGTCTGCTTGGATTTTTTTGCTGCTTCTCAACTGCTTTTTTTTTATTTTTTGTGTGGATTTCGTCGAAAGTCAGAAATGATATTTTTATGATTTTGTCTATTTTGAAGTATGAAGGTATAGAAAAATCGCTATAACTTCTTCATTTCTGATTAGATTGAAATGCACCCAAGGACAAAATGCTGGCAAATTTTACAATCTTTAAAATGAATAAATTTACTCTTTGGGCTGGTTGGCTTGTTTATATTTTTTTTTGGCTGGTTTTGTTTTTGCTTTCTGCTTGGATTTTTTTGCTGCTTCTCAGCTGTTTTTTGTTTGCTATATTTGGAGTGCATTTCGTCGATAGTCAGAAATGATATTTTTACGATTTTGTCTATTTTCAAGTATGAAGGTATAGAAAAATCGCTAGTACTTCTTCATTTCTAATTAGATTGAAATGCACCCAAGGACAATATGCTAACAAATTTTATTATCTTTAAAATGAATATTTTTTTAATTTTTTTACTAAATTTATTCATTTCTTTTATGTGTATATATTTATTCATATATTTATATGTTCTAGTTTCTATGTTTGAACTATGCATACTAAACTAACTAATATCTAATAAATAAAATTTTATTATGCTAACTAAGCTAATGCATATATATGCCAGAAAAGGGCACTTTAAGGAGTTTAAAAAAAAAATTTAACTTGCAACAGTTATAACTATTTTATACCATTTTCGGTTTTTTTAATTTTTTGCACAAAATAGCTGAAAACTGTCCTTTGTGCATTTCTTGTTTGCATTTTGAAAAATTTTAATTTTTGGATTTTTGCGAATTTTTTTCGTAAAAATATTCAAACTCGAAATTTACAAAAAGGCGTACTCTTGTTGTTTTTGTATCTCTATTAGATATAGTTTTAGAAAATATTTTCATGATATTTCACTCCATTTTTTTTTTACCAAGGGCTCTCCTTGGTAAGTGTGTACAAAATTTGTGTGAATAAAATTGAAAACCTCATGTTCACTTAAAGTGTTTAAAAATTTAATATTTTGAAGCAATTAAGTTTTTTAATTGCGTACTCTTTTGTATAGGTAAAAATTAATTTATAATGCGAGTCAATCGGAAACTGTATATGTACACAATATTTAGTGTACACTGCTTTTTGCACAGTTGGAGGATAGGACACCTTGGCGATTTGCATTACTTTTACATTGCCATTAAATATAACAAAATTTATTTTAATATAAAAACTATTTAAATATCTTCAATGTCTTCTTTATATTTCATAGCCATTGTTTTTTGATCAATATTTTTTGTATCACAAAATAAAATTATTACAAAATAAAATTAATTAATTACAAAATAAAATTAAATTATTTTGTGATCGTTATTTTTCCGATCAGAAATAAAACTTCTTTTTTGGTCGATATTTTTTGCATCTGAAATAAAAATCAATCATCGACCGATAATTTTTTCGATCAGATTAAAAAATTATTTTTTTAACGATAGTATATCGACAAAAAAAGGAACATATCGCCCACTTAATACAAAATTATTTTATTTTTGAAGGAATTCCATACAAAACAATGAGACAAAAATTTTTTAAAATTATAGAGAAAGAAGATGTGCACACAATTTTGACAGTCAAAGGAACCATTTCCTCTTAAAACTACGAACAGTTTTACATAAAAAAGTAAAAATTTGTAAATTTTGAGTTGTGAATGTTTTGTATTTAGTGTGCATGTAAGTTAAGCCCACTGTTAGTTAAGCCACTGTTAGCCACAAACCACTGTTAGCCACAAGCCAATAAAGTATTGCTGACTAGGTACTTTGAGTTCAGTAGCTTTATTTGAAAGATTACATGTTGCAATAACCAACCAATAAAAGCTTACTAATCAATATGAATTAATATATTTTAACAGCAATAAAATAAAGCTTATTAATTATTATTTGTATGTAGAAATTAGGTCAACATTTGCAATGTTGAAATAAACAAATAAGCTAAGTAATCATATTGTAACTTATAAAAGATGATCAATAAAATTATATTGGCAGTTGATGTCGTACCAAGAACTTGTTGTGTTTAATTTTTTGGCTCTCTGTAAAAAGAGAACCATAACTTGTATATATGTACATGACGGTGGCCGATATTCTGAAGTCTTTTTGTAAGTGAAATTTCTATATCTACTACTACATAATTCTACAATTTTCCACAGCTATTTCTACTACAATTTTCTGCTACTATTTTCTGACCTCATATTATTTCCTACTACTTTTTAATACTACTGTACTATTTTTATGTTTTTTTATTTTGTAATATTTGTAAAACTGTAAAATATGCTTAAAAAAATTTTAAAACAATAAATTTTTTTGTAAATTCAACAAAATATATTGCTTGAAATAATAAAATATTTTTTATCAGAACAATTAAACGTTTTTATATGATTGGTGGAAAAATATGTAATTAACAGAAAAGCATTTATCTATGATGAAATATTCTTTATTCATACCGACAAATGTTTTTATCAAATTTACAATGCAAACGTGAAAAAGATGAAATACTTCTTTGGGTGTATATACTTCGATAAAAAACCCATTATGAAATTATGAACGAATATAATTTTATAAATTCAACAAAATTAGGTTCACTTTCCTTAGCGTGTCGAGAACTTGTTATTATTTTTTTATAATATTTATATATTTAATAATATTATATTTAATAATATTTATATAATAATAAATATAAATATTTTAATATATTATCCGGAGTAATTCTCTAAAATTTGAATAAATATACATTGGATTAAATGAAACATTGAAATTTGAAACAATGAAAATTTTATATATATGTTTTTCTCCTTATTTTACTTGTTTTTATTTTTATTCGCAATAATGTTTTAGAATGGAAGATAGTCTTGTACTGTTGGCATGCATATTTAAGTGGAAACAAAGTAAGTATGCACAGTACAGTGGTCTATTAAAAAAAATTGCAAAAATGCAAATTAAAAAAAAGAAATGAAGTGAAATATCATAAAAATATTTTCTTAAACTATATCTAATATAGATACAATAACAACAAGAGTACACCTTTTTGTAAATTTCGAGTTTGAATATTTTTACGAAAAAAATTCGCAAAAATCCAAAAATTAAAATTTTTCAAAATGCAAACAAGAAATGCACAAAGGACAGTTTTGAGCTATTTTGTGCAAAAAATTAAAAATACCGAAAATGGGATAAAATAGTTATAACTGTTGCAAGTTAAATTTTTTTTTAAAACTCCTTAAAGTGCCCTTTTCTGGCATATATATGCATTAGCTTAGTTAGCATAATAAAATTTTATTTATTAGATATTAGTTAGTTTAGTATGCATAGTTTAAACATAGAAACTAGAACATATAAATATATGAATAAATATACACATGTGGACAGTAAAATAGGTGTAAAAAAAAAAATTCCCAATATAACCATGAAATTTAAATATTAAAATGCCTACAAGAAGAATTACTTATTTTTTTATCTGGCAGCACTGTTTTCATGCGAAAATAGGAGTTCCCGTTAGTTTAAATGCTAACTGACGAAAAATACGATGAATTTCTTTGTTTAGCTAGCAATTTTGTGTGGACAATAAAATAGGTGCATTGCGTTTAATATCACAAAAAAGCATTTTCGAACGTAATTTAATATTAAAAAATAAACTTTAAGGTAATTTTATGTTATTTTGAATAAAATAATTTTAGTTTAAGACAATTTGTTTATCAAAAAAACGTAATAGATGGGTCGTGGACATCACTGTAGCGCAGAAGAGAGAAGACTTGTGCAGGAGCTTCGCAAACAAGGGCACACTTACAAATTTATTGCCAAATCATTAGGAAGATCTGAAAACTTTGTGACAAATGCTCTAAAGCCTAAAAAAATGGCTGAGAGGCGTGGAGCATCGAAGAAAACTTCTTCAGTTGCGGATAACCGCATTGTAACTTTGGCTAAACGTGATCCTTTTATGTCGTCTCAGGCAATTGCAGCCGAAATAGGTAATATTGTCACATCCCGAACAGTACGTCGCAGATTGGTGAGTGCAAAATTACCCGGAAGGATAGCTCGAAAAGTTCCTTTGCTAAGAACGGCAAATTTAAAGAAGAGGAAAAATTTTGCTTTGGCACATAAATCCTGGAGCGGTCTTGAAGGCGTAAAGAAGTGGCGAAACATTCTTTGGAGTGATGAAACCAAAATAAATTTGTTCGGTAATGATGCTGAGAGAAATGTTCGACGACCCAACGGCAAAGAATTCCATGTTAGATTTACAAAAAAAACAGTGAAGCATGGAGGTGGCAACATAATGGTGTGGGGCTGCTTCTCGTGGCAAGGGGTAGGTCCAATACACCGGATTGAAAGCACTATGGACAGATTCGTTTACAAGGATTTATTAGAGAGCGTCATGCTACCTTACGCTGAAGAGAACATGCCTATTTTGTGGAAATTTCAGCAGGATAATGATCCGAAACATTCATCCAACTTCGTAAGAGCATGGTTCACAGAACAAAATTTGAACGTTATGGAGTGGCCAAGTCAATCCCCTGACCTAAACCCAATTGAGAACCTTTGGGGTGAGCTTAAACGACAAATTTCTAAGCAACCTTGCAAAAACAAAGCTCAATTATGGACAAATATTGAAAAAGCCTGGTATAATATCCCAGTAGAGACTTGTCGTAAGCTGATCACCTCCATGCCCAAGAGAATCGAGGCAGTACTAAAAAATAATGGTGGACATACCGGCTACTAAGTACTAATAACATTTTCTATTAAAAACTATGCACCTCGTATATAAAGTTCCTGTATTATTTTAAAATTTTTAACTTACACCTATTTTACTGTCCAACTAAAAATTGACAAGTACCTTGAAGTAATGATTTATAAGTTATTTTTTTGTTGTTGATTGCATACTTAAGGTTTTTTCTTTTACAATAAACATTATTTTTTTATATTCTTAAGTCAAAAATATTATAAAATAACTAAAACTATGAAACTACCGTTCTTTTGTGTAAAAACATAGCATACACCTATTTTACTGTCCACATGTGTATACACATAAAAGAAATGAATAAATTTAGTAAAAAAATTAAAATAATATTCATTTTAAAGATAATAAAATTTGTTAGCATATTGTCCTTGGGTGCATTTCAATCTAATTAGAAATGAAGAAGTTATAGCGATTTTTCTATACCTTCGTACTTGAAAATAGACAAAATCGTAAAAATATCATTTCTGACTTTTGACGAAATCCACACAAAAAATAAAAAAAAAGCAGTTGAGAAGCAGCAAAAAAATCCAAGCAGACAGCAAAAACAAAAAAAATCAGTCAAACCAGTCGACTGATTAGAATTCCTGCAAATGATGCATGCAAATTTCTTTCTTCCATTTGAGCTACCCACACACATGCATTTTGCTGTTATTTGTTGTTGAGAAAGAATTTATTTATTTGATTTGTGGCCGACTGCTTACGCGTTTTCCTTGTACGCAAAATGTCCGGGTTCGAGGCTAGGTGGCGGCGGCGCATTGATTATTACTTTTTTTTTTTTTTAATTTGCTACTATTAAGGGCAAGATTTTCTTTTTGACCTAAAAAAAATGTTATGTAGGTAATTACAAATATTAAAAAATATATATAAAAATCCTTTCATATTTTCATGCAAATACCTGAATCTTGCAAAAATCTAATTGGCATATTGAAATAAATGCATGCAATATACCAGCAAGCAGGCAAAAAATGTGGTAAAAAAAATTTTATTTATTCCAATTTTTTTTAAGAAATAAAATAAATTCCATTAAGTTGAGATAATTAAAAACTTTAAAAAATAACATTTCGTATTTTCATACTTCAACTTGAAATAAGTATGAAATGAAATGAAATAAATCTATGCAAGCAAAAGCAGCAAAAAAATGTAACATTGTACATACTGAACAAATTCAATTATGAAATTTATTGGAAAATTTTATAAATTGAATTATATAAAAAATTTCCTATTTGACCTAAAAAAATTAAAAACAAAGAAATTCGGTAAAAAAAGCATTGATTTTCATACATATCCTGAAAATAATATCTAATATCTGAAATATCTAATTGTGTTATTGAAATAAATCCATGCAAGCCCGTCCAGCCAAAAATGTAAACATTGTGAAAATTTATTTGAATAACACAAAAACCAGTCAAACCAGTATAGAATATAATAATGCAAAATGTAAACATTGTGCAGAATTTATTACAAAAACCAGTCAAACCAGTTTCAGCCAGTGTATAGAATCTGACAACAACAATGGCGACTGCACAAATACCGGCAGAAATGTTTTCGAATATCACATTTCGATAACACTTCCCCAGGAGTCTTATTTGTATGCTGGATTTTGAGCGAGTAAAAATGAGTGAGCGAATTGGATTCTCTTCCTTAAATATATATACTCTTTGGTTTGGGTCTTTGTGCAATTTTTGAGCGTTTTCTCTGAATGTGGTCTGTATAAGAGGTTTATGTCCAGGGTTAGTTTAATGTTTTAATTTAACTCGTTCGCAAGTCAGTTGAGTAGAAGTCTAGAGAGTTAATCGAGGGACTCAGCCGAACTTTATAGTGTGTGGGTGCATGTAAAGAAGCAAGTAAAAAATTGTATGTAGATTTGATCACGAAGTCAACTGTTTAAAATTTAGGGAAGCACAAAGAAATTTGTCCTCGTTAAGGCAAGAAGTGCGTATAGTTGATAGTCGCTTATAATACGGTGTATTTTTCCTCCAAGCATGCTGGCAACGCAGTAAATATATAGTGCCAAGTGCTTGGGTCATTGCCTGGTGTTAATTAAGACCTAAATGGTTCAATCGTCGTGGCAATTGAAAAATTATAAAATTATAAAAATTCAACCTAAAATTTATTTCAGTTATTATTAAAAAAAAAAATTAACAAAAATCTCAATAAAATTGAAAAAAAAAAACATTTAAAATCATTCAAACAATTATTACACGCGTTAATAATTGACTTATTTAAAACTCCATATAATTGGACCCACCACTTTGTTTGACACGAGTTGATGAGAAGTGGAGCTCCAAAGAAGAACTATTACACTCAATCTCTGAGAACGCGCCAACAAGAGGAAAGAACAAAAACATAAATATGTCAATGACCGAAGTCAAATTGAACATGGGAAACTAGATGTTTCTGCAAGTACAGGGTTGTCAATATTCGAAGCGCCCATCTGGCAACACTGTAACTTTCCGCAGTGATGCCAAATCGACTAATGACATACCGCGTTTGAAGCGTCATTCCAAGCAAATGTTTACAATGGAACAGTACACGCCACGCGAACGCTCTAAAATTCTTGAAATTGACATTCAACAAAACAAGTCAATAGTGAAAACTCAACGTGCTTTCAAAAAAATAAATAAAGTGAAAAGAGCGCCTTCCAAGAAAACAATTTATCGTTTGTATGAAACTGAAAATCCACAAGAGATTCAAGAGGTACCTCTTCACGATGCAAAAGTCACTGTTTGGTCAATGAGTATATATATAGCAGAGAATTTTTTTCGCTCTTGAGTTTTAACTCATTCAAATCCTGGTTCACAAATAAAGGGACACCAAAAAATGTTCGAAAACAGCGCAGTCGGTATTTGTGCTTCGAAAGATTTTATCTTCGAAAACAGCGCTCTCGGTATGTGCGCAGGCGCCGCCATGATTGTTGTGCGCTCTCAGAATCTATGAAAGTGGTTTGACTGCTTTTTTCCTTTTATTGAAATAGATTCTGCACAATGTTTACATTTTTGGCTGGACGGACTTGCATGGATTTATTTCAATATGCCGATTGGATATTTGCAAGATTCTGGCGTTTGTATGAACTTATGAAATGATTTTTTTGCAATATTTTTATGTTCATTCCTGTTTTTTAGGTCAAATAGGAAATTTTTCAAGTTTAATTTAATCTAATTTAATTTGAATAAATTTTTCATTTAATCCAATTTTTATTTTCAAATAAATTGGATTAAATGGAGTTTAATGTTACATTTTTTAGCTTTAGATAAGTTCTAAATTATCTGAATTTAATCGAACTTATTTGTAATTTTAAAAAAATTGCAACAAATAAACTTTTTTTTACCACATTGCTTGCAAGCATTTATTTCTATATGAAAATATTGAGTATGAAAATGATTTTTTTCCAAATATTTCTATATATTTGTAATTACCTACTTAGTTATAGCAGCGGAACGGAATTCCGGAAAATTTTCGGATTAGCTCCTTTTGATTTTTTTGGAATTCATTTCAAATGCATAACGGAACCGACTTTTTAATATGAAAAAAATTTTTTAAGAAAAGTATTTTTTTATTAATCTTTTATTGTTAAAACAAAACTTTTATGATAATTTTTTGTGATTGATAAAATTTATGAAAAAAAGAAAACTTTTACTTCCAACATATAACAAGTGCACTTAAAACAACATTGTACACTTCTTTCTAATTTTCTAGTGAAATTAATTTTCAAACAGAACGAATTAAAATAAAAAGAAGGAGGAATTCCGTTTCTAAAACGATGCGACTATTTTAAAAATCTCGTTTCGAAAACGTATTGATTATTTTAAAAATCTCGTGTTAAATTGTTATACCTTGCAAGTTGAAGATTTATTCCACCACTTTTTAAAAACATGTTTGAAATATTTACAATATATTTTCCACATTTATTCCAATTTATTTGAAAATATAATATGTAAATTGCATGGAGTGAAGTATAACATATAATATATAATAAATTGGATTAAATGCAACATTTTCTATTTGGCCGAAAAAAATTTAATATAATTACAAACATTGAAAAAATAAGAATTAATTTTTCCATACTTCAATTTGTCAATTAAATACCTGCAAGTTGATTGTAAACCTTTGAAACTTGCAAATATCTAATTTGGAAATTCTTAAATTTTTTTACATTTACAAAAACTTACAACATTTAAACATTGAAGTAAGTATCTATATCTATTGATAATATCTAAGGTTTTATATAAATATGTATATAACTATATTAAAAAATTTCGATTGCCAACACAACATAACGTTGAAATCTCTAAAATTCTAGCAAGAACAAAAAATCCTAGGTAACTATACCAACAACAAGCACAGCAGTTGATGAATTCCTAGCTTACCATAGGATAGCAACAACAAACAGACAAGCAGAATATAAAAAAATGCATGCAAATTTCTTTCTTCCATTTCAGCTACCCACACACACGCATGCGTACAAAAACAATAACAAACTTATTCAATGAATTTGTCTTTTTTTGTTTGTATCATCGTAGAAAAATATTTTAGTAGGTACTTGTAAATAAATAAATTTATAAATTTTCTAATTAGAAATAGAAGCATTTCTATTTGACTTGAAATAAGTAACATATAGGTTAGAAACATTAAAAAAAAATAAGATTTAATTTTGCATACTTCAATTTGTCAATTAAAAACCTGCAAGTTAATTCAAAAGCATTGAAAGTTGCAAATATCTAATTGGGAAGTTGAACAAAAAAGGAAATGTTTTCCTTACAACACGTTCTTTTCAGCGTATTTAAATTTGTTTAGGAAAATTTTGATTTGATTTCATCAAACTTGCTGTTATCTGTTAAGTTGTGGCGGACACTGGTTAACGTATTTGCCTTGTAATAAAAGTGCCCGGGTTCGAAGTCCGGTGGCGGCGCATTTTTTTTTTTTTTTTTATAAATTTGCTGCTATAACTTAGTAGGTAATTACAAATATATAGAAATATTTGGAAAAAAATCATTTTCATACTCAATATTTTCATATAGAAATAAATGCATGCAAGCAATGTGGTAAAAAAAAGTTTATTTGTTGCAATTTTTTTAAAATTACAATAAGTTCGATTAAATTCAGATAATTAAGAACTTATCTAAAGCTAAAAAATGTAACATTAAACTCCATTTAATCCAATTTATTTGAAAATAAAAATTGGATTAAATGAAAAATTTATTCAAATTCAATTAGATTAAATTAAACTTGAAAAATTTCCTATTTGACATAAAAAAAAGGAATTTACATAAAAATATTGCAAAAAAATCATTTCATAAGTTCATACAAATGCCAGAATCTTGCAAATATCCAATCGGCATATTGAAATAAATCCATGCAAGTCCGTCCAGCCAAAAATGTAAACATTGTGCAGAATCTATTTCAATAAAAGGAAAAAAGCAGTCAAACCACTTTCATAGATTCTGAGAGCGCACAACAATCATGGCGGCGCCTGCGCACATACAGAGAGCGCTGTTTTCGAAGATAAAATCTTTCGAAGCACAAATACCGACTGCGCTGTTTTCGAACATTTTTTGGTGTCCCTTTATTTGTGAACCAGGATTTGAATGAGTTAAAACTCAAGAGCGAAAAAAATTCTCTGCTATATATATACTCATTGGTTTGGTGCGGTGTTTGTGCTAAAATGCTCATTGGGCCGTTCTTTTTCGAAGATGATAATGGCCACAGAGTTACTGTCAATCAGGAGCGTTATCGCGATATGATAAACAATTTTTTCATGCCAATCGTTCGTCGAAAGCGTATCAGGCACTACTGGTTTCAACAAGACGGCGCGCCACCACACACAAGCCGCACTACAATAGATTTTTGCCAGATGGGCGCTTCGAATATGGACAACCCTGTATATAACCGGAGTTCAATGACCGTAGCTGTTGTACATACATACAGGGTTGTCAATATTCGAAGCGCCCATTTTATTTTTAAATAAATCAAAGAAACCACAATTTTTTGTCTGTTCGTCATGAATATCATTTAATTGGGTTCAAGTAGATTTGCTTACATCATTTCTTGAATATGATATCTCGTAAATGGTCGCCATTGGCCTCTACGACATATTGTGCCCATTTTGCAGCATTTTCTATGGTTTTCTTCAACATTTCGATGGGAATGGCGGTTATTTCTTGACGGATGTTGGTTTTCAGCTCTTCTAGGCTCTTTGGCTTGTTGACGTAAACCTTTGATTTCAAATAACCCCACAAAAAGAAGTCTGGAGGCGTTTTGACATGAAACCATTTTTTGACATCAAACGGCCAGGGAACAATTGCTTCAAAAAATCGATTGTAGTGCGGCTTGTGTGTGGTGGCGCGCCGTCTTGTTGAAACCAGTAGTGCCTGCTACGCTTTCGACGAACGATTGGCATGAAAAAATTGTTTATCATATCGCGATAACGTTCCTGATTGACAGTAACTCTGTGGCCATTATCATCTTCGAAAAAGAACGGCCCAATGAGCATTTTAGCACAAACACCGCACCAAACAGTGACTTTTGCATCGTGAAGAGGTACCTCTTGAATCTCTTGTGGATTTTCAGTTTCATACAAACGATAAATTGTTTTCTTGGAAGGCGCACTTTTCACTTTATTTATTTTTTTGAAAGCACGTTGAGTTTTCACTATTGACTTGCTTTGTTGAATGTAAATTTCAACAATTTTAGAGCGTTCGCGTGGCGTGTACTGTTCCATTGTAAACATTTTCTTGGAATGACGCTTCAAACGCGGTATGTCATTAGTCGATTTGGCATCACTGCGGAAAGTTACAGTGTTGCCAGATGGGCGCTTCGAATATTGACAACCCTGTAGGTGTCTGTCGTTAGCGTATAAGAAGTTTATACAGGGTTTCTCATATGAACAGAAGAACATTGTGGTAGACATTTTCTTTTAAAGTTATATGTAGATTTCATGATGGCTTGTTTTTTTATTCTATATAAAAAAAAGGAATTGTTTATTGTTATTATAGTTACCTTTTGAAATGCGATTGAACGCTATTGTCAGTGCTAAATTAAAACATATATTTTATTCTTTAAATAATATAATTCAAAAATATTTGCGAACGGTTATGTTCTGCGGCTTTAAAAAAAAAAAAAGAAAAAAAGGGAAACTTAATTTCTTTTAGACTCTTGAACAAAACGATCCGGACCAAGCTCACCTCCAAGTCGGATGCTGGCGCCATCATCTACACAAAAACAAAGAAAAAAATATGGTGAGTTCTGAAAATATTTCTTTCTTATTTCAAAGAATTTTTATTTATTTTTTTTACTAAAAGCAGTAATATAACTATTGTTTTGTTTCCATTTTTTTTTTTTTAATTTTTCTTATATATTATCTTTATTTTCTTGAATATCTTTATTTTCTGGAATATCATTACTTTTCCTTTCTTTTAAGTTATTTCATTAAATTTTTTTTTCATTTTTATTATGATAAATTTTAGTTAGAAATTTTGCAATTTAATTTCCTGAGTTTATGTTTATAAAGTAATTATATACAGTTTGTAATGAAATCAAAAATAACTGGAATGGAAATGTTATTTTAAGTTTTTTTGTAGAAATATATATAAAAAAAAAGGAGAAGAAAGAAAAATATGAAGTGAATTTATTTTTCTGTAGTGATGTATAAATTTACATAATTTATGATAAATTCAAGAGATTACTACTTACGAAGGATGAGTCACTAAAATATTTTGCTGGTTGGTGTGGAACGTTGGCTGCTGCCATGAGTCTAGATTCTGCGATACAGTCTTGACGGATTACGGATGTCAGCCGGACTTAAAACGGACTAAGACGGACTCAGCGAAGGGGAGCCACATGTTATGAATACAGGAGTCTTTATGTGATTCAAGGCTTGTTTTGAATTTTTTAAATTCGATTTTTGACACGAAAATTCGTGTTTTGAGCTAGTGGTGTGCACACGCTGGCAAGAACCGCCCCAAAAACCGTCGAGCAGCCGAAATGCCTGCGTGTCAATCTCCGGACGTGTAGCACGCCCAACATAGCTAGGCTCATTACATATTACTGGATGTCAGTAATAAGTTATAATACCGAATTAGGGAAAAAGTAATATTACTAATATATTACATCACAACGCTGCATAAAAAAAATTATTTCTTCATATTAAAAAAAAAATATATTTTTGTGTTCAAAACGTGATATCTTGCAATTTTAAGAATTTTTTTTTATAGAAAGCAATAAGTTGCATATCCATAAATTTTTTCTGAAGTACTTTTAAACTAGTTGTTTTAACATTATTTTTTTTAACATTCTGGCTCATTAACTTTTTTTACAGCCTCCTAAAAATTTGAATTTTGAGAAATTTTCTGACTTTGGGGTCAAATATCTGTGGTGGGCACGGGTTTAAAAATTTGGAACTTATTCATAATAAAGAACATAATAGCATCAAAAATAAAGAGATAGGAAACTTCGATTTTTTTCAAGGCCATTCGTGCTCTTTTACTTTTTTACCTCACTTTTTATTGTGCATTGTGGTGAAACTCACATATTGTGTACGTGAGTTCACCTCATATCTGTCAAGTGTTTCGGTGCAATTTAGCATAAGTTTATTTTGACTGCACGTGGAAACATTTCTTTTAATTTAATTTAATAAGCAAACCAATGTTCCTAGACGTAACGTTTTATTTATTCTACTAAGCCACCGACTGCAAATTATTATTTTGGAAATTTTCTGCTGAACCAAAATAACAGACAATGTCCGTCAACGAGTAGAAAAAGTTCGAAATAATTATGACTTGGATAATGAATTCAATACAAATAGAAAAATGAGAGTGAAGAGGAATCCAGCAATCTACGTGGTCGCTGTGGGCGTTCAGGAGCAGGCGCCAAGCAGTTGCTACAGATGGGCTACATCCAGGCAAAGGTTTAGGCAAAGATTTGCAAGGTATATTTCAGCCAGTGGAAGCCCACGTGCGTAAAGGGCATGGCGCAATAGGCACCTATGGACCAGAGACTGCAGCAAGTATCGGGGGAAAAGGCGTAAGTTCAGCGGATGTGGCAATTAATATATATTTAAATTTGATGCGTGTAGCAAACTCAAAGAAGACGAGGATGTACGCGAAGCCAAGGAGTTTAGGGAGCAGTTTAACAAGTGGAAAAAAGGTGATGCGCTTCCGGACAAAGCCAAGCGCTACTACTACAAATCAGTGGAGGAGGTTATAGAGAAGGGGGAAAAACCAGTATTATGCTGCCCGAAAAGTTGAGGTATGAATGACTTTTTGATTAATTTACATAAACGTAAAGGTATTTCATTCCCAAATGGATGCAGGTACTCGTGCTGTGGCTCAATCAATCACCAGACTATGTTAAAATATCGCATTGGTATACCGGATGGAAGAGCATGTTCTTAGCTGAAATATTACAAGAACCCAATGTTAAGTAACATTTGCTCTCGAAATAATGCACCGCGCTACAGTGGATACAGATACAATACCGCCACCGCCACCATCGATGAATTTAAATTTCCAAATGCCTGCGCAGTTATAATTATTCAGAGAGTTGGTTTCTCAAAAATGCTCCTTACTGGGCATACTCTTTGCTCGCATGTGAGTTAGGCAAACAGGTGCTTTTAGACTTTATTTTTTTATACACAAAATAATTATTCAATTTATTATTTCAAGGTCTATCGCGTTGGCAAACTTTTTTGCTACATTGATCGCAATGTTATTTTATCGCAATGTTATCGGTCGCTATTTTGAAGCATGCTAATCTATGTGCATTGAGAAAAAGTTTACAAGCAGAGTACAAATAAATGTTAAATGTGTATTCTATCTCAAATTCTAACATTCTTTAAAAATATTAAAAGACAATAATTGATGGGTTTAAATGTCAAAAACCATGACTTTAATTGAATTTGATTTGTGCAGTTCTATCTTCCATCGTCAGATCGTTTAGCAAACATTGAGCTATTATCCAGTCGTTTAGTAGTTAGAGATCCAAAATTGGAAAATTAGGCCTAAAAACTTGTGATTTTTTATATTTTTCTTCAAACATTATAGGTGTCAAAAAGGTTATGCTATTACCTATTCAATAAGCTATTAACGTTACAATACTATGCATTACGGAAATATGACTGTTTTTGTCCTTAGAAAATTTGAAGAACGTTTGAAGACGTTTTTGCTCTATGCAATTTTTGTCCTTTTGATGATTCGTCAAATCTGCATAATATTTAACGTGTTATATCTTCGAAAGTAATGCATGGAATTCCATGGTTAATAGCTTATTAAATAGCTAATAATAATATACCAATAAAATATTAATCATTTTAATCCAACTCTACATTTTTCCGACTTCAACCAAATTTACACCAAATTTGCAATTTAATTTACTTTATTTATATTCATAACTCTTATGCAGATGGAAACATACTTAACGTGATCTTTGTAAATGTGAGTTTAAAAGTTTTAATTTGTGAAATTAAACACTTATTTTACCACACGAGAAATTAATTGTGAGTGAATAATAAAAATAAAATAAATACAAATTAAAATTATTTTTCTTTCAAATTTATAGAAATAAATCAACGGCTTAATTATGTTTTAAATGTGTTTTTGACAGTTTTATTTTTGATTGTTTAAAAAAAAATTTTAATTAAAAAAATGATTGTTTAAAATAAAATAAAATTCCCTTCATTTTAAACTGCCCTTCTAATTTTTTTTTTTTTTTTTTTTTAATTCATTTCTTTATTACGATCTGTCGTTAGACAATAAGTAATATTTGGAATATTTAATACATTGAAAACTATAAAAAAGCATGCATAATAAACATTGGACGGTATACACCCAGTGGTGCATCCGTATTATTCAATTTTAATATTAATCAAAGTAATATAAGTAATAAATAAGTTTTATCAGTTTACAAAAGCAGATCTTGTGGAGACCTTCGTTTAAGTCTGATGAACACGTTTCTGTTATTCATTAGGGTCGCAGCCAGGTGGTTAGGGTGGGATAATACACGTTCCTTGTAGCGGGTTGAGATTTTCCTTATTTCCTCTCGAACTGTTGGAATTTTGAGGTCACAGTGCAGTTGTGCGTTTGTAACATACCATGGGCAGTTAGCGATCATACGCAGAGTTTTCGATTGAAAACGCTGCAATATCTCTATATTGGAGTTTGCAGCTGTCCCCCACAGCTGAATGCCGTAGGTCCAAATAGGTTTCAAAACAACTTTGTATAATAGTATCTTATTATCCAGAGATAGCTTGGATTTTTTGTTTAGCATCCAAGAAAGACTTCTTAGCCTAATGCCTAGGGCCTTACGTTTGGTGAAAATGTGGTGTTTCCAATTAAGTTTAGAGTCTAGATGGACACCTAAATATTTTGTTTCCTTTACTTGAGGAATCTGAACATTATTTAGTTTTACAGGAGGGCACGTACCACGTCTTGTAGTAAATGTCATTTGTACTGACTTAAGTTCATTTGGCTTTATTCGCCAGTCTTTAAGCCATTGAGTAATATCATCAAGACTTTTTTGTAGTTTTTCTGAAGCAGTTTTTGAATCTGGGTCAACTGCGAGAGCTGCTGTGTCATCAGCGAAGGTGCCAACTACAACCCCATCGGGAGTTGGAAGATCGCAAGTAAATAAAAGATACAAAATGGGGCCCATAGTGCTACCTTGGGGAACTCCAGCCTTTATTTTATGCAGGGACGTTACTTCGTCACCTTGCTTAACGAAGTAGTGTCTATCGCTTAAATACGATTTGATTAATATAAAGAAGGTTGTCGGGAGATTTTTTTTTTATTTTGAACAAAAGGCCATCATGCCATACTCGATCAAAAGCTTGGGATATATCCAAAAATGCACCAGTGCAGTAATTTTTTGCTTCAAAGGCATTGTGTATTACTTCAACTAGTCTGTGGATTTGCTCTATCGTGCTATGTTTTCTTCGGAAGCCAAACTGATGCGCTGGGATTAAATTCTTATTTTCGATTATGGGCATAAGTCGTTTAAGAATTAATTTTTCCATAATTTTAGAAATAATTGGTAGGAGGCTTATTGGCCGATAAGACTTTGCATTGTTTGGTTGCTTGCCAGGTTTTAAGATCATAATGACTTGCGCAACCTTCCATTGAGGAGGAAAAAATCCTTTCGTTAAAACAGCATTGAAAAGTTGGGTTAAGAAGGTGAAACCTTCGTCCGGCAGTTCTTTAAGAGTTTTTGCTGTTATAAGATCATACCCTGGGGCCTTATTTAACTGTAGATTTCTAACAACACTACGTACTTCGTTGTTTCTGAACTTTTTGATGGGAATATCCATTTGATATGGTTGGTTTAAAAGCGAGTTTATCTGATCTTGCGTGTTGGTTGGCGATTCTTCTGAGTTTGGAGTGAAGACTGTGCTTAGGTGATTTGCAAATGTTTCAGCTTTTTCGCTGTCTGTTTTAGTCCAAGATTGATCCGATTTACGCAGTGGTGTATTTTGCGCTACAGGCCTTTTAAGATTTTTAACAGCTTTCCAAAGTGAATAGTCTGTTACTAGGGTGGCATCGAGTTGAGAAAGATATTTTTGCGTATGTTCCTCCATAGAGACCCTCAAGAGTTCTTTTAGTTGCTTGGTAACTTTATTTAAGTGTTTTTTATCTCTTGGATATCGAGTTGATTGCCATACTCTTCGTGCGTGCCTTTTCTCTTCTAACTTTTTTTGGATCGAAATGGAGCATGCGGGATCTGTTTTTTGGATTATTGTGGGTGTAGAGAGCCAAGCTGCTTTTTGGACGCGTAAACTAAAGTGCTCAATAGCTTTCGTTATGTCATCGTCAGAATGCAAAGGCATTTTTGTGTTTAACGATGTAGAGACTGGGTGCCTGAAGTATACCCAGTTTGTTTTTGGGTTATGGAGAAAGCATTTTTGAGGTTGTTCCTGAAGGAGTCGATTGAGGGTGACAATGACAGGAGAGTGATCAGATGATAACTCGAGACTTGACCTAGCATGTATATCATTTGCTCGTACACCTTTAACTACGCAAAAGTCGATTAAGTCTGGCACTTTGCTGATGTCTGTTGGCCAGTATGTTGGCTCTCCCGTGGATACTGCAGTTAGGTTTTTATTTTGTATGGCAGCGAAGAGTTGACGCCCTTTAGTTGTTATTAAACGAGATCCCCAATGGGTGTGTTTAGCATTAAAGTCTCCTCCTGCAATAAATCTGTTGCCAAGAGATTTAAAAAAATGTTCATACATATCTTGTTTAATTGTATGTTTCGGTGGGCTATACACTGCGGATATCTTCAACGGTCCATTCCAATCGGTGACTAACACACTGGTTGCTTGTATTTCGTTTGTTTGGTATGCTGGGGATAAAACGTGATTGATTTTGTCTTTTATGAGTATTGCCGTTCCACCATGTGCTGTACCATCAGGGTGTAAAGTATAGTAGAAATTATATTTTGGTATTTTAAAGAAACTTTTTTTTGTAAAGTGAGTCTCAGATATTAAGAGAAGGTCGATATCTTGAGCTGCTAAAAATGTTTTTACTTCAAGTAAATGTTGTGACAGTCCGTTTGCGTTCCAAAGGACGATTTTTATGGCGTTATTGTGGGACACAGCTTGGTTGTGAGCGAGACCATTACTGTCATCATAGTGGTGATTTGTTGCAGAACCTGTTTAAGCAATGCCATCATTTCTTTCATTTCGCTAGATTTTTCTTCACGATGATTCTCTTCGCAAGAATTTCTGACTACATTTGCGTAGGTGATATTATCTTGCTGATTTTGGGGTGGCAATGGATTTTGAGAAGAAAGACTTCGCTGTTGCGTTGCGGGTAATGCTTTGGCTCTAGTGGGTGGGTATTTCGATTTTTGTAGTTGCTGATAGATTGTGCAACCCTTGTAATTTGCAGGATGATTTCCATCGCAAAGAGCGCACTTAACATCTTCACGTCTACCTTCTCTTGGACACTTTGACGAAGCATGATTTCCAGCGCATTTTATGCATTTCGGAGTTCGTCGGCAGAAGCTTTTAGTGTGGCCATAATCTTGGCAGTTAGCACACTGTGGTATCTCGCGCTTCGGACGCGGTGGTTCAAATTTGATGCAGCTATGTAACAATGTCTTAATGGCATATATATGTTTATTGTTTTCATTTGGTTCGATTTCTACTACGAACATTGGCAATGGCTTCTTTGTTTCTCGATTTTTAATATTGTAAATATTTGTAACAATATGACCTACTTCGTGTAAGGCATTTTTAACATCATCAGTATCCACTGATGGGTGCATATTTTTGAGAATGACTTTAAAGTTTCTTTCGTTTTTGGGTTTAAAGGTATAAAACTCCGTTTTCTTAAGGTCGAGCTGCTTAATTATCAAGCTATATGTTTCTGGTGTTGCTGGTTGAATTTTGACCTTATTATTATTGAGTGTTCTCATTTCAAACTTATCACCAGCGTGCTCAACAAGTAGAGATATGAGTGGCGATATGTTTTCTACTTTATCTACATATATGGGAGGGGGCTTAGTAGGTTTCTCAGCTGGTTTGAGTGGAGTTTCCGAGGGTTCATCAACTTCTAGGGCAGCAAATCTATTGCTAGATGATACTGGTTTGCTAAGCCAATATTCATCCAGCTTGAACTGTTTTTTAAATTTAGGATTTTTATTTGGACTCTCCCTTTGCCTTTTATGCGTGCCTACTTCTTGCCAGTGAAGTTGCTGTTGTGGGGAAGTTGCGAGTATCATCGGTGAGTTTAAACATTGGTTACTCCATGATGTAGCGTATTGTTGTTGTTGCGGCAGCTGTTGTCGTTGCTGCTGCTGTTGTTGTTGTTGTTGTTGCTGCTGTTGTTGTTGCTGCTGTTGTTGTTGTTGTTGCTGCTGTTGCATCTGGTGTTGTTTTTGTTGCTGTTGTTGTTCTTGTTGCTGCTGTTGTAGCTCTTGTTGCTGTTGTTGTTGTTGCTGCTGTTTTTGTAGCTGCCGATGCTGTTGTTCTTGTTGCTGTTGTTGTTTTGGCTGCTGTAGCTGCTGCTGTTGTTGTTGTTGTTGTTGGTATGCATCAGAGATTTTTGGGGGCGATCTTGCTAATGCGCTGTTTCGTCTAAAGGGATCCGTCTTATCCGGTGGTTGCTTTTCCATCGCCTCCACTGTTAAAGGCATGTTTGCAAAAAAATGCTGCTTGCTTTTAGGCTGGTGTGAGATTTGGCTGCGGTTTGTGTATTTGCTGAGCTTGGCTTATAAATGTCAAATCATATGTCATATGTGACACTCTCCACTGTTTACGCGGGAACAGCTGACGTGTTTGTGTGGCGCAATTTATAAACAATTGCCGAATTTATGTTTTATATATGAAATTTGTACTCACAAATAAAACTTAAACAATGTGGTGAATTGAGTTCCTTTTGTTTTAAAACGATGCAGCTTGAGAAGCTCTTTTGATAGAGTATACTGTGTGCAATTTTATCGCTTGGAATTTTAATAAATTTGATAAAAAACTTGGAGCGGATTTCACTGTGAACTTTTGGATCTGACACTTTGACACTCGGAGGCCTTTCTAATGGCTTAAAATTAATTAGCAAAAATTGTTTCAGTTTTACACAAAAAATTAATTAACAGATCCGTCAGTAAAACACAAGGGGTCCCCATTGCATTATTTATCGTATTTAATTTTTTTAAAAATGTTCTTTTTATATTTTTAACAAAATAGTCTAACTTCAAAAATTATTTATTTGAAAAAATATCCCAATATTCCTTTCCAATCGAAAGTTATTATTAAAAATCTATTTTCATACCATGTCTGTATTAGCAAAACTGGTTTTCTGTTAATTATTAAATTTCCCTTGCTCATTTTTAGAAAAACCATGCTTATTTAGAAAAAATGTATATGTTCCACAAAGTAGGATAAAATTGTCCATGGCATAAGTTTAAAAAAAAAATAAATCAAATATTTGTTCTCTATAAAATTTTAAAAATGAGCACGGTTATTCTAAAAATGAGCAAGGGAAGTATATAGAAATTTAATAATTAACAGAAAATGAGTTTTGTTAATATAGATCCACATGGTATGAAAATAGATTTTTAGTGATCTGTAAACTATTTAAAGCTAGACTATTTTGTTAAAAATATGAAATGCGGAACCCTTGTTTTTTAATAACAGAAACAAACTAATTTTTGTGTTAAACTGCAACAACTTTTGCTAATAAATTTTAAGCTTTTATAAAGGGGGTTTAAAACGCAATTTTTAATTTAAACTATCTCTACAACGAAAACAACATTACAATGAAATGCTTTTGAGAAACTTTTTGCAATTTTTTTGAGAAAACATTCAATATTTTGGATCTTTTTTGAAAAAAAGATAAAAAAATATAAACGCACAGCAAACGATATTGCTGAAATAATTTTTGTAAGTAATTTTATTGAACTTTTTGACAAAAAAGAATTGAGTGGAGATATTTGCATCGAAATTCATAACATTAAATTTCGGATTATTTTTTGTCATTGCTTTGGACAAACCCGTAAGAAGCACAGAGTTTGTATGGAAGCCCTGTTAAATATAAACTTTTCGGGTCAAATTTCAGTAACCACGTGAATGGTATTTTATATAAAACAAACGAACCAATAAAAACAACTATCACAAAAACAGTCATCATCCACATTCAACACTTCCAAGCATTTTTTGTATGATATTACAATTTTCCAGTTTCTTTATGCAAAGAGTACAGAGAGCAACTGCGTACAGCGACGACAATTTTGGCAGTGTACATAAGATGGTTTTATGCACAGGCACAGAGATCGCAGTGTCGACCTTCGAATGAAGTTCTTCGATGTTCATTCTTTGCATTTGTCACAATGACGATTTTCAAGTGCCGTATATAACTGGAACCGCGTACAGTATTTATATTACTCAGTAACCGGTAGCTTTAGAAGATCCAGCGGTATGTTGCTGCAAATGCCTGCGGGTGAGCCTTATTTGCGTGCACTTATCCCATCAGAGTAGGCAGAGTGGTTGGTGTAGTTGACTTTGTAGTCGAACATTAGCAGCTCTGGCATGTCTTGCTGTATATAGTGGGCAGAGAACTAGGGAAAATCCAAAATATGGGCAGCAGTCGATTTGAACGTCCACACATTTTATTGTTGTATATTTTCTTTATTTTAAGTAAAGTGTTTTCAATGGGCTCCGTCCGATAGAAAATGTTCGTTTCTACAATGAACAAAAAGGTTGCTTATTCAAAATTAGAATCATTTAAATACACACTCATCCTTCAAGCGTAAAAAACGCCAGAAATGACTATCTTCCTTCTTCATCCATTAAATTAGTTGTTGCAAATATTGTACCAGGCAAATACTTGTCCTTGAAGAAAAATTAAAAATTTATGATCAAAATCCAGCAAGAAACTCAATGCTGCCGGAACAATGCGTGCGCAGATGAACTTGAAAGCGTGGAGCTCCAATGCAGAGCACTTTGCTGAAGATACAAGGACTACCATGAAGTATAACAAATAATTAAAAAAAACTCTAAAGCCACTCACGTGATTTTCTGCTCCTGAAAACATCTCCGAAAAAACTTCAACGCCTTCTGGTCAAAGAAGTACTATGCTTGCACCTTGTCGTTCTCGAGTGGACGCAAAAATAGTGTGGGATCCTTCATGAATTTTGCACTGAAATTCACGACCAAATCGTGTCCGGCAAGTTGCTGCAGTTCAGTTTGGAGCAATGGCAAATTGCAGCTTGACAATTGTGGTAAAAATACAAAACGCTCGTACTTTCTTTCTTGCTGGTCGGTACTCGTCTGTTGGTTGTTCTGGATGTCTGTTAAGTTTATTTGGTGTCAACTCATTTGAAAAGAAAGGCTGCAAAGAATCCCTTCTCCGGACCGTCATCTTCATAAAAGAACAGCAATGTTGGCCCATGTTGACAGCGTGGATGTCAGAAAATATCCACGTCCTACTCACATTGAATCATCAATTTGTGCACAGCGGCCACTATAACAAAGTTTAAATTTTATTAAAAAAGTTCATTACATTTCTAGTCTCTTACTTTTCTTTCCAATTAGTTTTTACGAACAGCTGACCGTGTTTCAATTGTAGCTGTGGAGAGATCAATTTAAACCAGGAAAGTTTTTTGGGTTATTATGAAATCATTAGTAATTCGACAGAATTATTTAGTAACACATAGTAACTTTGACATAAAAAAGTACATAAGGCTATCCCTTTTGCCCTATCCCTATCTCTTTATCTCTGATAGTATTACGTTGCAAAATTTTCAGTTTGATTTTCACTTCGCTTGAAAGATATAGCCTTTCATACTTTGTGCAAACTCACCTCATGTTTGTTTGTTTTTTAGCGTATGTTGTATATTTTTTAGGGTGGTCAAATTGCTTTTTTTAAATTTCAATAATGCATGAACGTTGATTGGGTCCAAATGTCAAAAACACTACCCCGTATTTTTTTCAGATTTTAAAATTTACCTAAATTTCTCGAAATTTTAGGAGTTTTTTATGTAAGGATTGTAAAAAAAAACGATTAGAGATATTTGAGTAAATATTTTTTTATTGTTTTACATACTTACTTACTTAGGTGGCCATAACAACCCACGTCCACACGATGGACATGACCCAGCCAGCGTAGTCGCTGCACAGTTATACGCCGAACTACGTCAATGTCTTCGTAGAGCTCATACAGGACCGAAGATTTTGCGAAGAACTTTTCTCTCGAACACCCCCAGAGCGGCTGCGTCAGTTTGCGAAACTACCCATGCCTCAGCGCCATAAAGCAGCACAGGTAGAACGAGCGTCTTGTAGAGTGTTAGTTTTGTCGATCGAGAGAGGGCTCTGGAACTTAGTTGTTTACTGAGCCCGTAGTAGCACCTATTAGCAATTATTGTTCTTCGCTTTATCTCCAGGCTAATTTCGTTGTTGTTATTAATGGCGGTGCCAAGGTATACTAATTCCTTGACTACTTCAAAGTTATAGCTGCCGGATGAAACGTGGAAATCTAAACGCCGCGCTCCCTTGTTTGTAGACAGCATATATTTTGTTTTGCCCTCATTTATCGTCAAACCCACTTTGGCTGATTCCTTTTCGATAGCGGCGAAAGCAGCAGTAACATCTCTCTTGGTTCTGCCAACAATATCAATATCATCAGCGTACGCAAGGAGCTGGACACCTTTATAGAAAATGGTGCCATTACGATGCACACCGGCCTTTCGTACGATCCCCTCCATGATGATGTTGAAGAGATCGCAAGACAGTGGATCGCCTTGCCTGAAACCTCATTCGGTATTGAAGGTTTCGGAGAGGTCATTTCCTACCTTGAGGAAGCTGCGTGTGTTGCTCAACGTCATTCTAATCAGTCTAATCAACTTTGCAGGTGTACCGAACTCAGACATTGTTGCGTATAGGCAATCCCTTCTCGGGCTTTCGAACGCAGCTGTCAAATCGATAAAGAGATGGTGTGTCAATTTGATTTTCGTGGGTTTTCTCCAGGATTTGTCGTAGCGTGAAAATCTGGTCTATGGTGGACTTTCCAGGTCGAAAACCATACTAATAAGGTCCAATTAAAGTTTTTGTAATCTTTTACACAGTACGCTTGAGAGATCCTTATATGCGATGGAAATAAGACTGATACCTCTATAACTGGCGCAGATTAGATTGTTGGGTCTCCTTTCTTAAGTATAGGGCACAGTACGCTGAGTTTCCAATCGTCGGGCATGCTTTCTGCTAGCCATATTTTGCTGATGAGCTGATGCATGCGCCTTATCAATTCATCGCCTCCGGTTTTAAGCAATTCAGCTGACAGGCCGTCAGCACCCGCAGCTTTATTGTTTTTGAGTCGTTGGATAGCAACTCGAACGTCTTCATGGCTAGGTGGTGGTACTTCCACTCTGTCATCGTTGATTGGTGGCTCTGAACTGCGCTCTCCATGGGCGACATTGGTGGACTCGTCACCAGTAAGTAAATTGGAGAAGTTTTGTCTCCACAATCTCAGCACACACTGTGTATCCGTATTCAGATCTCCATTTTCGTCTCTACAAGTGGATGCTCTGGGCTTGAAACCTTGGGTTAGACGCTTAACATGTTGATAGAATTTTTGTGCATCCTTCTTGCCCTGGTATACCTCTAGTTCCTCACGCTCACGCTTTTCCTGCTCTCTTTTCTTGCGTCTGAAAAGGCGCCTCTCTTCCTTCCTCTTTTCGTGATAGTTTTCTCGCACGGCTCGCGTTGCAGCGTTTTTTTATATGCAGCGTTTTTTACTGCTGTCGCGATGCGACACTCCTGATCGTACTATTGGTTCCGAGGTTGCGGGCGCCGGAAACCAATGACTTCTTCAGCGGCAGCGCGCATGGAGTGGGATATATGCGCCCAAAGTCCGCCGGCGTCGACGTGTCCAGAGATTGGTTGGTTGAGCGGAGTAGGCCTCGGCAGTTCGTTGTAATTGCAGTTTAGCGACATCTAGCTTTCGTTGCATTCCTGTGCGTATGTTCTTCGCATTGCATAGTCGCATGCGGATCTTGGCTGCAACAAGATAATGGCCGCAGTCAATGTTGACCCCCCCGGAATGTACGCACATCTAGAACACTAAAGGCACGTCTTCCATCGATTACAGCCGGGGACAGCCAGGTGGCCTTGTGGATGTCGAGGGGCTTAAATCTGGTGCTACTAACTACCATGTTTCGTGCCGCGGCGAAACGATTAGCCTTAGATTTCCAAAATTGTGTAATTTTTTTATAACAGTGTTGCCACCTACCAAAATGTATTTTCAAGAGTTATTAACATGGTTTAACACTGTTTAGAGGTTGCTGACTTCGAATCTGATGTAACAATTTTAAAATTAAAGATGGTTAATGGTGTTGCCACCTACATTTTTTTAATTTTCACGAATTCGGTGCTGGAGCAAACACTAGGTAAAAATGGGTCGCTGAATCCGAATTCATTGCCAGATTTCCAAAATTGTGTAATTTTTTTATAATAGTGTTGCCATCTACTAAAATGTATTTTCAAGAGTTTTTAACATGGTTTCACAGTGTTTAGGGGTCGCTGACTTCGAATCTGATGTAACAATTTTAAAATTAAAGATGGTTAAGGGTGCTGCCACCTAAAATTTTTTTTATTTTCACGAATTCGGTGCTGGAGCAAACACTAGGTAAAAATGGTTCGCTGAATCCGAATTCACTGCCAGATTTCCAAAATTGTGTAATTTTTTTATAAGAGTGTTGCCACCCACCAAAATGTATTTTCAAGAGTTTTTAACATGGTTTCACAGTGTTTAGGGGTCGCTGACTTCGAATCTGATGTAACTCGTTTCCAAACGAATGTGTTGAAAGTCGTTTTAAGACTATCCGTGCAGAGGTTTATTGGGCAGTAGTAATGTGGCGGGAACCAAACCCTGCGCACATTCCATGTTTAAGGTCTTTGGAGCGACCCCCCGCTCAAATTAGCCGTCAAATTGACGGCTGCCAGTTTGCCGTTGCCCAGGGAACACCACTTGGAGGTTTGAGTCGACTTGAGACAATTTCGACATGGATAAGGCTGGCCTCGCCATGTTGAGGCGGTCAGACACGTTGTCATGTGAAGGTTCGGCCCCTGTTCCCCAGCGGTGAAGTTAACCGGTTTTAAAAGGTAAAAGATGAAAAATTTCTCACATTGAGTGAATTAATTTTTTGCTAACAAAACAATGTTTTAGAAATGACACCACCACTTTTTATTAGAAATGTTTTCAATTTATAGAAACAATCAAGGATTGATTGTACAATTAAAAAGCAAGAGAAGCATAAAGAAACATTTTTAAAATCTTACTATTCAGTGCCTTGTTTAAGTAATGATACTCTTAACAAAGTGCACTTTATTGTTTTTAAAATTTATCAAGAATTTAAGGCGTGCATCGAAAATCATCTGCATTCGACACAAAACATGGTAAGATGATGTAAGTTCATTCGCGTTTTAGTAATTTAACTCAGGATTCTCCTGGAACAGTAAGTTGGCTTCTTTAGATTTAAACTTTATGGCTCTGGAGAATTCGAGTTAAAGTAAACCTGAAATATTTATCTATAGTTAATTACATAAATTCAAGGGACCCAGTACCAGTAAAGGCATACGGAATATATCAGACACAGAAGATACTCCTACTTTTAGAAAAACTGAAACCAAAGGGGGTAGAAAATCAGTGTATTTCGAAGAAGCATCCAGTCGAACAAAGCGCCGAAAAGTTTAATAATTAGTCAATAAGAAATTACCAAAAGAAATTGAAAGTGCAGCGAGTTTATTAGCCAAAGTAAAACTTATTTAGTCGACAAATCAATGTCTGACACCATTTCAAGCACTTGGCCTATATTATGACTTGAAATTATCGGTAAGGCATTATAGAATATTGCGTTCGGTTGTAAACAGTCTTCACCCTGGATGTTTTCCTGATTACAAAATAATTGAAACACAGAAGAACGACTTTATACCAAAACCTATTATAGTTTCAGAAGTATCAGCTGAAGTAAGAATGCAGGACTTGCTTAATAAAACTGCTTCAAGTTTATTAAAAATAATTGAAATAAAAAATAATAATAGTTGTGTTCCTTGCTTTGATGGTAGTTCCGGTCATAGTGTTTACAAACAAAAATTTTCCGATGAAAACATGACTGATGAATTCTTGTTTATTGTTGCAATGGTTCCTGTGAAAATAACTAATATTGATAGCCAGGGAGAAGTATGGTTGATCAAAACCCCATCATCTGTGTTATTTTGCAGACCTATTCAAATTATTTTTATGTAAGAAAAACCTTCATTAATTCATAATGTAGAAATGGATTTAATGGAGGAAATAGAAAAACTTCTGCCATTTAAAACAAAAGTTATTGATTTTAACATTAAAATTAATTTAAAGTATTTAACAATGGTTGATGGTGCAGTTACAAAAGTTTTGGTACATAATCGGGTATCAATGAATCGTTATCTATATGGAGCGACTCCATCTGTAATGAATTCTTTTCATTGCATGCAAAGAACTATAGGCGAAAGAAATTTACAATATGGATTATTTACATTGAATGCATGGACTTAAACTTTTGAATGCCTAACTCATATTGCATACAGGAAGCCTCTCAAATGCTGGCAGGTACGCGGCGAAGGAAACAACAAATTTTTTTATAGCAAAAAATAAAAATACAAAAAAAGTTTAGAGATAAAATGGGTCTTATTATTGATAAAGTAAAAACAGGATATGACACTTCAAACGATGGGAATACTGCCAAAAGGTTTTTCTCAAATATTGAAATGGTGTATGAAATAACAAACATAAATATTTGCTTACTAAAAAATTTCAGTTTGATTCTGAGAACACAGTCAACCAGCAAAAAAATGAATACTACAAGGTTCAGTACACTTCTAAAGGATACTTTTAAAATATATGTGGATATGAGACCCGCAGCGAATCGTTTTTTTACGATTCTATATCACTCGTCAAAAACCGAGTGCGAGTGCGTGCGGTTGCGCATAACAACAACCACTTCCACTCGAAGCATTATAATAACAGCGATGAGCGACGAGTGCCGCTGCTTTCACTCATCCCTCATTAGAAAGACTGCTGAATTCTAAGCATATGATTCTAAGGACCCTCAATGACTAGTCATTGAATGATTTGCGTGCACTTCAGTATTGGTGTGCGTTTTCCTTGTTTAACTTTTGTTTTGTATTTTACGTGTTGATTACGATAAGTAGCCAGCTTCTAAGTTGGGAATCACAAGTTCAAAAAATTAAATTGTAGCAAACTTACTTTATACTTGTATGTTGTCTATTATTTGTTCCTTTTTGTTATTGTATTGTTTTAAATCAATTTTTTAAATCACTTTCACACTTTCAATGATGAATTGCTGATAACCTTTATGTTTAGGGATGCCATAAGGAAAGCGGCAATCCAAAATAAACAGGATTACTGCTTTTAAAAGCTGTAATAGTGTATATTCCTTGCATTTATTTTAATTTAATGTTAATTATAAATGTCATATAAATCTTAATTAAACCTGCCCTTTAAATCAAGTTGTTTTTGTTGAAAATATGTTCATATGTAAATCAATACTTTTTTATGTATCTTCTATCTATATATACTAATAAAAATGGATGTATAAATGTGGGTATGGGTGTTTATCGCGTATAGACTCTGTTTTTGTTTATTCTTGCTTTGGGCGAAACGCCGAAAGCCTTTTGTATTATGTTGATAAACTTAGCCCTTGGTACATGAACCAATTGCTAATCCAAAAGAGCACTACATGATTTCAGCTTGTACTGATTTATATTTATTTTATTAGTTCTATTTATACAAAATTCTATAAACTAGAATACATAATAACTTATATAAAGAATAACATATAAACAAATAAAATTATTGATATATTAAAAAAAATGCAGCATAATGACATTAAGAGTGTGATGACCGAAGCGGTCAGTTACCTGACTTGCTTAATTCAAGGCTAAGCCAACTGCATGCATTGTTTTGTTCACACCGCTTGCTGGTGTCGTATTTATGGCCAATGTTGTTGTTGTAGCGACTTAAATGTTATTATGCTGCTACTGTTGGTTTATTTGTAGATATCAACATTCTCCCCCGCGTTGAACGGCTGTTCAACAGGTGCGTGTGATGAGCCGAATTATACGTCTATGGTGAATGAATGTTGACGCGGCCTTGGACGGGGTCGAGTTGTATTGGTCGAGTTGTATTGGTATCTGTATGAAGTGGGCTTGTCTGGGATGGAGTGAGAACGAAAACTTCTTGGTTTTTAAGTGGCAGATGAATTGGTGCCTGCCCCTTTTTTTTCGATGACTCTTGTTGTTTTCGCAATAAGTAATGTTTAAAGAACATAGCGATTACGAGAAACATACTCAGAGTTAAGGCTTTATATCCAACTGCAAAATTATGGTGACGGTGGTCTTGCAAGGCCTTAGGAAGCTCATTGATTTGGTGTGACTCTAATCTTTGTTGTAAAGCTGTGAGTTCCTTTAGATGCATAGTGTATTGTTCTTCCACTGTTTGTACATAGAGGATTTGGTTGACTAGGTTTTTTTACTTCAGTCAAATTACCAATGCTGGTGTATGAAGTACTTGCTTCTGATGAAAATATTTTACTTCCGAGTAACGTCAGATGTTTGTGTTTGATAACGCAAGATGGTACTAGCTGTAGGAGACCTGACCCTTCCAAGAGCATTTGTGTTACTTGATTATCGCATATTGCTGTTATTTGTATCCGTTCAGCTAGTGCAAAAATCCACTGATTTCTTTGGTTGGTCTGAATCCATACGTAATCACCTATTTGCACAAATTCACAGAGTGAACTTGTTTCGTTGTTGAACAAATTGATTTTACAAGAACAAATAGTTGATCCCTTATTGTAGATTGGCTGCGTGTTGGGGCATAAATATGCTTCTTCGTCCAATTTTGTGTAAGACTGTAAATTTTCCGTGTTTGTTGGAAAGTATTTGTCACGATGCAGCGTAGTAGCAAGTATTGAAGTTGATGGTTTTATGGCTACCATAGTGTTGTTCACCCAGGTAGGTATAGCTATCAGTCGATATAACTCAAATTGATCTGATTCGGTTAACGGGATTGTTATTCTGAATATGGCATGTCTTTTCGTAATGTCTCCTTGAACCTTCATTAATTTGTATATTGATGGAAGGTTTCCGTGGTAGCCTGGAATCTGTCTGCTTGGAGGTAATTGTGTCGTGATTTTTGCAATTTCCTTGTCGAGTTGTTGTGGTAATAGGAGGTGAGGGCTAATTTGTCCATGGTGAGCATTGATCAAAACATTGATTATTGCTGATTGTATTCGTCGTATGTTTGATGATGTGAGCATTAATTGAAGAGCGTGCGAAAGGAATATTTGACTTAACTTCTCATTGTAAACTTCCTGCTCTTCTTCTTGGACCATGTTTACTATCTCAACAAATTTTTTCTCGAATTTTGCGAAGGTCTTCTGTACGATGATCTATTCATGTTTCTTGATGTTTATCGTTGAATCAATAATCGATGATTGCTGCTTTACCAACATCATCGTCTGCTGTTCGTTGTTTTCTGTAGTCGCGATTGTCTCAGACATTTGATTTGCGTACTCGGAGTCCAACAATCCAAACAACGAATTAGCTACGTTTCCCACAGAATTGATTGCACCTCTTTTTTGACGATGAGAAGTCAAAAAACTGCTGTCCATAGCTAATTCTTTGCCAATATGCAGAAACTGAGTGACCAGATCTTCACATAATGGTTTTTGCTGCAATTGCTGGCACACGAGTTGCATGGCGTATGTGCCATTTGTAAACAACTCGATTTCAGTAAATAATTGTTTGAGATCATAAAATATCACTAGGTTCCATTCGCTGGCAATAATCCCACTGGTTCCAATATTCTGGATCAAATTTCTCGATCCTGATTGGACTACAGAGCATAATTGGTAACAACAAAAGTATCGGCAAAATTGTTATTGGAGTGCAGTATAGTGATCTTTTTTGCCTTTTCTTGAACACTACTTCCTGATCGTCGTTGACATGTCGTTGTGTACTTATTCGTCGCTCATGTTTTTCGAGTCGTCTTTCGGATCCATCTGTTGAATTGAATTTGTCGGAACCTTCTGCGGACCCGGATTTACGGAACAGTTTTATCCTTGTAGTTATTGCTTGGTGGGTCCTCATTCATTTCGTCCTTTCGTTTTCTTGTGGTCACCTCTTCCATTGAGTCTGTGCCAGTATCTGTGTCTATTGGTAGTCGAGCGAGTCGATGAATTGCACGTTTGTATGTTCCTGTTGCTGTCTTTACATCAGCAACGCGTACCACTCCATCTGGTCCATTATATACCTCTACTATTCGGCCTAGTGGCCAACGCATAACAGGGACATTGTTTTCCTTGATAATTCCCAGTTCCCCTAGTTTAATGTAATCTGTCTGACTTGTCCATTTGTGTCGCTGTCGAAGTTCATTAAGATACTCATTGGACCACCTCTTCCGGAAATCGTGTTTTACCTGTGATACCAATGTCCATCGTGCCAACAGTGAGAGTTTTGTTCAGTCAGCCTTGCTGTCTACTTGGGCGGTGAGCGCTTCTCCTATAAGCAGATAACCTGGCGTCAGTGCAGCTATATCAGAACAGTCTGATGAAAGTGACTTTAGTGGCCTAGAATTCAATATAGCCTCGATTTCCACAATGGCGGTCTCCAATTCTTCATAAGTCAATGAGGCTGACGCGACACTTCGTGATAAAAGTTGTTTTGCAGATTTAACTGCGGCTTCCCACAGCCCTCCGAAATGTGGGGATCTGGGAGGAATAAAATGGAACTGTATTCCCTTCTCATTGCATGTTTTCTTAATTTGATCTTGAGCGCTTGATGAGTAAACTGGTGATGATAATTCAGCCAATTGATTTTTAGCTCCGTTGAAGTTGGTGGCGTTATCACTGTATAAGTTTTGACAGCGACCTCTACGACTTATGAATCTTTTAAGAGCTCCAATAAATGCGTCTGTTGAACGTTCCGTTACCAACTCCAGATGAATTGCCTTGGAGGCAAAACAACATAATACAGCTAAGTAAGCCTTGGTTGGCCTTTTTTCTCGGACCTTATAATGCACCCATAAAGGTCCCGCGTAATCAACTCCAGTGTTTATGAAGGGTTGAGATGGTGTCACTCTTGTAGCAAGCAAGTTTCCCATCATTTGTCGTAATAATTGAGGGCGTGCCTTATGACATCGGATACAATGCTGAACAATTGATCGAGGTGTTGTTTTTCCCTTAATACGCCAAAAACGTTGCCTCAAGATTCCTAACAACGCTTGAGGTCCACAGTGCTTGTTATCTTCATGCACCTTGATGAAAAGTAACTTGACTAGCGGGTCGTTGTATGGGAGTACCATTTGGTGCTTAGCGTCAAATGGAAGTGCAGCTGCTTCTAAACGTCCCCCCACTCGAAGAATGTTCATGTTGTCTAGAAATGGTGATAAACTGTGAAGTGAGCCAGTAATTTTGAGCTTATTGTGCTGCTTCAAGTTTTGGACTTCTTCTTGAAGTCATAGGCCTGGATGATCCTGACGATAACTGCAAATGCATGTTCTTATTCGATTGTCAATAGAACGGTGTGTTTTGATCTAGACTCTTGTTTGCACCTAGTATTGTTTATAAATCTTAAGACGTAGCCAATGATTCTTTGAAGTGTGCCAAATGAATTGTGATGATTGATTTTATCCATTTGATCCATTCTCTATTTGCTTGCCCAGTGATCAATGATATGGCTGCAACTTTTTTCTTTTCGATGTCAGACGGAGTTTGCAGCTGGTTTGACCACTTTGGCGACCATAGTTCTTGTTTGCCATGCAGAAACATCGGTCCTTGGAACCAAAGTGCATTATCAGCCAATGCCATAGCTGAGCAGCCTCTTGATAGTATGTCAGCTGGATTTTCCTTTGAGCTGACATGTCGCCATTGCAAAGGTGAGGTTAGTATTTGAATTTTTGCTAATCTGTTTGCTACATAAGTTTTGTATGAAGATGATTGTGCATTTATCCAATGAAGCACAACTTCTGAATCCGTCCAAAAGAAAATGGTAAGATTTTGTATCTGACAATCTGTTTTCACACGAGCTGCGAGTTGGGAACCGACGAGTGCGGCACAAAGTTCTAGTCTAGACAATGATTATGTTTTGAGTGGTGCAACACGGGTTTTTGCGCATAATAACCGCGTTATTATCCTACTATCCTACAAACTTGCTCGTAAGTATGCTGCCGCACCGAAAGCCTTTTCGGAAGCATCAGTAAAGATGTGTAGTTGAGTTGAACATAACGGTTCTCCCTTGAATATGTGTCTGCCTATTTTGAGATTGTTTAAGTTGCTCAAATTTTCTCGAAATGCTTTCCATGTAGCGTCGAGATCTGATGGTAGTGCTTCATCCCAGGGAAACTTTAATTGCCATAGATGCGGTATAAATAATTTTGCCTTAACAATTACGGATTCTAATAGTCCCAGTGGATCAAACAATCGTGCAAGATCAGAACTGATTGTTCGTTTAGTAACTGCCCGCGCAGGATCCAGCGTTGTTCTGATACAAAATACATCAGCCTTAGGTAACTATAGTAAGCCCAACGTTTTTATTGAATCATTATTGTCCTTAGAGAAATTCAAATTCACTTCCTGGTCATGTTGTGGAATATTTGTCAATAGTTTGGGATGATTGGCACACCATTTTCGTAAATTGAATCCATGTGTGCTGAGTATTTTGATGACTTGCTGTTGCATTTCAATGGCTGTCGTTGATCTTCTGGATACCGTTGATCTTCTGGATGTATTAGGATCTGCCGATACATCTTCTCGATATCGGTTGTGGAAAAAAACGCGGCAAACGAAAACGTAGCAGTATTGAGAACAGTTCACTTTGAACTGTGGGTCCCGTATGCATCAAGTCATTTAATGCATACCCTGTCGTAGTTTTTGCGGAGGCGTCAAACACTACTCGCAATTTTGTAGTGGTGCTCTCGGGTTTTAGTACACAATGATGAGGAATGAAGTATTTGGGGGATGGTATTGAGTCAAAGTTCACCTTCTTCATGTGTCCTAATCTTTCGTACTTTCTCATAAATTCCACATATTGTTTTCGAACTCCCACGTTTCTCTGAAGACGATGTTCAAGACCAAGAAACCGATTGTGGGCCGTCATCCTTGATTCTCCCTGTACTGCTGGATTTTCGAGAAATGGTATTTTTACGATGAAGCGTCCCTGGTCATTTTTACGTATATTTTGCAAAAAGTGTTTCGCATTGTTGTTCTGCTAATGACACACTTTTTTCAGTTGTTTCAAATTCATCTATCTTCCATAACCTTTCAATCGCTTCGATTAGTGGACCATCTCTGCTATCGGTATCCGTTTTGATCCCGAAAACTGCACATGTCAATGATTCTGTCGATGGTTCAATAATAAACATTTTCCGCTCACAATCCAACCAAGTGAAGTGTTTTGGAGAACTGCACTGGTAGTTGTTAACCTTATATGACCAGGTACCAGCAGACTGAGGTGAAATTCGGCACCAAGCAAAATGTCAATCTTATCTTGCTTGCCGAAGTCTGGATCTGCCAGTTGTAAGTTGGCTGGGATTTTCCAATTTTAGGTATCCAACTGATGATTCGGTTGAGCTGTGATAATGTTTGGAAGTACAAAAGCTTCCAAATTTGTCGAAAAATTGCCACTGTTAGATTGCATCTTTAAAATTATTCTCTGTGTGATCTTCTTATGAGCATCACCAATTCCTTCAATGCACAAAGAAGCCTTGTTTGGAGATAAAGATAATCTCTTCATGAGCCGTTCTAAAACGATGTTAACTTGCGGCCCGGAGTTCAGTATTGCTCTGAATTCCCCTGAATTGCCATTGGCCGCAGTGATTTTTACTCTTGCTGTTGCAAGTAGTACGTATCCTTCAGTTAACACGTTACTTGCTGCTGCTAATGAAACTGTTGCATTTGGAATGTAATTGATTGCTTCATCGGCTGAAGGTGTTTTTGGAGCTTGTTTTGCTTGGTTTTCAATTTCTACATGTAGCAACGTGTTGTGTTTCTTATCACACTTGCTGCAACATCTTGATTTGCAGTTATTTGATGTGTGATCGATTTTGAGACAGTTGAAACACAATTGTTGTTTTTTGACCCACGACTGGAGCTGTGTAGATGACTGCTGTAGAAACTTCTTGCAGAAGTATAATGGATGAGTACCATTGCCACATAATTTGCAGCTGTTGCTCGACGTTGTAATGGAGGACACAACTTTGTTAGGTAATTGTGGTGTTACAGCCTTATCCTTATTTCCGATGGTTTCCAGTGTATGGATCTGTCCTTCCAAGGATAGAAGGAAATCATCCACTTTTTGTAATTCCTTCGGGTTTGTCAAGGATTGTTCAAACCTCATGTCTGTTGCTCGATCTAGTTTCTTTAGCAGAAAATGAAAAAGAATCGGATCCCATGCTTTTGTATCAAACCCTATGATGTCTAAAGCCAAGATGCATTCACGTGTTGTGTCGTATAAATTCTTCGTTGCTACAGCAGTTGAGGTGCCGGATGGCTGATTCAGTATCCTTTCGATAAGCGTAGTTTCTATTACCCTTTTGTTGTTGTATTGTTCTTGTAATAACGTCCAAGCGGCTGAATAGTTGTGTTCTGTTGACGAAAAATGGCTGATGAGTTTTGCAGCTTCTCCTGTAACGTTGGCAGTTAGATACCACATTTTTTGCACTGCTGCTATTGGCTGTTTGTCGATCATTTCGGAAAATAGATCGGAGAATTGTTGCCACTTCAGGTAATCGCCATTAAACTGTGGCAAAGTTATCTTTGCAAGATGAACGGCACTTTGTATTGTTTGTTCTTCTTTCATGGTTGCAGCGGCGACTCTGGTACCTTGGCATTGATCTGCACTTATAGAAAGCTTAATTAACTGATATTGCACCATTTCACCTAGTTGGTTGTATTCTGCTTGGTTGAAGCCTGCTGCTGCAGGATCTTCATAGTTTTCCCATAGTTCATCGTGCATCAATTCTATCTGGTTCCACAGATGACTTATGTTGTTTGATTTAAATTGGAAAAACTGCAATGGCTGATTTTCTTGTATTGCTTCGAGGTTGTTTAGTGTTCCCCTCAATATGTTCATTCGAGCAGTCATTTTTCGAACTAGTCCGTGTTGACTGGAAACTCCAGATGACTCTCTCATGATTGATGTTTTTTTTTGCTGCATGTTGAGCAGCTGCTGTCTTAACGGCCGATAATCCTGGTGCTATCAGCTGAGGAGCCATGCTCGGCAGCCTTTCTTCTTCTGCTTTCAAGCGAGTGGCCTCTGTTTGAAAAATTTCTTGATAATTGGTGACTATATCTTTGATTTTGTCGTAATACCCAGATATAAAGTACTCCTGTTGCATTGGTTGTTCGGTTACTATCCGTAACTTTTCATCACGTTGACGTTGATTTCCGCTCAGCCGAATCTTTCTTAAAGTTCTTGATGATCCTTGTGATTTCATCCCCGAGCTCCTTTTGGTGGTCAACTAACTCCGATGTTGATGTCATATCTGGTTTAATGTTCTGGTACTTGGATCAAAAAACTACGTTGATTTGAATGCAAAGAGGTTTATTTGTACAAATACGTATATTCTAGCACATAAGCACATAAGTTAGAATCTCACCGGGGCCTCCAAAAAATGTTTTTGTTTATTCTTGCTTTGGGCGAAACGCAATTGGTACTTGAACCAATTGCTAATCCAAAAGAGCACTACTTGATTTCAGCTTGTACTGATTTATATTTATTTTATTAGTTCTATTTATACAAAAATCTATAAACTAGAATACATAATAACTTATATAAAGAATAACATATGAACAAAAAAAATTATTGATATATTAAAAAAAAATGCAGCATAATGACATTAAGAGTGTGATGACCGAAGCGGTCAGTAACCTGTCTTGCTTAATTCAAGGCTAAGCCAACTGCATGCATTGTTTTGTTGACGCCGCTTGCCGGTGTCGTATTTATGGTCAATGTTGTTGTTGTTGTTGTTGTAGCGACTTAAATGTTATTATGCTGCTACTGTTGGTTTATTTGTAGATATCAACAGACTCCAAGACCGCCGATCCAATCTTTATGAAATTTTTAAGGGATACTGAAGCAACATTCTGAGAGTGTTCCTGTGAAGTTTGGTGTTGGTTTGGCGTGGTACCTCCCATACAACCCAAATTGGTTCTATCGCCCACAAACCAAAAAAAGTGCTATATGTCAGACGGTTTTAATCGTATAAAACTAAAATTTGGTAATTTTGTTCAGATGGTTACTTTTAGTGACTGTGCAAAAAAATGGGCGTGGTCTCACTATATCTACGTCCACTTTTCAGAAATCATTTTAATTCCTGAAATGTTAAATTTTTGATAGTGAATCTTGGTATGCAGGTGCTATGGATCCAAATGGAAGTCACTATGTAAATGTTGTCACGCCCACTTTTACCGCCCATAAATCAGTAAAATGCTTTATATTAGACATCGTTTGCAGTAGAAGGCTAATATTTGGTAATTTAGTTTATAAGATTATTGTCGGCCAAAATTTGTAACGCCCAAAAATCAGTAAAAATGCTTCATATCAGATGGCTTTTGCCGTAGAAGACTAAGATTTGGTAATTTAGTTTATATGATTACTGTCGGCCAATGTACAAAAAATGGGCATGGCCGCACTATTATTACGCCAACTTTATCGAAATCATGCTTATTCCTGAGTTGTACACGTTTTGATAGTGAATCTTGGTATGCAGGCGCTATAGGTCCAAGCAACAGTCACTATGCATATATAAATGTTGTCATGCCCACTTTTACCGTCCACAAATCAGTAAAAATGCTTTTTATCAGACGGCTTTTACCGTAGAAGACTAAGACTTGGTAATTTGGTTCGTATGACCACTGTTGGCAACTGTTTAAAAATGGGCGTGGTCACACAATATCTACGCCCACTTTCCGAAATCATGCATAATCAAGAGTTGTACACGTTTTGATAGTATCACTTGATATGCAGGTGCTCTAAGTGGCAGTCAATGTATATATTAGGGTGGGGCGATTTGAACATCTTGATAAGCGCTTCGCGTTTCTGATTCTTGGGATTGTACTGTGCAAAAAAGTCCACTAGACCATACGTCTACGGTGAAAATCGAGGTTCCAGATTTTGACTTGCAGTTTTTTCTCAGACATTATTTTTTTGGAAAATTTGCAAATTTTCTTGGGCTCATATTAAGTAAACTATTTGAAATTGTGACTTATTTTCAAAAGTAAAGTTGTAGCTATTGTCTCGGGCTACAATTTCTCTGAACATATAACTTAGAAAAAACGTCGTTTTCATGGTCAAAAAGTCGAAAATGCAGAAAATTAACCACTTTTTGTAACGTTTTTCTGGATATTTTGGCCTATAACAGCCAAACCATTGAGATTTTCGATCCAATGCTAAGACAATGGTAACTTAGACTGAAAATGGTAATTTATCAATAATTTCACGAAAAATTTGCACTTTCACAAGGCCAAAACTGCATGAATGAGCGTTCCAATGATTTTGCGATGTACTAGAGAGTTCTTAACTATTGTCTTGGCTCCAATTTGGATCGGAAATCTCAATGGTTTGGCTGTTATAGGCCAAAATATCCAAAAAGACGTGACAAAAGTCTGAGAAAAAACTGCAAGTCAAAATCTGGAAGCTCGATTTTCACCATAGACGTATGGTCAGTGGACTTTTTTGCTCATTACAATCCCAAGAATTAGAAACGCGAAGAGCCCATTAAGATTTTTTTTCTTTCCATACTAATCGCCCCACCCTAATATATATTTATAAAATTTGTCACGCCCACTTGAACCATCCGCAAATAAAAAAAAAAACAAAACGAAATGGCCACTTTCAGCCCTTGAAAGGACTTTGACCGAGCTTCTTATGATCAATTGTGTTGTGCGTGTTGTGAAATGTTTGAACACAAATGATCGATAAATGGACCTACAAGTTTTATGCCGATTTCAAACGGCGTATGTTCTCAAGAAGCTTTTCAGGGCAGATTTTACTCTCTGAGGTTTGCCATTGTCTGCATAGAGATGACAACCGAACAGAAAAATTAATTCAATTGAAAAAACTTTCAGTGTCACATGGAATTCGATCCTGTGTTATATGGCATACAAGCCACGCACCTCAACCAGTGTGCCACGGAATGGTTTGAAATATGCTATAAAAATCGAGTTTTTTGAAAAAATATTTACTGGTAGTTAAAAATAACAAACCGTCAGATATAATAGTAATGAAAAAGTTCCTCCAATCTGCACCAATAAATTTTATATTTTTGCAGTCGGACCAGTGGTAATGCGGATTTTCATTAATTTTTTATTTTTTTTTTATTTTATTTTCACTAAAATTCAAATTCAATTTTTTTTTTTATCTTGCCATGTTACTTTTAGTCAAATAAATTATCTATTGATAATAAAATATAGTGTAAAATGAAGAGTTAAATTGAATGAAATTACAAAAAAATTTACACATTTTTTACATTTCACAATTTATTTGACTTAGTAGTATAGAAGAAATTCATTTGAATTTTAGTGAAAATAATATGAAAAAATTTAAAACAATACATAAAAATCCGCATTATCTTTGGTGCAACGGAAAAAATGTAAGAATTTTTAATGCAAAAGAATTACTCTTATTTCTGACCATTTGTTTTTTTTTAACTACCTACCAGCCAATATTTTTAGTCGAAATATTTTGGGATCATGATGATCCCACATAAGCCATGGATTATTTTGAAGAACCAGACTGAACAACTCTTTTTTTCTAAGGAGCGTGAGGTGAGTATATACGTATGTGGGTATATGTGTATATCACGTAAAGACTCCGAAACCGCTAAGCCAATTTTGATTCCAAAGCATTGAGAGGGTTTAAATACACTTTAAATACACGTAAAATTTTCGATATCAAACAGTTTTGAAATTATAGGTCGCACAGCCTCGGAATTCAGTATTCGACCTCAATTTACACATGCCGTTCCACTGGTAACATTTTATGGGCGTTGGAAGAGGGGCGTGGTACTTTTTCAGCACACAAAATTTTCGGTATAGTTTTCGAAATAAGTCTCACATCAATGAAACTCGGTACGAACTTACTATAAAAGCATGGCTTCACTAAGGCTACGCCCTCTTTAAGGGGATAAGCTAGTGTATTTATATTTTATGAACATTTGAATGAATTTTCTAATTATTATTTTTTTTACTAATATTTAAAATAATTTTTATTGTTTTTCATTAATTTTGAAGCAATTTTATTTAATATTTTAATAAATCTTAAAAAATTTTTCCAAAACTTTCAAAATTTTTTTTTCAATAATATTTTCACAATTTTTCACTATTTCTATCAATAGCATTTAATTTTTTTGTTTGTTTTGTTAAGTGTATGCATTTAAATATTTTTTTAATACTATTTTAAGATTTATTTTCATACATTTGCCGAGTCCGCTAGTATTATATGTATATAATAATATATTTATATATTATATGTATAATAAAATATGTCAGCGATAACACTGCACGCGATTTCTCTTAATAAGTCTAGAATCATAAGGAATGATGATTAGAATCATTGAGCGGTATTCTTATAAGCGATGAGTGAAAGCGGCGGCACTCTAAATACTCTGAATACGACGGCAAAATATTGAATCATGGATATATATACAGTCAGTCAAAAAAAAAGTTGTACACTAAAAGAAATCAAATTAATTGAAAAATATTAGGAAAAGTATAAAGTAACTATATATTTATTATATATCAAAGTAAAGCTTGACATCCATACTATAACTTAAAGGTAAAATTTTTTTAATGCTTATATTTAGAGCAGAAAAAAAAACCAAAACAAAAATATGCCAATTTCAGTATGCCAAAAAAAAACTTGAACACTTAAAAAAACTTAAAACTCAATTAAAAACGAAATTTTGAACTTAATTAGTATTTTGTATGGTGGCCCTTAGCGTTTTTTTACTGCTAGGAGTCTATATGGCATCGAGTGGACCAGTTTTTTCGTCACTTCTACAGGTATTGAATTCCATAAATCCATAAGGGCGTTTTTGAGGGTTTGTTTGCTGGAAATGTTATATTCCTTTAATTTTGTTTTCATAAATGCCCACAGATGCTCTATAGGATTTAAGTCCGGGCTCTGGGGAGGGTGGGGCAGTACTTTTTTAGTTTTATTAAGCAAAAATTCTTTAACGATATGGGCCGTGCGCTTGGGATCATTGTCTTGGACAAACACAAATTCATCCGGTAAACCCATTTTTTGGGCAGATTCTACCAAATTATTCTTTAGAATATTCAAATAATCCGTTTTGTTCATGTTTCCCTCAACAAAAACTAGATTTCCCACGCCATTTGCACCCATAGCACCCCAGAACATCACATTGCCACCTCCGTGTTTAACTGTATTTGTGACATTACGTCGATTTAATGCTTCTCCTTTGCTTCTCCATACGGAACTTCGTCCGTCAGATGTAAATAAATTAAATTTTGACTCATCCGTAAACATAACTTTGTCCGAACGAATTGTTTTTGTGTATAAACTCGTAAGTATAGTCCAAGCGGTTTTTAATGTTTGTTTTAGACAAAAGTGGCTTTTTTCTTGGTGCGTGTGCATGCAGTCCTTCTGAATGCAAGAAATTTCTTACAGTCTGTGGATTGACATCAACTATGTTGCTGCTTTTAAGCTCTTTTGCGATCTGAACGGCGGAAAATTTTGAATCCTTTTTAACAAATCTTAGTATTTCGCGTTCAATTTGGGGCGTGTTTATCTTCTTTGGGCGGCCACTTCCACGGGGTCTTTGGAAAGACTTATTTTTTTTATATGTTTTTATTACATAATGAACAGTAGTGTGGGGTTTTTTAACTATTTTCCCAGTATCGCGCACTGAATTTTTTTCATTCCATAGTTTTATAATTAGTTCTTTCAAATCTTTTGAAATTTGTTTTTTTGCCATCTTTTATCTATTTCCGAAAATGGAATGATGCGATCACTTTGAAAAACGAAACTCCACTAACCATAAATACCAAGTTATCAATATTCCCTTTAAAATTTTATAACGGGACTCTCTATATAAAGATAGATACAAGTGTTCAAGTTTTTTTTTGGCATACCGAAATTGGCATATTTTTGTTTTTGTTTTTTTTTCTGCTCAAAATATAAGCATTAAAAAAAATTTTACCTTTAAGTTATAGTATGGATGTCAAGCTTTACTTTGATATATAATAAATACATATTTACTTTATACTTTTCATAATATTTTTCAATTTATTTGATTTCTTTTAGAGTACAACTTTTTTTTGACTGACTGTATATATGGATAGTTAAAAATTTTGATTTACCAGTTGGGCGGACTTTTATCTGAAGACGCATTAGAATCTAGTCATAAGGAATCTAGAAAATATCGATTAGGTCACACTAGGAAAAGTTCAAGGAGAAATTGCAATCGAGATCTTATGGCTTCATTACTGATAAATTCGGATCCTCTCATTTCTTCGAACAGACATTTACCAAAGCAAAAGGAAATGATTATAAATATTTATTGCCATATATTACAGAAGAGAGTACGATGTTCATAATAGCTTCATTTCTGATATAAATTTTGAAGATTATGTTTCAAGAGATACTTCGGATGAAACAGATTAACTACAGATATTCGTAGACATAATTTTTTTCTATTTGTAATTTAACATTCATTTTTATTTTCTTTTTTATATATAAAATATATGAATATATTATTTTTCTTTTAATTTTTTTAATAAATGATCTCAAATTGTTTTTTTGTATTGAAAATTTGGTGTTTTGAAAATTTTGTTTAAATTGGTGTAACACAAAAGGAAGTTAGCAAATTTTATAAGGAATCTTAAAGTTAAAGTGTTAAAGGAATGTTAGTAAAGTTAAAGGAATGTTAAGGTGAAAGTGTTTCAAAAACGTGGGTTATATGGGGGGTATCTCAAACAATGTATCAATTCAGTCTATTTTAAGCAAAGACTTAGTTGGGATAAAATAAAGTTCTCAATGTTATTTTGTTCAAATGAAGTGATTATGATAAATGTACTCGGGTTTTATGAATTGAAGTATTATGAGGGGTACCCCAAAAACTGGTCTTGCCTGGCCCATTTTTAGTAAAGACCATTGCTATAATACTAAAAATATTTGCGTGTGATTATAATAAAATAAAGTATTAATTTTTAAAGATACGAGATATTTAAAATTCGGGTTATATGGAGGGTACCCCGAATAATGGTCTGATTAGAGCTATTTTTGGTACGAATGTTTTTTGAAGTGATTTTAGACCAAATTGTTTTAAAAAATATTAAAATATTAAATTAATTTTTAAAGATACGAGATATTTAAAATTCGGGTTATATGGAGGGTACCCCGAATAATGGTCTGATTAGAGCTATTTTTGGTACGAATGTTTTTTGAAGTGATTTTAGACCAAATTGTTTTCAAACATATTAAAGGAGTCCAAAGATACATCGATTTTTTACTTTGTATATATCTTATATATCTTATATCTTATATGGGAGGTAAGCGAGGTCATTGTCCTATTTGGCCAATATTTGAAAATTTCTTAATCTAGATCTGTAAAAATTCGTCCACACCAAATTTAGCATATAAATTAAAACAATTTAATATTTTTATTTTTTATTTTTATTTATTGGCACTATGTGGCACTGTTATAATCAGGGTCTCACAAGAGACTGACTTAGTTAATATAAAAATCATTCATATAAAGGACTATGCAGCTACTGTTGTTGTTGTTGTTGTGTTTGTTGTTGTTGTTGTTGTCGTTGCAGTTGTCGCTATTATAGCTGCTATTTTTGTTTTAGACGAGTATTATGATTCAAATTGTTAAGATTGACCCTATGAAGAAACGGCAGGGAGAGTAGTGTAAGATTAGTAGTGTAAGAAGTGTAAAGGGTGGTTAAATTTTAAGGGCCGATGTTGATTTTAAATAAATCACAAATTAATTAGGAAATTATTGTCATTTCTTTTTATTATGATAATATTGGTATGGTTCAATTATGTATGGAACAAAATATCGGCCAAATGGCAGCCGTGACCTCGGCGGCACACCTCCATCCGATGGTCCAAATTTTCGATGACGCTCAGGCATAAGTGAGGTTCTAATGCCGTTAAAGTGTCGAATTATCGCATCCTTTAGCTCTAAAATTGTTGCTGGCTTATCGACGTACATCTTTTCTTTCTTTCAAATAACCCCAAAGAAAGAAGTCCAACGGTGTCAAATCACATGATCTTGGCGGCCAATTGATATCGCCACCACGTGAGATAACACGGCCATTGAATTTGTCGCGCAAAATAGCCATTGTTTCGTTAGCTGTGTGGCAATTGCCACCCACATTCATATCTTCCAATTCGGGCCATAAAAAAATCGTTATCATCTCACGATAGCGAACAACATTCACAGTAACTGCATGACCGGCCTCATTTTGGAAAAAATACGGCCAGCCCATAAACTGCACCAAATAGTCACTCTTTGTGGGTGCATTAGTTTTTCGACAATCACTCTTGGATTATCGAATCCACTGAGGTGAAAATGTGCCTCATCACTGAAGATGATTTTTTTCGAAAATTGATCATCCACTGTTGCCATTTCTTGCCACCATTCTGACCATTGACGACGCTTGAAATGGTCAAGAGGCTTTAGTTCTTTAGTCAATTGCATGAGAGGTGCAATTGTTGGGCACGACGACGATTTGAGGTGGACGGCTCTTTAGCTCTGCTCTGTACGAGCATGCACTGGTGTTTTCACATCTCCTACAGACCCGGTTTGCTCAAATTTTTGCACGATTTTTCCGATTGTACGCACATTTGGACGATTAAATTGACCGAAAAAATCACGAAGTGCACGATATGCATTTGGATTTCAACGCCCATTTTCATAATAAGCCTGAATAACTTTAACGCGTTGCTCGAATGTGTATCTTTCCATTATTCAAATTGAGTTAGTCTGAAATTGAGAAATGTCAAATGAAATCCAAAAAAAACTTGACGTTTAGGTGTGGTTCACATTCAACATCGGCCCTTTAAATTTAACCACCCTTGCGTTTCTAAAAGCTATAGGAATTGGGTAACGTTCGATTGTAAAATCTTTCTTACATGTGTTTGAGGAAAATATATTAGAAATTCACGCGTCTCATAAGCCAGATTCTCATATTCTGAAAGGTTTGTCCTGTGTTGTAAATAGCCTAATTTTTCCGTAATTGCTTACTATCAGCGATAGAGATGTAGTGGGATTGTGAGTAGTCCAGATTTTGCACTTTACTGTCTGACCAGAATCATGTCATTGTCGTGTCGGCAGGCAGAGCGCTGGCAGAAACAATGAAAACCTAATAGGAGACAATTGTGGCAGAAAACGGCAACGAAAACGTCAATATAGAAATATTTCTAATTCAATTTTTCTTTGTCGTTTCATTCCATGTCAAATCGGACGTTTTTGTCCAAAAACTGATTTTTACGATACCGATTTTTTTTCAAATTTTGCACGTCAATAGTATTTAAAAAATAGAAATATTATATATTTATTTACATTTTTTTTTTTTTTTTTTGTAATTTTTACACAATGGAAAGTTAAAAAAAAATCAAAATTTGTCATTTGAACATGAAGGAAAACAACTATCCTTCAAAACTTTAAGTCCTACAAAAAAATGTTGAGGATTTTTTTAGGAGATCTTTTTCACATTTTACATTTTATAAATGTGCAGTTGATTACCAACACATTACAGAAAAATTTAAATTTTTTATCTTTTCATTTTCTTTTTCTTTTTTATCTCTCAATCTCAAAATTGTACGTCGAAGAATTAATGCTTAATATTTTAAGCGAATTTTTCAAAAACTGCCTACACAATTTTTACATAAAAAACACTTTAATTTTTAATAAAAAATGTAATTTTTTTTAGTATTTTTAGTACTTCTTATAGTATTTTATAATTTTTAAGCTATTAATATCTCCGAAAGATTTTAATTATGCTTCAAATTTATATAATTTTTTATTTATTTTTTTATTTATTTCTTCTATTCCTTGATAAAAGAAAAGCCGTAGGAGGTATACTATCTGAAAAATTTAAAAATACAGTAAGAAGTACAAAAATACTAAAAATCCCACCTTTAGTTTGAAAGTGTTTGTATGAAAAAGTTGTGCATGGAGTTTTTGAAAAATTCGTTTAAAATAGTAAGCATTTATTTTTCAATGTAAAATTTTAATAATGGATTGAAAATAAATGCCTCAATACGACCATGTGTTCAAAATGTCAAAAAAATAGTAGTGGTGACCTTGAAAAATGGGAATTAGTTTCCAAAAAATTAAATTTTTTATAAAAGTGTTAGTAAAAAAAGTGTTGATGGTAACGTGCGGAAATGTAATCGGCATTATATCGAAAAAGTCAAGAAAAATTAATATCATTTTACAATTGGGCTATTGACAGTTTAATCGTATATTAACAAAGCGTATTTATAGCATTTGTTATTTTTGTGAGCACCTTAGTGTGTGTTTGACGTATTGAATAATTTTGCAACGCTGTTATATATGCTGTAGACAGGGCATAAAAATACGAGACACAAAAGACATGCCCAAGGGCTACTTTTATTTACGCGTGCCTGCGTATTTGCGTTTGCATGCAAAACAACAACAAAGCAAAATACGTTTACGTAAGTTGGCGTAAAAATAACAAATGGTAAATTAAACAGACCTGTTAAGTTAAAAGTTTGAAAGTCACAATTGATTTGATTTACTGATTACATATTTTATAAATATACTATGCATATCGTCGTTGGGAGTGCAATACTGCGTATCAGCCACTTGCAATACCGCGTATATTGCAAAAAGGCCAAAACATAAATTTGGATTTTTATTCAATTTGATTTAGTTAATATAGGGCGGATTTTCCATTGAATGCTGATTTAAGAACAAGTATCTAATTTCAATAAATGTTTTTAGTTTAGTTGAAAATCCATTCAATAGTTAAAAAGAAAGCAGTTTTTCTGCACTCCTGTAGAATTTTACTAATACCGTGCGTGTGTGTCTGTGCATGTGGTTCATACGCGGTATTGCAAGCCCAACGACTATACATTAATATTTTTAATATTTTTAAAATTTACCTACCCTACCCTACCCTCCCCTCCCCCCACCCGCCGAAATATTGTCCAGGATCCGCCCCTGCACACATTTGAAGCTTTATGATAGAAAACCAGTGCTTGTTTTTCTTCTTATTCTAAAAGCAGTAGAAATCTGCATAAAATTCACATTTCGTTGAAAACATACTACATAGTCGAGTAGAATCGATGTTAAAGCAGTAGATCTACTTCAATCAGAGCATGACGAGTACACTGATGCAAGTCACTTTGACAACAACGTCAAAGCCATAATTATGGGCGAACTCTAAGCGATTTTCTCTTGACGACACGACAACGACATGATTGTGGTCAAACAGTTACTAGGGCCAGGGAACATAACCTGAAACGTCGAAATTATCTTGAGTAGCATCACCTTAAATTATCTTTATGTACCACTCTATTGTGAATAAGCACAGCCGTTTCTAAATCTTCCTGAACGATTTTTTCTACAAAAAGCTTCGAAAACTTTTTCCCTAAACGCCTATGTATTTTAACAAAGACTTTCTCCCCCGGATTGAAGGTACGCGTGTGTCTATTTTTGTTGTGATAATTTAATTAATTTTCTTGTGTTTGAGCTATTTTCTCCCTTATAGCATTCTCCATCTCGACAGGCATTGAATGAATAATATAATAAATAATAAAAAGACCGACTGTATTTGTTCGTTGCAATCAGGATAAGTTCTTTGTGGTCTTCTTTGTTCCGTTCTATCTTTAAGCACCTAGCTACTTCCGTTAAGGTGCTATGAAACCTTTCCACCTGCCTATTTGTTGTGCTGTGGAAGAGTGGTGTGGCAAATACGTCTATTCCGAAACGATTCTTTAGAAGGCATTTCATGGTTTCTGACTGAAATGATCCTTGGTTGCCACATACAATTTTTTTTGTATTTTTAAAAAAATTTAAAACATGCAACAATGGTTGCCTTATATCAACTATGGCCCTTGTTTTGATAGGAGACACAACTGCAAACTTTGAAAATTTGTCGAGGCATGTAAGGAAATAAATGTCTATATGTAATATTTCACCTGGATCTTCCTATTTCTGCTTTTAATGGGTGTCTCCAGTAGATACAATATAGCGGTTCTGGATCAGGTGGCTCGGTGGCTCAAGCCGATGACGTCACTCCGGTCCAGCGCCATCTAGTGGGGGCTTTTTTTGCTAAAAATGTGCAAAGGTGTATGTCTTTGCTTTAAACTTTTAAAATTGGCAAGTTTGGGGTGTCTTTGCTTTAAACTTTTAAAATTGGCAAGTTTGGGGTTGTCTTTGCTTTAATCTTTTAAATTAGCAAGTTTAGGGTATGTCTTTGCTTATAAGCGTTGATCATAATTTTATACACTACATTATCACATTATCGGTAGTGGTAGTCAAGCGAGTTCTTATCAGTGTTTGCATGGTTTGTTTTTTTCTTAACCCTCAAACTCGTTATAGCAATGACTCAAATTCTGCTGGTTGACTTTCGCTGAAATGATATGACTTGCTTTATGAAAATATATGCATTATTATGGGTTGAAGCAATTTAGGTACGGCGAAGGTTGAAGGGTTAAATAAATTTTTGTAAATTTATCATAATGATGCTAAGTGTTAGGTGCGTGTATTAGAATGGCATAAGTAGTTTAAGAATTGGATAACAACCATTTGAAACATAGGCGTATATAAATATCTATTCGTCAGTTGGGAGACATCGGGGTAACAAGCCCTCTCTAAATAGCCATCGGCCAAGTCGTTTATACCCAGCAACTTCTCCGCCGCTGTATTTTATTTTAAGTAAACAAAATACACCGCAACCAAGAAGAGTCAAGACGTTTCTAGAAGCTTCGAGATGCAGAAACGTCGAAAACAATTTAGAAGCCGACTTATGTTATTGTATGCCGATGACGTCACCCATCCCCATCCCGATACGGATTTTAATTTTATTTAATTTCAATTTCAATACTAATTCCAAGGTCAAAGTGATAAGAGCCAAGCTTCATAGTAAGCGCACTCATAACCCGCAAGTTCAAGATAAGGCAGCAATGTAGAAGTTCAACATGTTTTTGTTACTTCTAAAATAAATAAACAATTTTCGCGGTCAAGTGCAAGGACAAAAATAAAAAGAAAATAATTTAAGGTTGATATGTCAAAAACTAAGCTAAGCTAACCTAAACTAATATAAGCTAAGGCTGCGTTCATAGTGAACGCTCATAATCGGCTGCTTCTTTGTAATGGTTCTTGCTAGTGTTGTTGTTCTTACTGTTGCTATTGTTGTTCTTACTGCTGTTGTTCATGTTGTTGTTCTTACTGTTGTTGTTCTTGTTGTTGTTCTTGTTGCTGAGACTATGTTTATTAATAAAAAATATTCAATCTAAAGTTATGAAATACATAGCTAAACTCTTTAATTAAAATATTATTATTTATATAAATTGTTCTTTATTTATTAAGACTTTAATAATAGGAATTTCAAACATAGATGTCCACAATTTATGGCATTAAAATTTTGATATTTATCATAATTATAGCTAATGTTTTGACCCAAATATTTAATTACTTCCTTTGACGGCTTCAAATTTCCAAAGCTATCGAAATATTCAATTTAATTCTTGTTTTGCCAGTATGCTACCCAATGTGTTCCAGGCCCATTTGAAGTATTTAGATTGATTATTCCACATTTTTTTTTAAGCGGTTTATTTGGAAGTGTCACACATAAACACTCCTCTAAAATTTGGAATGTTTTTGGCATATTTTATCAAATCTACATCAGAAAGAGCTCTTTTGGGTAGCTTCATTAAAAATTTTGTTGATAAGGATTTAAATAAAGTCCAAATCCTTTTTTATACGGTTTTAGAAACATGCCTTTACCCATTGCAATAGACTCCATTTTATTGTTATGTCGTTTTGCTTCATTCAATTGCTCTTTTCCAGCTTTAACTACATTGATTGCTTTTGTAACGCCAGATACTCCACCAAGTGCAACCAGGGCAGCGAATATAGGTGCGAGCGGAAGAAAACCTCCAGATTTAGGTAGAGGTATTACTCCAGGTGTCTTAATCAGAGATTTTTTCCCCTTTAAAATATTGTTTACAACTTTTCTTGAAATTTTAACGGCATCATCTACACTTTTAGTTTTCTTAATTTTCATTTTAGCACTTTTTAAGGCATGTCTAAATAAGCGATGTCCATTTACTTGAGATCTCTTAGTTTTACTGTTAACATTGCCCATACCAAATTTTGTTTTCAACTTCAGTGCGTTAGTGACAAGCCAAGCGTTTGATTTTTTAGCAATACTACTATCACTTGCGTTAACCCTTTGCCAAGCCTTTTCAGCTAAGATTCTATCAGCAGTATGTCTTTTTCCAAATCTTTGTTGTTTGCGTATACTATATCGTGTTGTCTGCAAGCGGTATCCAAAAGATTAATTTCTTGATCACCTCTAGCTAATCGCTTCTTTAATTTCGTACCAGGCCCACAAAATTGATTTCCAGGTAAATGAAATTCGATCGGAAGTTTGTCTATTAAATTATTCAGAATACCTTTTCCAATGAAGGATGGACGAAGACTGATCTGGTCTTTTTATAAATAATTGTCATTAGTATTTGTATTTTTCCGAGCATAGGTTCAAAGTAAAGTGATGGAAAATTAATAAAAATGAACTAATTATATATACTATAATAATTCAATCAACTAATAAGAAAATGAGAGTTAAAAATGAAAAGTATTCAGATAATTCTTTTAAGGATAATAAAATTGCTACCAGCACACCATTTAAAAAGAGCAAGCATGATTCTAATACATTTTCTCCAAGCTTTGATAGCAAGGAAATCGAGAAAAGTTCATCAGCATTTAAATCATTTGATGTTGATAATGACGATGTTGATGATGATACTCAATATGATGATAATGCTTATAATGATATGGAAAATGACGAAGTCACTATTGCAATAAATCCGAATCAAAGTATTCAATGTGATTTATCAAAAGTTATTTTAAGCAAATTCGATAAAACCTACGACCCACACAAGGATAAAAATAAGATATGGAGACTGGGCAATGAACCAATTACTTTTGATTCAACTAATATAACTATAGGTAATTAAAAATGGGCCTTCACGCCAGGTTTATATGAACTATTAGTTTCAAGGAACCAATCAGTTTTAATGAAACAGATTTAAATACTTATAAGCAAATATTAGAGATGACTAATGCCCATAAACGGAATAACAATAACAATGAGCAAATTAAAGGATATCGAACAAAAAAATATACAACGATTATTAGAAGATTATTTAAAGAAAAAGTTCATAGAGGTAAAGGTTTGATGATGAAGTTGAATACCCAAAAGTCAAATAATATATATTGGGATGACCCAAGCGAACTAGTAGATAGATTACGTCTTTTGTTGTCGTCATCAATAGCTGGTCGCTCAAATCATAATAACGAAATATACTCAATTATTGAAGAATTGAGAGAAGCAAAAATTATTATATAAATAGCCTGCAAAATATATCATCATCAATATTTATAAAATGTCTGTCGACAAGTTTGGACATTATATGGGTAGCTCTGAAAGATATCAAAACCCACAAACCAAGATTAATTTAGATAGCAATCGCCATTTCAACTTTAACTCACGTAGGATAAAAAATATTGCTAACCCGGTATTAGAAAACGATGCTGTTAATAAAGTTTATTTAAAAAGTTATTTCGGAGAACAAAAGAACCAATTGAATACATTATATGAGGAGGGAATTAAGGAGATGAAAGATCATTTCAACAAATTAATACAACACCAAAACGTATCGCATACAACAAAACTTATAGACAGCAGCAGTTCTAACTGATTTAACCCAAGATCAAAGTAATCTCAACAAATCATTAGAGGAGATAAAATCAACGCTTACATATAAAATTGATGTAGCTGAAGAACGACTTTTAAGAAAAATGGCAGATCATTCAGTATTTAGATGAGAAACTAAATCGTGTTAAAAGGAATTCACCAGCAGAAGCTCTTAAACGAGTGTGGTCTAAGGTAGCAGCTAGAGATGGAGAGGTGGAAGCTCTTAAACGAATAACAACCGCTGAAGACACTAGAAACGAAAAATCAAGCAGTAGTGCAGGAGCATCATAAGCAAGCACGCAGAAATTTCATAAGACGACGAGTGATAACCAAGGGAATAGACGATCTTTGGCAAGCAGATCTTGTTGAAATGGGTGCTTATTCAAAATACAACAAAGGGCATCGGTTTATTTTAACGGTAATAGATACATTTTCAAAGTTTGCTTGGATTCGTCCCGTAAAATCTTAAGGCTGCGAAAACATTACTAATGCAATGAAATCTATTTTTTTACAAAAGAGAATACCAAAAAACTTGCAAACAGATAATGGTAAAGAGTTTTAAAATAAAACATTCCAAAACCTGATGCAAAAACATAATATTAATCACTGTTCTACATATAGTATCATGAAAGCATCTATTGTAGAACGATTTAATAGAACTATAAAAGGAATGATGCGGAAAAAATTTAGTTTGCAAGGAAATTATCAGTGGATAGATATATGTAAGGACTTAACTAACCAATATAATAGTCAAAAGCATAGAACTATTGGAATGATGCCAAAGTCCGTTAACGCAGGAAATGAAAAATCTATTCTTAAAAGTTTCATTTCATTTTCTTCTTTTTTTCCTCACTTCTAGTTGTCTTTGTTTGTTTATTAATGTTCCGTTTATTTTAATTGTTCACTTCATTTTTCCTATGAAAAACTTTTTTATTTCTTCTATGAAGAATTTTTCTGTCTTTTACTAAGTTATTCACTTATTTCTTCTATGAAGAATTTTTGTCTTTATAATTCACTAGCTTATACCCGGCTTATCCCCTAAAAGAGGGCGTGGATTTAGTGAAGCCAGCTTTTATAGTAAGTTCGTACCGAGTTGAAAAAGTACCACGCCCCTCGTCCAACGCCCATAAAATGTTACCAGTGGAACGGCATGTGTAAATTGAGGTCGAATACTGAATTCTGAGGCTGTGCGACCTATAATTCCAAAACTGTTCAATATCGGAAATTTTAGGTGTATTTAAGGTGCCTTTTACGATCCGCACCAGATTTTACAGGAACCCTCTCAAGGCTTTGGTATAAAAATTGGCTTAATGGTTTCGGAGTCTTATGATATACACATATACCCACATGATATACACATATACCCACATGCGTATATATATTAAGTCGCCTCACACTCCTTATGCCGTGGTTATGCTAGCCAAACATGATTGCCGAATATTTTTTGTTGTTATTGTTTCTCGTGTAAAGTGAGAAATGAACTTCTTCTCAAATTCATTCTCTCGCTCTCAGACCGAACATTTTTGATTGCTGACTGATGAGAGTATATTATAATCAAGAGTTTGCGTGACTATCAGATATATTTTTTCTGCATTTTTCGATGGACAGTTCCCAATTGAAAAATGTTAGAACTAGACGGAACTAAACGGAACTACAAAGCAAGAACTAAACGTAACTAAAAAGCTAAGACATGAATCAAGTTGCATGTGCGCGCTTTAGCGCATGCGCGAGTGTTTTTTTTTCAATACTGATTTGTGAATGAATGTGTCGAAGCAGTACCGCATGTGGAAGTGTTTTTTAGGTCGATATAAATCTGAATGTATGTGTGTAAGCTGATACACTGATTTCAATGGATGTGTGTAAGCTGAAATGATCAAAAAACAAAGCAAGCAATATTCTTTTTGTTTTCTGCTGTCGATATGATCTTACCCCTTTCCCTTCTCCCCGCTAGCAAGCATGCGTGAGAATGAATGTGTTGTTGTTATTGTAGTCAGCTGTTAAGATTATTTACATTTGTTGGTATAGTTAGCTAGAAATTTTCAGCGTTTTGAAGTTATTCTTATTGAAAGCTCTACAGTTCGCATTTTTGCTTATTGTATTTTTAAATAGATATTATCAATTTACGAGTTATTCAACACATAAATTGATATTACTCTCAATGTTTATATGCAATATTTTTATTACTCTTCATTTCAGTATAGACAATTTTTAATCAACATAAAAATTATTTATATACATTTATGTACCCATATTCTCGATATAACTACACTTGAATTATTAAGCAACGCAAACATGTGTATGCGTACTAAAGAGTGCTCTATGGCCGGGTAGTTTATTAAAATTTTTCTTCTTTCTTTGCTAACTTGTAAAAAGCTGATTTTAAGATTTTTAATAATAAAAATTAGCTGAAATAAATGCAATTAAAACATTTAAAAACCCTTTCTCCTTTATAAAGTAAAAAAACAAACTTTTGTAAATACTATTTATTCTTATTATATTTTGATGTATACAATTTTTTTTATATCGATGGCCATACGTTGACACCTCGAAACTAGCGATATTTTGAAATTGATATTTTAAATATTTTTATAAAAATTTTAACCAAGCTTTTTCTTCCAAAATGATAAACAGTACACCAAACAAAGTCCCGAATTTTATTTATGCTTAATGACTTTTTCTTCTCATTTCAAAAATATTTAGTACTGATTTTGTTTAATTTTTAAAAATAAAACTGCTGATTGATTTTAATTGTTAATTGTTGTTAAGTAATGGCCATCGATATGCTATTTTATACATACAGTTGTTGTTAATAACTTCAATTAAATGTTTATGTAAGACTTTAAAGTTAACTGTAAAAGTTAAAAAGTGTTGTGAGCACAACATTTTCAATTTTGAAGCAAAACTGAATTTCAGTAACATTTATTTAAATTTTTTTCTATAAAATAACTAAACGATTATTGCCTTGGAAGAAAATTTTCAAAATGTATATACAATCGATTTTTGCAATTAAGTAAAAGAGCAAAAAGGCTAAGTTTGTATAACATTAAACATATTTATGATAACTATAAATGAAATAATAATAGTAACAACATATATATACATCATTATATATAAAAATGAATGTATGTATGTGGGTATGTGTGTATATCCAAAACCACCGAACCAAATTTTATGAAATTTTAAGGAATATTGAAGCAACATTCTGGAAGTGTTCCTGTGAAGTTTGGTGTTGATTGGACAATGGGGCGTGGTACCTCCCATACAACCCAAATTGGCTCTATCGCCCACAAACCAAAAAAAAATGCTATTTATCAGACGGTTTTAATCATATAAAACTAATATATGGTCATTTTGTTCAGATAGTAACTTTCGGTGACTGTACAAAAAATGGGCGTGGTCACACTATATCTACGCCCACTTCTCAGCAATCATTTTAATTCCTGAGATGTTCAAGTTTTGATAATGGATCTTGGTACGAAGGTGCTATGGATACAAGTGGCAGTCACTATGTAAATATAAATATTGTCATTGTCATATAAACGTTGTCACGCCCACTTTTACCGCCCACAAATCAGTAAAAATGCTTTATATCAGACAGATTTTGCCGTAGAAGACTAAGATTTGATAATTTAGTTTATATGATTACTCTCGGCCAATGTACAAAAATGGGTGTGGGCTCACCATATCTACGCCCACTTTTTCGAAATCATGATTTTTCCTGCGTTGTACGCGTTTTGATAGTAACACTTCATATGCAGGTGCTCTAAGTGGCGGTCAGTATATACGTATATATATATAAAATTTGCCACGCCAACTTGTACCACCCGCAAATAAAAATAAAAAACAACGCGAAATGGCCAATTTCAGCCCTTGAAAGGACTTTGACCGAGCTTCTTATGATTAATTGTGTTGTGCGTGTTGTGGAATGTTTGAACACAAATGATCGAGAACTGGACCTATGTTTTATGCCGACTCCGAACGGCTTATGTTCTCAAGAAGCTTTTCATGGCAGTTTTTACTCTCTGAGGTTTGCCATTGTCAGCAGAGAGGTGACGGCCGAACAGAAAAATTAATTCAATTGAAAAAACTTTCTGTGTCAGGTGGAGTTCGAACCAGGGATCTCTCCCATATGGGCCACACACTCTACCCTCTACGCTACGGCCGCCACTTTCTTTACCCACAAATCAATAGAACTTCTATAAATCAGACGATTCTCATCGTTAAATACTAAAATTTGGTAGTTAAGTTCATACGCTTACTCTCGACTATATGTGTGCCCACTCTTCAGCAATAATTTTATTTAATTTATTTATTTATTTATGTATTATAGTTAATTACAATTTAAAAATTATAACTAAGTAAGCCCTATCTGCCAGGGCTTTCGGTTAGAATTAATTTTAATTCCTGAGATGTGAACGTAAAAGTGGCGGGGTCACTTTTTATATAAATTTGTCACACCCACAAATCCGTAAAAAGTATATAAATCAAAATTTACAGTAAAAGAATAAAATTTGGTAGATTAGTTCATATGGCTACTGTCAGAATCCTTAAAAAAATGGACGTGTCGCACTTTATCTACGCCGACTTTTCAGATATCATTGTAATTTCTGAGCTGTACATGTTTTGATAGTGAAACTTGATATGTAGGTGCAATGGGACCAAATGGCCACTATATATATAACTATATATATAAATGTTGCCATGCCTTCTTTTTCTGCTCATCTATCTATCAGTAAAAAATGTATGTTTGTATACTAAAACTCAAAATAACGCTTTATGTTATGATGATGATTCCCTAAATATTTTGACTACTACGAAAATTATTTGTTAAGATCTTCATGGACAATATTCTTCCGGAGAGATACTGAAATTCTCCCACGGACGGATCGGTGTTGTTACCTAGCTGTGACCTAAGAACAGAAAAGTAATTTTCAAAGGAATCATGGTTTATCCTACCTAACATAACGGATTTCACTTCAGGATCCTGGAACAGATCATTAACCAAGGATATCATTGATTTCAAAGTGAAAATTAACCCTCTGAAACAGTGGTTATTTCTTGGAACTTCAAGAGCTTACGAAAGTAGTTGTCAACGAAATGTGTATATATATTTATATTAATATATATATGTTGTTACTATTATTATTTCATTTATAATTATCATAAATATGTTTAATGTTACACAAACTTAGCCTTTTCTTTTTTACTTAATTGCAAATATCAATTGAATATACATTTTAAAATTTTTCTTCCTTGGCAATAATCGTGTAGCTATTTATTAGAAAAAAATTTAAATAAATGTTACTGAAATTCAGTTTTGCTTCAAAATTAAAAATGTTGTGCTCACATCACTTTTTAACTTTTACAGTTAACTTTAAAGATTTACATAAAAATTTTATTGAAGTTATTAACAACAACTGTTTATATATAATAGCATATCGATGTCCATACGTTGATACCTCGTAACTAAAAATTCATTAATTTTACAGGAGAAGCAAAATACTTAACAGCAATTACCAATTAAAATCAATCAGCAATTTTATTTTTAAAAATAAAATCGGGATTTTGTTTGGTGTGCTGTTTGTCAATTTGGAAGAAAAAGCTTGGTTAACATTTTTATAAAAATATTAAAAATATCAATTTCAAAAATTCGTTAGTTACGAGGTGTCAACGTATGGTGATTGATATAAAAAAAATTGTATGCAATAAAATATAATAAAAATAAATAATATTTTAAAAATTTTGTTTTTACTTTATAAAAGTGAAATGTTTTTAACTGTTTTAATTGCATTTATTTCAGCTATTTTTTTTAAAAAAAATCTTAAAATCAGCTTTTTACAAGTTAGCACAGAAAGAAGAAAAATTTTAATAAACTACCCGGCCATAGAGCACTCTATAGTACGCATACACATGTTCGCGTTGCTTAATAATTCAAGTGTAGTTATATCGAGAATATGGGTACATAAATGTATATAAATAATTTTTATGTTGATTAAAAATTGGCTATACTGAAATGAAGAGTAATGAAAATATTGCATATAAACATTGAGAGTAATATCAGTTTATGTGTTGAATAACTCGTAAATTGATAATATCTATTTAAAAATACTATTAAGCAAAAATTCCAACTGTAGAGCTTCCAATAAGAATAATTTCAAAACGCCGAAAATTTCTAGCTAACTATACCAACAAATGTAAACAATCTTAACAGCTGACTACAATAACAACATCACATTCATGCGCATGCTCCGCCATTATTGTTGTGCGCTCTCAGAATCTATGAAAGTGGTTTGACTGCTTTTTTCCTTTTATTGAAATAGATTCTGCACAATGTTTACATTTTTGGCTGGACGGACTTGCATGGATTTATTTCAATATGCCGATTGGATATTTGCAAGATTCTGGCATTTGTGTGAACTTATGAAATGATTTTTTTTCAATATTTTTATGTAAATTCCTTTTTTTTAGGTCAAATAGGAAATTTTTCATTCATTTCAAGTCTAATTTAATCGAATTTAATTTGAATAAATTTTTCATTTAATCCAATTTTTATTTTCAAATAAATTGGATTAAATGGAGTTTAATGTTACATTTTTTAGCTTTAGATAAGTTCTTAATTATCTGAATTTAATCGAACTTATTGTAATTTTAAAAAAATTGCAACAAATAAACTTTTTTTACCACATTGCTTGCATGCATTTATTTCTATATGAATATATTGATTTCTTTCCCAATATTTCTATTTTTTTTAGGTCAAATAGGAATTTCTTTCATTTAATCCAATTTATATTTTCAAATAAATTGGATTAAATGAATTTTAATTTTACATTTTTTAGCTGCTTTTGCTTGCATAGATTTTATTTCAACTTGTCAATAAGATATTTGCAACTTTTAAATGTTTTCAATCCACTTACAGGTATTTTAGAAATTATTAAATGTCCTTTTTTTAATATTTGTAATTACCTCTAAGTTAAACCAGCAAATTTATACAAAAAAAAAGAAAAAAAATGCGCCGCCACCGGACTTCGAACCCGGCCACTTTTATTACAAGGCAAAAACGTTAGCCAGTCCGCCAAAATCTAATTTAAGGGTTGTTTTCTTAATAACAAATAACAGCAAGTTCGATGAAATGAAATCAATATTTTCTTTAACAAATTTATATACGCTGAAAAGAACGTGTTGTATGGAAAACATTTCATTTATATTCGTGGCATGTATAAAATAGAAATTTATTTCAACTTCCCAATTAGATATTTGCAACTTTCAAAGGTTTTCAATTCACTTGCAGGTATTTAATTGGCAAATTGAAGTATGAAAAATAATAAATGTTATTTTTTTAATGTTTCTTACCTATATGTTATTTATTTCAAGTCAAATAGAAAATGCTTATATTTCTAATTAGAAAATTTATAAATTTATTTATTTATTTATTTACAAGTACTAAAATATTTTTCTACGATGATACAAACAAAAAAAGACAAATTCAAAGAATAAGTTTGTTATTGTTTTTGTACGCATGCGTGTGTGTGGGTAGCTGAAATGGAAGAAAGAAATTTGCATGCATTTTTTTATATTCTGCTTGTCTGCTTGTTGTTGCTACCTTATGGTAAGGTAGGAATTCATCAACTTCAAAGCTTTTCAATCAACTTGCAGGTATTTAATTGACAAATTGAAGTATGAAAAAATTAATGGAAAATGTTGCATTTAATTCAATTTATTATATATTATATGTTTTACTTCACTCAATGCAATTTACATATTATATTTTGAAATTAATTGGAATCAATGTGGAAAATATATTGTAAATATTTCAAACATGTTTTTAAAAAGTGGTGGAATAAATTTTCAACTTGCAAGGTATAACAATTTAACACGAGATTTTTCTATCTTCTAAAATTTTCTATCTTCTATTTCTGGTTTTAAATTATTTTCAAAACATTAATTACTTCTATTTTTCCAAATTTTCTATCATCTACTTCTGGCTTTAATTTTTTCACAGTAATTTCCGTCGAAATGCTTGCCGCATATTACCCCAAGTTATTATATGATATAATAAGATTTTCATTTAGTTTGTAAGTTATTATATTATATAATAAGATTTTCATTCGTTATCGAAATTATTATATGATATAATAAGAATGCACTTCACTTTCGAAGTTATTATATGACATAATAAGAGTTCACGTTAGCATGTAAGTTATTATATTATATAATAAGAATTTCACGCACTTCACTTGGGAAGTTATTATATGATATAATAAGATTCCATTTTAGTTTTAAGTTATTATATTGTATAATAAGCCAATAATTTGACATTTGGGTCAAATAGCACCCAAATTTTACTCTAAACTTTACTTACAAGTAGCACGTACGTTTCATCGATGAAAAATTGTTTTTTTAGTGCACTTTTTTATGTTAACTTTAGATTCCATTTAATTTTGCTTTAGCTAAAGTTTGTACATATTTCACATATATATTTTGTGAAGATACTTTTTCAAAAATGTTTGAAATATTAATATATATTATCCACATTTATTCTTTACTATTTGAATAAATATGCATTGGATTTAATGAAACATTTTAAATTTTACATAAATAAAATTGTATATATATTTTAAACATAGTTACACATATGTAAGCATTTTGTTCAATATTCCATAAAATATTGATAAAATGGTTTATTGGGAAATAGTAAGGCGAAGAGGCGATCGGAGCATTGCGCGAGAGGAGTTGCTCAAAAGTCTTCGAGGCGAACGGTCGCGATATTTTAAGATTCACGATTTTGTAGTAATTTTAAGACCAATGCATTTAAATTACAGTCCACTTATAAACTAAATAAATAATAATGAATTTAATAACTACAATCGTTTTCATGGTCCTATCAACCGCGAAATAAACCGAAATATTAATACATTTTTGTGCATCTTAATCCTACTGTTCATCATTGGAAATATCAGGCAATAATTGGAAGACAACCAAAGGCGGTATAATCAAGGTCAAAAAAGGGCAATAAAATCGAAGACAAGAAGTCATACGGTTAAACAAAGGTTAATTCGTTAAAGAGCAAAGAGGCAAATTTAGGCAAAATCTATCAGCAGAGCGACCGTGAATTGGCAAAGAAAAAATAAAAACAAAAAAAAATACACACTCAACCAAGCGAGCAGACCAATCGAAAAAGCACTCAAATTTTCATGGAGAGAATTTATCAAAAATTTGCAATCATCGTAGGCAAAAACGCAACAGGCAAAAACAAAAAAAAAAAAAAAAACAAAAAAAAAATGAGTCGTTGACTCTCGCTGAATTTGAAGTTGCGAATTTCGGTAAATCTCTATTAATTGCGAACGGGAATTGAAGTTAGCAGGCGACAAGGGAAAATATATTAAAATAAAGGCAACGGGCACATTAAAAGGTTGGAAAAAATTAATTGTTTATTAGTTAAAAAATAAAAATCGCGTTGTGCTGGCGAAAACAAGCACAAGCGTACGTGTGGGCTAAACACACACGTTCTTCAACAGCAGCAAATCGAGGCAGGCTTAGGCAACCCGATTTTTTTCAACAAGGCACAAAATTTTATCAAGGCAGCGAAGTTCTATGTGAGGGCTAAGCACACACGTTCATCAAAGCAGTAAATCGAGGCAGGCTAAGGCAAATCAAAAAGTGATAACCACACTTTTTTCAATAAGGCACAAACTTTTATCAAGGCAGCGAAGCTCTACGTAAGCATCAACTCATCATGGCAGAAGTAATGAGGCGGAACACTTTTAAAAAGGCCATAGAAAAGCAACTACTTTTTGTTTCAACAAATGAATTTAATTCAGCAAGTTTAGATGACTTAGAGGTTCGTTTGGAAACGCTCGCTGCACATTGGGGCAAGTTTGAGGAGTACCACTTGGATGTTTTGTCCACAGTCACTACCGATAACTGCGAAATACAAGATTCGGTCTTTGAATGCGTTCAGGATGCGTATATGAAGACTTCATCGAAACTTAAAAAACGAATTAAAGAATTAAACGCACCAACATCAACAACAATAGCTTCGCAGCCAGGGGCGATACAGGTCGAAGTGAATACGGCCAATCTGGGTCCCGTTCAAATTGACCAATTCAATGGAGACTATGCAGACTGGCGGCGGTTCCATGACACTTTTAAGGCATTAATTCATGACAAGGCAAATATACCAGACGTGGTCAAGTTCACGCGTTTGGTCAGTTTTCTAGGGCCAAACGTAAAGGCATACATTTCAGGATACCAACAAACGGCTGAAAATTACCGGGAAGCATGGAAGGCTTTGCAAGAGCGGTATGACAACAAGGCAAGAATTGTAGACGCTCATTTAACAAGGCTTATGGCACTCCCATACTCAAAACGCGATGATGCCCATAGTCTTAAAAATTTGCTAGATACTACAAATGAGATCGTGAGGCAACTTAAAGTTTTGCAAGTTCGTGTTGAGCATTGGGATGTCTTGCTGGTCCATCTTCTGATGTCACGAATTGATTATGACACCCGCCGAGATTGGGAGTTGACTCGTGCTGATAAACCAAACGACGAAATGCCATCCTTTGCTGAAGTTGTTCAGTTTTTAGAAAGGAAAGCATCAAGCATAGAATTTATGCAGCAAAGGCAGTCATCCGGTTCACAAGCGTCATCATCAAGAGCAGCGGTGGCATTGGGCAGCAACCAATACAAAGAAGGGCAACAGGCAAAACCATGCGTTTTATGTGGCGAAAGGCACTACTTCCATCGTTGCCTACAATTTCACCGTATGCCTATACAGGAAAGATGGAAAGTAGTACGAGCAGCAAGAGTTTGTGCCAATTGCTTTCACGAAAATCATAACACTGGCAATTGCACAAAACCAAAATGTAGAACCTGCGGGCGCAAAAAGCATAACAGCTGGCTATGTGCAGAACTTGAAGCGCGAAAACAAGCACAGGCAAATGTTCACCTGACATCAATAACGGGAGCAGGCGGGCAATATTCAAACTTCATGAAGCTAGAGGGGCAATTCGGAAGGCAAGTTAAGGCGCAGGAATCAGAAGCTAACAATTCTCAGCAAAGGCAGCCACCAAAAGATTCGCAATCACCGGTCGTTGGAACAAGCAACATAGGCGCAGAGGCTCAACAACATCACACGTTACTTGCTACAGCGTGCGCATTAGCAGAGGCAACCGATAAAAGGCTTGTCAATGTGCGGACTTTATGTGATACTGGATCACAGGTGAATTTGGTAACGGTTGACTGTGTAAAACGATTAGGCGTAGAGGTGCAGCGCAGGAAAGGTTCTATCCAACTGGCAGGCGGTGAAAAATCTATGCAGCTACTAGGCGAGGTTGATATAACATTAACACCCACGTTCAAGTCTACCTTTGCAATCACTATACGCGCAGGGGTTTTGGGAAAAATATCAACAATGCTTCCAACAACATTATTAAGCAATGAGTGGCCAGGCAGTCAATCATTGCAGCTGGCAGATAAAGATTTTCATATTCCTAGGCACATCGACATTCTGTTAGGCGCTGGAGCTTGGGCGACTATAGTAGAAGCTCAAGTAGTGGAAAGCAAATTCGGCAGTCCTACAGCTCAAAAAACAAAGCTAGGTTACGTAGTTTTTGGAGAAATAGCGGAGGAGCAGCTTCCACTTTGCAACATCGTTGTATCGGTGAATAACGAACGGCTTCAAGCACTGTTAGAAAAATTCTGGGAAATCAACGAACCAAAGGCGGCTAACAATTTAACAAGCGATGAACAATTTTGTGAGGAAAATTTTAAGGCAACAACAACACGCGATGTTCATGGCAGGTATATCGTTCGAATACCACTTAAACCAAATATAAACGAAATAGGCAATTCGCTGCCGATAGCATACAAACGGCTAGCAGCTTTAGAAAGAAAATTTGAGAAAAACAAGGCGTTAGAAATTAAATTTAAGCAGTTCATCGAAGAGTATGAGCAACTAGGCCATTTAAAAGTAGTGCACCCTCTGATCAATAGCGAATTAAGTTCGAGTATTAAGTATTATATTCCAACTCAGGCGGTGGAAAACCCAAAATTCAGAGTAGTCTTTGATGCTTCGGCGAAGACGTTAGAAGGCTTATCTTTGAATGATGTAACTCACGTTGGTCCAAGGCTACAAGACGACCTTTTTGATATTACAATACGGTTTAGATACCACAAAGTGGCTATGGCAGCGGACATAGTTAAAATGTTCAGGCAAGTTTCTGTCCATGAAGATGACCAAAGGCTTCAACGTATACTATGGCGAAGGCACCAGGAAGACGATATTCAAGTTATGCAGCTTAGAACTGTTACCTACGGGACTTCATCGGCACCTTATTTGGCGGTGCGGGCTTTAAGGCAGTGTGCAATGGACTATGCACATCAATATCCAAAGGCAGCAGCGGCAGCGCTACGTGACTTTTACGTTGATGATTTGCTAACAGGTGCAAACTCTGTAGAAGAGGCTTCACAATTGTTCACTGACATTACAGAAATGTTGTTTAAAGGTGGATTTCCACTAGACAAGTGGATTTCAAACTGCATAAAACTAGGCAACAAAATTGAGGCAATGGATATATCGATACGTCAAATTGAAACAACTGATACAACTGGAGTTCTTGGAATTCAATGGAATCCTAAAGAAGATTATTTCTGTTGGAATGCCAATCTTGAACCGGCAAAAAAGGTAACAAAGCGGGAAATTACGAGTCGAATCGGCAGACTTTTTGATCCTATTGGGTACCTGCAGCCAGTTGTAGTCAGGGCAAAATGTATTATTCAGGAGCTCTGGAAGGCAGGCAGTAATTGGGATGAGGAGGTATCAGAATCCATAAAGGCAGAATGGCAGAAATTTGAAATCGACATCAAGGCATTAAAGAAACTACAAGTACCACGGTGGTTAGGTACTGAACCATTGTCCACAATAAAATTACATGCATTCTGCGATGCATCCAATAAGGCTTACGCTGCGGTAATATACATTGAGACAACTTTATCGAATGAGCGGACGATGGTAAACATGCTTGCGGCAAGGTCTAAGGTGGCTCCGGTAAAAACAACATCTATTCCAAGGCTGGAACTTTGCGCAGCAGTACTGCTTGCCGATCTTCTTCGGGATATACTTCGAGTGTTTGAATCAGTACATTGTTTGCAGGCAGTACAAAAAACTTGCTGGACAGACTCGACAGTGGTGTTGTATTGGCTTCAAAAATTACCATGCCATCTTAAAACATACGTGGCAAACAGAGTTTCGAAGATCCAAGAGGAAACGAAAGGAGCAGTATGGCGGCATGTACCTTCCGCTGATAGTCCAGCAGATGCGGCTTCAAGAGGCATTGAGGTTGACCAACTAATAAACAGTCGTTTATGGTGGGCGGGGCCGGAATGGCTTCCGTGCAGTGAAAAATGGCCATCACTGCCCAAACAACTAACGGGTCCACAACAGGAGCAAGCTCAACAAGAGCAAAAGGCAGACATTTTAATAAACTTGATTGTTAACCAGGATGCTTTGCTTCCAGACGGCAAAGGCGAGTGTATTATTCATCGGTACTCCTCACTACATAGAGTACAACGAGTAGTAGCACTGGTTCTACGATTTATAAGCTGCCTAAAGGCTAACATGAAAAGCAGAATTCAAGGAAAATCAGCAAGGCATTTTGAAATTCCAACAACTTTTATTACTACAACAAAAAAAGAACTGGACGATGCACTAATTGTAATGCTGCATCACGAGCAGGAAGTTTTCTTGAAGGCAGAAAGGCGATTGCTGGCAGCAGGAAAAGGACTTCCAGAAAAGAGTTCACTTATCCAGTTAAAACCATTTATAGGCGAAGACAAACTAGTACGTATGGGGTCGCGGGTAGCGGCTAGAAGGGCAGACTATGATACAAGGCATCCAATAATTGTACCAAACAGCGGACGCTTAGTTCAATTATTGATAGACGAGGCTCACAGGCGAACAATGCATGGAGGCGTTCAAGTTATCATGCAGTATCTTCGCGAACGATTTTGGGTTACTAGAATGCGGCAGATCGTGCGCGCTAAGATCCGACGATGTGTTATCTGCACACGACACCAGGCACAGGCATGTCAGCAGCAGATGGCGAGCTTACCAGAGTTTCGAGTACAACCAGCACCACCTTTTAGCCATACTGGAGTCGATTATGCTGGTCCAGTGCGCCTTAAGGCTTACGAAGGTGCACGAAAGGTCATCACAAAAGGGTACATTGCTATTTTCGTTTGCATGGTTACCAGGGCTGTCCACATTGAGGTGGTAAGTAATCAGTCAACGGAAGCATTCATGGCAGCATTTAATCGCTTTCAAGCCAGGCGTGGCAACTGCATGCACTTGTACAGCGATAATGCAACGACGTTTGTAGGTGCAGCAAACGAGCTAGAAAATATTGTGGAATCTTGGAAGGCAAAGGCAACCACTCAGGCATTATCCACACAAGGAATAGTGTGGACGTTCATCACACCAACAGCTCCACATCAAGGCGGAATGTGGGAGTCAGCGGTTAAATCCGCAAAGCATCATTTGCGTCGTGTTTCAAATGGCCATTTGATGACATTTGAACAGCTGGCTACAGTGACCACGCAAATCGAGTCCTGTCTTAACTCTAGACCGATGTTTGCACTTAATGATGATCCAGCTGACTCACGGGTCATCACGCCAGCCGACTTATTGGGCACTGGACCAGTTGTTACACCGCTTGTTAGTAGGCACGTGCTAGAAGGTAACAGCCCATCCAAACGCTGGCAGTTCCTGCAATGGATGGTGGCTGACTTTTGGAAGAAGTGGCAAGCAGATTACTTGGCAACAATGCAACGCACCAATAAGTGGCATGTCACGGGCCGCAACATTTGCGAATGAGATTTAGTCTTAATTATTGATCAGAACTTACCACCGGCACGTTGGGCAATGGGGCGTGTCGTCAAGACTTACCCAGGAAAGGATGATTTGGTAAGAAATGTTACTGTACGCACTGCAGTAGGCGAGCTCAACCGATCAATTCAAAAGCTGGTGAGGCTACCAGTTGACATGGTTGAGCAGGGCACCAATAACAGTCACTAAAAGGCATCCTTTACAGCAGTATTGAACAAACTGTTCAATGGAGGTCGGGATGTTCAATATTCCATAAAATATTGATAAAATGGTTTATTGGGAAATAGTAAGGCGAAGAGGCGATCGGAGCATTGCGCGAGAGGAGTTGCTCAAAAGTCTTCGAGGCGAACGGTCGCGATATTTTAAGATTCACGATTTTGTAGTAATTTTAAGACCAATGCATTTAAATTACAGTCCACTTATAAACTAAATAAATAATAATGAATTTAATAACTACAATCGTTTTCCCATTTGAAAAGTGCTTAAAATATTTTGAATATAATTTATTGGCCAATATTTGATTATAATAAATAATAAATATAATAATAAATAAATGAAATTTAAAATATATATGTTTTTCTCCTTCTTTTTATTTTAATTCGTTCTGTTTGAAAATTAATTTCACTAGAAAATTAGAAAGAAGTGTACAAGTTGTTTTAAGTGCACTTGTTATATGTTGGAAGTAAAAGTTTTCTTTTTTTCATAAATTTTATCAATCACAAAAAATTATCATAAAAGTTTTGGAAAAATATTCGCTAAAGTGACGAACTAACAATAAAAGATTGATAAAAAAATACTTTTCTTAAAAAAAATTTTTTCATATTAAAAAGTCGGTTCCGTTATGCATTTGAAATGAATTCCAAAAAAATCAAAATGAGCTAATCCCAAAATTTTCCGCAATTCCGTTTCTAAAACGATGCGACTATTTTAAAAATCTCGTTTCGAAAACGTTTACAAATCTCGTGTTAAATTGTTATACCTTGCAAGTTGAAAATTTATTCCACCACTTTTTAAAAACCTGTTTGAAATATTTACAATATATTTTCCACATTGATTCCAATTTATTTCAAAATATAATATGTAAATTGCATTGAGTGAAGTAAAATATATAATATATAATAAATTGAATTAAATGCAACATTTTCCATTAATTTTTTCATACTTCAATTTGTCAATTAAATACCTGCAAGTTGATTGAAAAGCTTTGAAGTTGATGAATTCCTACCTTACCATAAGGTAGCAACAACAAGCAGACAAGCAGAATATAAAAAAATGCATGCAAATTTCTTTCTTCCATTTCAGCTACCCACACACACGCATGCGTACAAAAACAATAACAAACTTATTCTTTGAATTTGTCTTTTTTTGTTTGTATCATCGTAGAAAAATATTTTAGTACTTGTAAATAAATAAATAAATAAATTTATAAATTTTCTAATTAGAAATATAAGCATTTTCTATTTGACTTGAAATAAATAACATATAGGTAAGAAACATTAAAAAAATAACATTTATTATTTTTCATACTTCAATTTGCCAATTGAATACCTGCAAGTGAATTGAAAACCTTTGAAAGTTGCAAATATCTAATTGGGAAGTTGAAATAAATTTCTATTTTATACATGCCACGAATATAAATGAAATGTTTTCCATACAACACGTTCTTTTCAGCGTATATAAATTTGTTAAAGAAAATATTGATTTCATTTCATCGAACTTGCTCTTATTTGTTATTAAGAAAACAACCCTTAAATTAGATTTTGGCGGACTGGCTAACGTTTTTGCCTTGTAATAAAAGTGGCCGGGTTCGAAGTCCGGTGGCGGCGCATTTTTTTTCTTTTTTTTTGTATAAATTTGCTGGTTTAACTTAGAGGTAATTACAAATATTAAAAAAAGGACATTTAATAATTTCTAAAATACCTGTAAGTGGATTGAAAACATTTAAAAGTTGCAAATATCTTATTGACAAGTTGAAATAAAATCTATGCAAGCAAAAGCAGCTAAAAAATGTAAAATTAAAATTCATTTAATCCAATTTATTTGAAAATATAAATTGGATTAAATGAAAGAAATTCCTATTTGACCTAAAAAAAATAGAAATATTGGGAAAGAAATCAATATATTCATATAGAAATAAATGCATGCAAGCAATGTGGTAAAAAAAGTTTATTTGTTGCAATTTTTTTAAAATTACAATAAGTTCGATTAAATTCAGATAATTAAGAACTTATCTAAAGCTAATAAATGTAACATTAAACTCCATTTAATCCAATTTATTTGAAAATAAAAATTGGATTAAATGAAAAAATTATTTAAATTAAATTCGATTAAATTAGACTTGAAATGAATGAAAAATTTCCTATTTGACCTAAAAAAAAGGAATTTACATAAAAATATTGAAAAAAAATCATTTCATAAGTTCACACAAATGCCAGAATCTTGCAAATATCCAATCGGCATATTGAAATAAATCCATGCAAGTCCGTCCAGCCAAAAATGTAAACATTGTGCAGAATCTATTTCAATAAAAGGAAAAAAAGCAGTCAAACCACTTTCATAGATTCTGAGAGCGCACAACAATAATGGCGGAGCATGCGCACATACCGAGAGCGCTGTTTTCGAAGATAAAATCTTTCGACGCACAAATACCGACTGCGCTGTTTTCGAACATTTTTCGGTGACCCTTTATTTGTTAACCACGATTTGACTACGTTAAAACTCAAGAGCGAAAAAAATTCTCTGGTATATATATACTCATTGGTATCAGCTTACACATATACATTCAGATTTATATCGACCTGAAAAACACTTCCACATGCGCTACTGCTTCCACACATTCATTCACAAATCAGTATTGAAAAAAAAAACACTTGCGCATGCGCTAAAGCGAGCACATGCAACTTGATTCATGTCTTAGCTTTTTAGTTACGTTTAGTTATTGATTCATGTCTTAGCTTTTTAGTTCCGTTTAGTTCCGTCTAGTTCTAACATTTTTCAATTGGGAACTGTCCATCGAAAAATGCAGAAAAAATATATCTGATAGTCACGCAAACTCTTGATTATAATATACTCTCATTGATTGAAACAGCAAACATGCCGAACTTTCCGATGTTGCCTGCAGTCATTTTCGATAAAAGCATCAAACAAGTAGCAAAAAGTAGTAAAAATTTAAATAAGTTATGAAGCAACTTATTATAAATAACAAGCAACCTTAAAAACAAGAACAGACATTAAGAAAAAGTCTAACAACATGTGTTGAGCAAAAATTTTCAGTATTTATTGTCGCTTCAAATAAACATTAACAATTTTGTGCCTTCACAAGTTGAATAAAAAATAGTCTCAAATCAAATTGCAGATTAATTTCCATCAATTCGTATTGTTGTGTTGTATTTAAATTAATATATTTTATGTAGGAATTTACTTGGAGTCGCAGTTTGACCGAAGTGTAAAAACTGTATTAAAAAGTGTATACATAAAAATTAGGGCTGTTGTTTAATTTGTGTTTTGGAATATTATAACATTGATGCAAACAGAAGCATAACCACCAAACAAACATTTCAGAGAAAAGAATAAATAAACGAAAATGAACACCAAATGTTCGGCAATCATGTTTGGCTAGCATAACCACGGCATTAGAAAAAAAAAAAAGTTGTTCAGTCCAGTTCTTCAAAATAATCCATGGCTTATGTTATGATGATCCCCAAAATATTTCGACTAAAAATATTGGCTAGTATGGTAATTAAAAAAAAAACAAGCGGTTAGAAATAAGAGTAATGAAAAAGTTCTTTTTCATCAAAAAATCTTAAATTTTTTCCGTTAGACCATGATAATGCGGATTTTTATGGATTGTTTTAACTTTTTTCATATTATTTTCACTAAAATTCCATTGAATTTTTTCCCAAACTACTTTCATTCAAATAAATTGTAAAATGTAAAAAATGTGTACATTTTTTGTATTCAATTTAATTCTTCACTTTACACCATATTTTATCATCAAAAGATAATTTATTCGACTCAAAGTACCAGGCAAGAAAAACAAAAAAAAATTTTAATTTGAATTTTAGTGAAAATAATATAAAAGAAGTTAAAAAATTGGAACAAGTCTCTTTAATTGTATCATTCGTAAAATGTAGCATTTCTTTCGTAGATTATAATTGTATTGAAAAAAATATGCCATTATCCCCCCTGTGGCCAAGCAGCCCCTTGAAACTCAGCGGGTTCATTAAAGTAGACTTAAGGGAGTATTCCTATTCCTGGTTGGCAAACATTTTTTAAAAATTTGCATATTTTTATAGCTTGGATATTTGAGAATATCGTCCTATAAGGGTTTTTTGAAATTCGAAATACTTTTGGAGATATTGGCCTTTTTGTCCAGCAATGTTTCCGCCAAAATGCGATTTGCTTAATTTGGCTACTTTTTGAATGCAACGGTTTGAAGCAACCACGGAATTTCGTTCAACGCGTTCTTTAGTAGGTAATAACTTGTTTGTGTACGCATTTTAAAAATAAATTAATACACATTTTAGAGCTTAGGTATTCGAATGTTGGCAGCGTTTAGTTCACTTTGTACTTTGAAAAGTACAGTTTTCATAAAAATTTTTGTTTGTGCTAAAGACAATGGATAGAAAAAGTAATAGAAATTAAAATAAAAGAAACACTGGAAGCAATCGAAAAACTCGTCCCTTGAAACACCAGTTTCGTGGTAACCAACACGAAAGAGATGAGGACACCGAATTCACAAGTACATCGGCAAAAAAATTTAAAAATAATGAAAACGATGACATAAGCATTGACAACAAAACGGAGAATTGCATTTTGGAGTTTTATACAGTTTTCTCGGCGATTGCTAATCTGGTGAAAATATGAAGGAAAAATCGAGTTTAAAAAAGCATCGCCGTATGGAATTGGCTTCAAAATTGGTGTTCACTGCGCTTGCCCGACCACTACCCTATAGGAACAAACTAACTTGTTTTTAAAAACAACTAACTAAAAATCTAATTTAAAATAAACTTGTATATGAACTACTTTGAATTATATTAAGGCGGCCACTGCAATCCACTGCAATTCTAAATAGTTTTTATTGCATTATATATGAAGAAACTGAAATACTACTTAAAAACAAGTGACTGATAAACTACTTTTAATTATATTAAGGCGGCAAATACTCTGATTTTGACATCTTTTAATTGCAAATTTTTATTAGATTACAAGTTTATATATATTTAACCATGTTATTTCATCAAATATTATTAGCTTTAGACCATCAGTAATAGTTTTCAATTGGTTATTTTAAAGTAATTAAAAAAATAATTTAAATATAACTACTTTAACAAGTAGTTGAAAATATATGCAGACGAAAGTCAATTGGCTTATTTAGCGGACATCACCATACAAAATATGTTAGTTCATTCTATGGAAAAAAAGTCAGAATTTCAACTAGTTGTGGTTGACAAAAAACTACTTTATCAACTACTTTTTAATGAGTTGATTTTCCTACTACATACTAATACTACTACATACTGCCAGCCGATGATTTGTTGAACATATGCCTTGGCTCCGAAACTCAAAACAGCAACGAATCTTTCAACGCAGTGCTGTGGTCATTCGCACCGAAGCATATGCACACCGGCGCACGCACTATTGAGATTGCCAATTATATTGCAACTGCCATATTTAACGAAGGTTTTTTGCCAATACTTCAAGTAATGAACCTAATGGGCATCCCGATTGGCAACGTCACATATGATTTCGCCATGTCTCGGAACGAATAACGTTTGAAAAGGTCCGAAGCCAGAGCTCTGGCAGCATCAAAAGAAGGTAGAACTGCCCGAAGAGCACAAAGAGCCGCTGAGTCCTCATTTTTTAAAGAAGAGGAAGGAGTTTTTCATGGGGCTGGCATAGCAGATTGATATATGTAAGTATTTAAAAAAAAAAAATGTTTTATTGCCTAAAATTTTCTTTGAGTTTTTTCAAAATCCCGTTTTTGAACTTCGAAGTCACTTTTCTCCGGTTCTACTGAACCGATTTTGATGATACTAAGTGCAATCGACGCAGAATTGTCGATTTTTGAAATTGAAATGTTCAAATTTTGATGCAAAAAAATAACTTCAAACTTAAAAGCGTTTATCTCGAATCCATGTTTTTCGAGCTGAACCGATTTGGATGAAACAAAGTGCAATCGACGCAGAATTGTCACCATTCTGGTCCCTACCTCAATCACAATTTTAAATAATTTCTTACTATTTTTTTTTTACACTAAACTACAAAAAAAAAAGACCCATAATCGGTTTTTCATTTTTCAATGACCGCCATTTTGTAAAAAATAATCGCAAAATTATGATTAAGGTAAGGAACAGAACTATATCTGTACTGAATCTAACGCCGTTTACTTTTTCTATTTTAGATAATCCGAAGTCGAGTTATCCGGGCCGCAAGCAGCATACCTTTTTTATCGACGCCCAACTTTGAAGGCCGACAACTTTTTGAACAGTCCTCGTACAAAGGAAAAAAAATTGTTTATTTAATTTAATATGTTCTTAATACAAAAAAAAAAAACAGAATTTAAATAACTTTTTGCGTTTTCAAATGAGAAATTTTTCAAAAAGGGTCCAAAAACAGCCTTCGAACCAGGAATACTCCCTTAACCCAAAAAAATACTGAAAATCCGCATTACCTCTGGTCCGACTTCAAAATTTAAATTTTATTGGTGCAGATTGGAATAATAAATTCCGTAGCATACTGGAATGGCTTGTATGCCATAGAACCCAGGTTCAATTGAATTAATTTTTCTGTTCGGCCGTCACGTCTCTACAGACAAATGCAAACCTCAGAGAGAAAAAACTGCCATGAAGAGCTTCTTGAGAACATAAGCCGTTCGCATAAAACTTGTAGGTTTTCCAACATTCCACAACACGCACAACACAATTGATCATAAGAAGCTCGGTCAAAGTCCTTTCAAGGGCTAAAATTGGCCATTTCGTTTTTTTTTTTATTTGCGGATGGTATAAGTGGGCGTGGCAAATTTAATATATATATTGACTGCTACTTCGAGCACTTGCATGTCAAGTGTTACTTTAAAAACGTGTACAACTTAGGAATTAGCATGATTTCGGATAAGTGGGAGTAGATATTGTGCGACTACGCCCATTTTTGAACAGTTTCCGACAGTGAACATATGAACTAAATTACCAAATCATAGTCTTCTACGGAAAAATCCGTCTGATATAAAGCACTTTTACTGATTTTTGGGCGGTAAAAGAGGGTGTGACAACATCAAAACGTGTACAACTCAGGAATAAGCATGATTTCGATAGTGGGCGTAGATATAGTGCGGCCATGCCCATTTTTTGTACATTGGTCGACAGTAACCATACGAACTAAATTACCAAATCTTAGTCTTCTACGGTAAAAGCCGTCTGATAAAAAGCATTTTTACTGATTTGTGAACGGTAAAAGTGGGCGTGACAACATTTATATAAATGACTGTCTTATATAAAATGACTGATTTATATAAAATAGTGACTTCCACTTGGACCTATAGCACTTGCATACCAAGATTCACTATCAAAATGTGTACAACTCAGGAATAAGCATGATTTCGATAAAATGGGCGTAGATATAGTGCGGCCATGCCCATTTTTTGTACATTGGCCGACAGTAATCATATACACTAAATTACCAAACCTTAGTATTTTTACTAATTTATGGGGGGTAAAAGTGGGCGTGACATTGATATATACATAGTGACTGCTATTTTGACCCATAGCACTAACATATCAAGAGACACTATCGAAACTTGAACATCTCAGGAATTAAAATGATTTATGAAAAGTGGACGTAGATATAGTGAGACGACGCCCATTTTTTGCTTTGATAGAGCCAATTTGGGTTGAATGGAAGGTAACACGCCCCTTCGTCCAATCAACACCAAACGTCACATGAACACTCTCACAATGTTGCTTCAGTATCCCTTAAAATTTCATAAAGATTGGTTCGCCGATTTTGGAGTCAATTCGTGATATACATACATACCCACATACATACATCCATTTTTATGGGTGGCATATGACAATGTAAGACTGTGGTGTCAAGAGATACCTCTGGTGATAACCATTTTCGTATTTTTGTTGATTCAACTATACTATTATATGGCAACTGAGTCAGCTGGCAATTTTCGACGTCCTTAATGACATAATAGTCATTAGGCAATACCTTTGAAATAACGTAAGGACCGCGATATTTTGGGACATATTTTCTGTTTTTTTCGATTGGAGTATCAATGTTTTTAATTACAACAAAATCACCAGCTGAATAAGTGCGCGCAGGTGCACTATGCTTCAGAAAATATTGCGTATTATATTCTTGTGACTTTTCAATAGCACTAAGTGCATCGGATCTGACCGATTCCAGAAACTGTGTCATATCTTCATCTATCTTATCATTTAAATGCTCTGTTAATTCGTCAATTATATTACCCCTTTAATCAGTTCCGAATAAAAGCTTACTAGGTGTCTGCCTTGTTGTGCTATGAACAGTATTATTCAACGCGTACTCTACTTGAGACAGTTTTAATGACCAGTCAGCATGCTGCATAGGCTCACTTAATTTACTCAACATTGCTCGGAGTACCCGATTCACACGCTCAGCTTGGCCATTCGCTTGCGGCGAAGCGACTGCAACCTTGACATGGCTTATATTATTTTTGATCAAATAGTTGCTAAATTCATTCGAAGTAAAGCAAGTTCCTCGCTCAGAAATAATCCGCCTAGGCCGACTGTAGTAGCTAAAGTATTTATTTAATGCAAAACACACTTCTTCTGTGCTAGTTGAATTCACTGGATACAACCGAACGAATTTTGTGAATGCGTCAATAACAGCCAAAATATGCTTACGCTTTGAAGTTATTGAAGGTAACTGTCCAAAGTGGTCTACATGTACCGTGTCAAACGGAACAGGTTTCTTTGGAATATTAAATAGATTATGCTCATTAGAACGTGGAGGTGATGAGATCATAATACACTTAGTACACTTAATACAATTTTTAATAAATTGACTTATTTTATCTTTCATATTTGCAAACCAGTAGATTTTCCTTATTTGATCATAACATTTATCTATACCAAGATACCTATTTTTTCATGTATCGTTCGTATGACATTATTTTCCATTTCTCTTGGCACACACAGAAGTAACCGATTCGAATCTGTTTTACTCATACCATTAACATCACTCTTTTCTAAATCACCTTGCAATTCCTTAATCTTTTGGTCACAATTTTGTGCTACATGGATATAAAAATCCAACTTAGCATCATCTACCGCGGCACTCATTTGACATTTATTGTCTACGTTAAAATGCTTTATATACCCTTTTTGTAATGACTGTTTAAAGTGACATCGACTCAGAGCGTCTACATGACCCATTGAAGTAGTTGAATTGAATAATTATAATTTTCTAACTCCAATGCCCATCGAGCAATTCTTGGATTTACATTTTTTTTGCTAAGTATCATCGTGAGTGAATTGCAGTCAGTGACAATCTTGAAAGGAATCCCTTCTAAATAGACACGGAACCGCCCAAGTGCACAAATAATTGACAGAGTTTCTAGCTCAAAGCTATGGTATTTTGATTCAGCATCAGTTGTGGGTTTTTAAGAATAAGCTACAGGGTGAAAAAGTCCATCGTTTTGTCGTTGCATTAGCACTGAACCAAAACCATGGCTACTGGCATCACAATGAAGTTCGGTTTCACGTCTTGGACTGTATATTGCCAGCATTGGTGCTGCAGAAAACCGATCTCGCAAATTATAAAATGAATTAATACAAGCATCAGAAAAATTTAAATAATTTTCTTTGAGCAATAAGTAAGGCCTTGCAATTTTAGAAAATGAGGGCACAAACCGCCGGAAGTATGAGAATAAACCAATACACTTCTGCAGCTCTTTTTGATTTGACGGTATTGGGTAACCTTTTAATGCACAGATATTGGAGTCACTAGGCCTAATTCCAGATGAATCCACTAAGTACCCTAAATACTCTATCTCATTATATCCAAATTTGCATTTTTTAAGCTTGATTTCCAAGCCCTTTTCATAAATTCGCTCAAGAACTTCTCTTACTATTTCTACATGAGATTCAAAATCAACAGAGGCAATTAAAATTTCATCAATATAAACCATTATTTTATGTTCATCAATTAAACCTCTGAAAACATTGTAGACAAAACGCTGAAAATTGGCTGGCGCGTTTTTTAATCCGAATGGCATTTTTAAATACTCAAACTCTCCATGAGGTGTGACAAATGAGGTTAAAGGAATCGAATCAGTGTTAATAGTTTGCTGATTGAATCCATCCTTTAAGTCCAGAAGAGTATATCATCGTTTATCTGCCATATAATCGACAGAGGCAATGGAAAATTATCGCGGATTATCGGAAATTATCGTGTCGCCCCACACTTCTTTTTCACTAAAACAATAGCTGAAGCGTATGGGGAATTACTCGGCCAAATAATGTTTCTATCTATCAAATCATGTTATTTTTCTAACTTCTGCTCTGTCAAAAAACGACAACCTTCGTGGTGCACAATGAAATGGAGTGTCGTCTGTTTACTACAATTAATCTCTTTCCAAATAAAATCAGAAGCACGAACACATGAATTTTTTGTATTTTTATTTTTGTCAACTTTATTTGCTTCAACGTTAACACTTTTTTCTTTTTGAGTTAAATATATATTAAATTTTTGCATAAAATCTCGTCCAAGAATCACCGACATCAACATTGTATCATTTGGAGTGACAACAAAAGATATGGTTTTAGTTTCCATTCGAAATTGTACAGAGCAAGTTATTACGCCATATGAATACATTTTTTTGTCCACCCAGGCCAAGGTAACTAGTTGACAACAAAATATTTGGTATTTTGACTGATGCTGGGATACTTGAACTTGGATTAAGCTAATCGGACTACCGGAGTCAATGAGAAAAAAAAAATTCATGAATTCAGTACATACCCCCCAGCTACAAATATCAAATGCCACCCTTACCATTTGCATGACACGAATAACATCAACAGCCTCGTTGACACAAACATCATCAGTTACAGCAGCAGCTACAGTGAGCGACTTGTTTCTCTTCAACTTCGGGCAATCATTGTATATGTAGATGACCCATTTGATGGCACGAAAAGCATTATCCTGGTGGCCGCAGTGGTTTTGGACAAGCGCTTTGATAATGCCCGAACTGCGAGCGATTAAAACAGCGAAACTCAGCAGTAGTGGAGAGAGCACTAGATCTCGGTTTTTGAGTGACATGTGGATCCGTTGATTTTACAACATTTCATTTTAAGCGCCGATGTTCATATCGATCCATTCTGCATATTAATTCATCCAATGTATTGGCACCAAAAAGATAAGCAATATGATGGCTACTGTCTGGTATTCCATCAACGATGATGTCGATAAGTTTTGTTCTGCAATGTCAGATTTTGAAGCAATAGACTGCATGGCGACTACGTAGCTTATGCACGATTCCTGTGGTTTCAACTTGCGTGCACGCAGCTGACGGTAAACCTCTTTTCGAGTTATAGTGCGGCTAAACATTTTGACGAGACTAGCCTTCATTTCAGGATAGGAAATCAAGCCGAGATTATGAACATATTCTCTAGCTGTACCATCCAACAGACGTCTCACACCCAAGCACTGCTCTCTTTGATTGTATCCACCAGGCCCGTAGACAAGGGGGGTTTTAAGTGTTGACGCGGTTGGCACGACTTCGTAACGAAATGTCATAATGATTTCGTAACGAGTCTTAACGAAAACGTTACGGAAAAGTTACGATTTCGTTCAGACAGTTCAAAAGAAAGGAAAGTTTGCATTTCAATGTTTTACAAACAGTCGCATAACGAAACTCTTTATAAATTCGTATAAAAAGTAAAACAGTTCCGATATTTGCAGACAGCTCGATATAGTTATGAATTCGTCAGAATTTCGACAAGGTCGTCAACTATGGTTTGCTGGGTAAACTTGTTAGACCCAAAATTTTTGAAAAAGCATTCACTTGAGTGGGTTTTTTTTTCATTTGTAAAAGAATAAAGTGACATGATCCATAAAATTTAACACATTATGGGGTATTCCACGTAAAGCGAATGACTAAAAAGTTTGTCTATTTTATTTTGTTGTTTTCTTGGTATATAGACATCTAAAATTTCCAACTTGGCACAAAAATTTAGCCCTGTGCGAAGCCTTTTCCAAATAATAGGTTTCGGAAAAACACGTTAAATCTAAATATGCTTTTTTTCGAAAAAAAAAAATTCTCAATAGAAAAAGTTTTTGTAAAACATTTTATACAGTCCAATTCTATAGTTACTTGATGATTTTTTAATCATGTTACCAAATTTTCATAAAAAAAATTAACAATCACAGTTTTTTAAGCTTTTTTATTTAAGTTTTTTTTTTTAATTTAAGTTTTTTTAAACTATTTTTATTATATTAAAAAATTACAAAACAATTTGGAAGATCAAAAAATTTTGTTTTTAGTGTTTTTAATTTGCAAATAATTTAAATATAAATCCACTACTGATTAAATTCTTAAATATCCAAAAAAAGTACCTGTTTCATTCTTTTTATAAAAATTTATATAGATGAGTAATTATTTTAATATTAACATGAACTTATTTTCATGTGATATATTATATTATAAATTGGGTATAAGATACTGGTGCTGAGCAAAAACCAATTTTCGAATTACGGTTTTTAAAAAATAGTCTGAAATTAAAATATGACTTTATCGGAGTCGATTCCTCTGCTCAAAAATTTTTATTAAAAAAAAAATATTTATATAGTAATTGTTATTAGAATCGAATCATGAAAAAATAAAACTGTTAAATTTTTAAAGATCTTAAAATATATTCTTTTTAATTTATTTAAATTGTCGAAATCGTTTTCGAGAACAGTAATATTTTAGCCCTTAACGATAACTCGAACTAGGGTTCACAGAGGTTCAAATAGTTGTACATAAGCTGGGGATCAATAAAAGCGTAAGATAGCCAAAAAGATAGCCAAATCTAAAGACTAAAATTTTTTTTCTCCCGTTTATATGAAATGTCCATAAAAGTTGTAAATACAGCTTCACCAGCTGAATTTAAGTATTACAAAATGTTTGCATTTTTCATAGCTGATTTTAATTTTGATTTTAATAAACTGCAAGAAATCTATCCTATTTTTACCGTTCACATTAATATTGTTGAATTAGTAAAATTTTGTCCCACACATTTTTACTTTTTGTGCTAATTTTCGGAATAATACTTTTTTAAAGAAATTCAAAATTCTCAATTTGGACCATTTTTCAACAAACATTAGGCAAAAAAGTTAGTACTCAAAATTGATTTGTAAAAAAAAATCTCATCTCTCTTATGGTCATTTAAAAACAGGCATATTCACAAATAGTCTTAAAAGAAAACGGATTTGCTAAAAAATTTGCATATCCTTTCTTTCAGTTATTACTGGTATTTATAGATTATAGATTTATAGATTTATAAATAATATAAGTATAGATAGACTTATAGATTTTTTATCAAAACCCCCAAAGGTAAATCCTGGCTACGGGCCTGGTATCCACACATATTTGTGTAGTCTTCAAATTGTAAAAACCACTTGCCAATATCATAGTTGTCGTCGTCACTGAACTTCTGTACAGCAGATTCCAGTTCCTCAAAAAGTAGACGTCTGACAGCGGGTAGTTCATGTTCGCCTCTATCCATTTTTTGAATATGTTGCTTTAACTTCGGGTATTTCAGCACTAGAAGCAGCTCGTGAAGCAGCACCGTGTTCTTAGGCAGCAGATTCATATACAGCAGATAAACTAGCATCGTACTTTTCAGCATTTCTTTCAGTGGCAACGGATTTGGCAGCAGCAGTAGTAAGTTTGGCAAATGGAGCGGCGGAAACATAGGAGTCAAGTGCAGCAGTGATGGATACATCAGTGGAGGTAACAGTGGGCACGTCGGTTCTTTCAGCAGTTGTTTTAACAGCAGTGATTTTTGCAGCGGTGGCAGATGCTTACTTCGCAGCAGTTATTTTATTCGCGGAAATAGCGTGAGCCTCATTCGCTGACATTTCGGGCGCCTCATTCGCTGGAACGGTGGGTGCTTCATTATCTGAGGTGGCACGTGTGTCAGCTGCGGGGATAGCAGATGCGTGATTTCCAGGATTAGAATGTAATCCATCCGCGGCGCCAGCAGTTGCTCCAGTGGCAGAAGTTCCTTGAGTTGGTCGTCGACTCATTGTAATCGTCAATAGATTTTAGTTGTTCTTTATAATTTTAGCGTAGTGGTGATAACCCCACATCTGAAGTTGAAATCCTGCCTTTGATGGTTTTAATTTACTCCGATCTAAAATATTTAAGTAAAGTATTAAAACCGCGTTTATTTCGAGTGCCATCAGAATGACCAACCTTTTCTCCAGGCTGCCATATCTTCCTTTTTCTTTATTTGTTTTCAGAGTTACCAACTTTGATTTTAAACAATGCTTAAGGCATATGCACACTTTTCAACTTAACTAACAATATAATTAGGGTATTCATAACACTTTCATATACTTATACAGTTTGAATATTACATACGTAAAATTTATTTTTTCATTTGTGAGACCGAACTCACGGCCACTCTTAATATAAAGATTTTTTGTGGCCCCATGTTGGGCGCCCATTAAAACAATTTAATATTTTTATTTATTGGCACTATGTGCCACTGTTAAAATCAGGGTCTGACAAAAAACTGACTTCATTAATATAAAAATCATTCATATAAAAGACTTAGACTATGCTGCTACTGTCGTTGTTGTTGTCGTTGCGGTTGTTGCTATTATAGCTGCTATTGATGTCGTTATTGATATGCTTTTACAGTCGTTGCTGCAGTATGCTGACGCTGCACTTAACTTTATGTGGGAATGGTATGTGCAGTTCTGTTACATATCGTCATCAAGTTTCATTTAGCGGATGCGCGTGTAGGCAAAGTACTAACTAAGGCAGTGTGTTAACTTATACTGTTTTGCATAAGTATTAAAATAAACAAAACAAAATTTCGTGACGTCACTTCCCCGTCCCACGTGACAAATGATGCAGTAAAAAAATAGAAAAAACCGTGTGCAAGATATCTCGATTTTGGCTTATCTGAAACAAAAAAGAATTGGTGAGAATTTAAACCAGTGCACTATGGCCAAAATCGCGATTTTAGCGGCAAAAAATACTTCCCGACAAGATAGCTTCACCAAATTTGGTGTGTAGACTTCTAATGATAAAAAAAGGGTTTGAAAAAAATGGGTGGGCCACGCCCCCTTTTTCTAAAGAAATGGCAAATAGTAGTTCCCGACAAGCTATCTTCACAAAATTTGGTGCAGACTTTTAGTGATAAAAAAAAGGATGTAATAAAAAATGGGCGGACCACGCCCACTACTAAAAACCAATTATATGCTACCAAGAAATTCATTTATTTCTTAATTCATAAATTTATAATTTTAAAGAACTTGAAAATATTATTATCTTCAATTTCAACCGCTTCTAATTCCAAAGAATAATTATTTAACGACTCTAAGCTATCATCAGAATCCGAACTATAACTGCAGCTGGAGGATTCTTGAGATGTTGAAGGTAATAACAGTTCTGCTGGTAGTTCAGGCGCTTTAAAAAGAGCAACGACTTCTCGAGGAAATGGAAGTTTTTTTAAACTATTTGTACGTTCTTGCAAACATAAACTTGAAATGTATGGGTCAGAGCTATCCATAGCACTATGATACATGTCAAGTATGTTGTGCATTCTTGAACTCTTTCGAGCGTGACCAGTTCGATCTTTTTAATAATGTTTGTTTCGCGCCTCAGATGCATTTTCTGCAAGGCATCCTACGGGTACTACTGAAGCTTGAATTATTTGTGACGAATGTACTAATATTTTGTGTACTGTGGCAGACATCGAGTACCATTCGTAGTTTTGGAAAAATATTTCACTGGTTTTAATGCAATGAGCTCGAAACCTCTGAGCATCAATTTCAAATTCAGAGGAGAGAGCAATTAAAATTATGTGTAAATATTTCAAGAAATCAATATTTACACCAGTAATAGATGCCAAAAGGTCCGTGCGAGAAAACGCTCTTCTAGCTGTGTTGCCGTCGTTGGTGTTGCCGCTGCCATTTGCTTTCGGCTTATCGACATGAAGCCCCATTTGATGCAAAAACTCTTTTTGAATTTTCGAAATTCGAAAAAATTTCGTACGAAACAGATTTTATATAACTCGCAACATTCCTCTTGTTTGTCAACCAAAACTCAAATATTTCAGCGTTTTCGAACCTGAATTTCCTGAACCTGATTTCTGCAAAAATTTAAAAAACTCGTTTATTTGCAGTCAAACGCATAAACTTTTGTCACAACATAAAACTAGAGTTTTCTACAAACAATCACATGTAAATAGTTCCAATGACACTTCAAAATATTTGTAGTTTTTCACACAAAAAACCACCAAAATAAGTATGAAGTACAAACATTTAGCAAACTATATTTATATATAGCAAAACTACTCACCTTGTGTTTTAGAACTCATTTTTACACTTTTTGTTTACAACAATATATTATTAAAATAAACTGTTTTTAATTTTACAAAATTGTGCTGCTTCACTTGTATTAACACGTGCTAAAAGATAAGCAAACTTTAACAGATGTTTGTACATAAACAGGGTTGCCAACAGTAAAAAAAATTTTTTTTTTTTTACTTATCAAAATGTTCGGTATTGAACACCATCTAGAAAATATTAGGAATTTAAAGTTGAAAAACTGACTTTTTGCCGCTAAAATCGCGATTTCGGCCATAGTGCAGTGTCGGGCAAACCACTACATAAACATGCAAGCTTGTGTGTGTGTCCAAGAGAAAGCGACAGCGCCGTTGCGAAGCGAGCAGAAGAGAGTTCTTGCCTTCTAGAAGGCTTAACGTGAACTGACATCAGTTGAATAGCAAAATTACGCTCATAGCTCCTCATAAGTACGAACCAAAGCTATTACTCGGCTACTGTTCGTACACCACACGAAGTTTTTATTGTGTACGTGTGGAAGCATTGACGTCGGCAGCAAATGCAAGCTCAATCACGCTTGAATAGGAATATTATTTTTGCCCGACACTAGTTTCAACCTAATGTGAGTGGCTGACTATGAGTTTTTCATAAAATTAGTTAGAAACAAAATGGCGGCTACACAAAGTTAAAATTAAAAAAAGCCTAAAATTTTAGGACAATAGTAGCGTAAAAATTTTTTAGAGACTTTAAAAAAAAAACTCGAAGTCAGCCCCTCAAAAATATACGTTTTTGCGATCAATTCAGTACTGCGAGGTTTGGCGGTGTTCATTCGTATACAAATTTAATGATATAATCAAGTATCTTTATAATACATTATAAATACAATACAAACTATATAAAAGAACTATATAAAAGAGAGTAGGAGAGGGGCGCGAGAATAATATGTGTTAGTTTTTATCAAAATGAGATAACTCACTAAAATGTGAACTAAACCAAAACTTGTCAATCGATTTTAATGAAATATGACTTGTTTTATTTGTAACATATCTGTGTTTAAACTAAACATCAAAAAATGGCAGTTTTCACTTTCTCAATTTTATATGAATTTTATTTTACAACAATAAAAAAACTGCAATTTTGCATAAAAAATGTTCTTTTCAGAAGAACTAAAGAGCTAATTAAAAACAGTGCGGCCGTAACTAGGAGGTAATTTAGTTGCGGATACCTCCACGCATGGGTGACAATCTTGACGCGATGTAAAGGCTTAAGTTGCAAGGACACAATAACTATTGGTTTAGGCTTTGTGGAGCAACGAACTAAAAGTCACGCTCCTATTTCTTAGGTTGTAGACGCCATGCCAAGAGAGATTGCACCAATGGTGTAGGGGCTAGGGATATTAGATAGCGAATGGTGTCTCCTCAAGGCAGCCCACTACCTGTTGTACACATTAGTAGGGTAGGGCGGGTAATGGGGATCTCTGTCCGTCCGGTCCGTCTGTCTCCCCGACTCGTGGGATCTACATGGAAACACAAAAAAAAAAACAAAAAACGGAGGACTTGTATCTTGGTGAGGCATGGTATACTAGCGGTACATATGCCACACCTATGTTCCCCAGATCTCACCGTTGTGAGAATCGGGAATTTTGCAGGTGCTTGTATGGTAGCTTCACCGTATCTTCCTTACGACTCTCCGGACCAACCACCTTCAAAAGAGGTGGAGAATCTGGTCAACTACTGTGAGGAAAGGAACATTGGAGAGTTATTGGATGTGATGCCAACGCGCACAATACTGTGTGGGGAAGCACCAACAACAATGACAGAGGAGAGCAATTGCTTAAATTTGTGGAGAGGTAGAATCTGTTGGTAGCAAATAGAAGAGCACAGCCGACTTTCGTTGATGCGAGGCGAGCGGAAGTCATTGATGTAACCCTCATTTGCAGAAGGATTCTAAGTAGAATAGAAAACTGGAGGGTCGTGGATAGGCTAACGATGTCTAACCACAGATCCATTCAGTTTGAATTCAAGTACGGAATCCGACGCCAACGGAATAGCAAGAAAGTCAGGATTCCCAAGAATATAGATCCTGTGAAATACAAGGCGAAGATGAGGGAAACACTGACTCAGAAAACTATAAAAATATCAGGGAATACAGCAGAAGTGGAAAGCCAAGTCACGCATCTTAGTTCGGCCATGGTTGAAGCTTACGAGGTGGCATGTCCTACATCTTCAGTAGACGAGGGTGATCCGGCGTCATAGTTGTGCACGGAACTCGAATCTCTGAAGAAGAAGGTTAGGAAGGCCTTCAATCTGCACATGAGAGGGGGAACCCCAGAAACATGGTCAGACTACAAGGCACGGAAAAGGGAACTGAAGAACCTCATACGATGCCGTAAAAGGCAGTCGTGGAGAGACTTCTGTTCTGGGATGGAAACTATTTCAGAAGCATGTAGGCTTCAGAAAATGGTTTAGAAAGATCCATTCTCCAAAGTGGGACTAATCCGAAAAATGGATGGAACCATGGCAGAAAACTTAGAGGAGTCGATGCAAGTTCTGATAGAGGTGCAATTTACTGGAAGTTTTAAGTCTGATGACCCCTGGACACCCTTGAAAAAAGGGATGCTCAGGGTTGGCAGACTGGAAGCCGAAAGAATGATCACTATGGACGGAGTGAGGAGTGCTATCCGCTCATTTGCTCCGTACAAAACATCAGGGATGGACGGTATATTTCCGGCTATGTTGCAGTGGGGGTAAGATCTCATTGCACCTAGGCTGAGAGGTATATTCGTTACTTGTCTAGTGACTGGGTACGTTCCGAGAGTCTGGAGAGAGGCGAAAGTTCTTTCTTCCGAAGCCCGGAAAAAAGGATTATGCGGAGGCGAAGTCGTTCAGGCCGATCAGCCTTACGTCCTTCCTCTTGAAAACGATGGAAAGAGTGATGGTAGACTGCCTTGAGAGCACTTCGCTGATGCATAATCAACTCAGTAGATGCCAACATGCATATTTCAGGAGGCATTGCGATGGCCACATTTATGGACATCGAGGGTGCTTTCGACAAAATATGCTTTAGAAGTCTGCGGTAAGTCCTGACAGAGCGCGATGTAAGCCCAATGATTGTAAATTGGGTAGACAATATGCTTAAGCACAGGACAGCCAACATGCAGAATGGTAGAGTCAAGGCTAGAGAAAAAGTAAGTAGAGGATGTCCCCAGGGCGGGGTGTTATTTCCAAACCTGTGGAACATAACTGTGGACTCACAACTGGTTAGATTGGATGAATCGGGCGTAGATGACATTGCGTTGGTAGTCTGTGGTAAGCTCATTGACACCGTTTCAGACATCATGAAGGGGGCACTCCGAATGGTAAAGGTGGTGTCCAGAACAAGGCCTTACCGTAAACGCAGTAAAATCAGACAATGTTCTCTTTACTAGAAAGAGGACAGGTCTGAGGAGAGAATCACTCAGACTTTTTGGAGCTAAAATCAACATGTCCACGAAAATTAAGTATTTAGGGGTAACCCTGGATAGCAAACTGAACTGGAACGAGCATGTAGGAGATAGGATTCAAAGAGCCAAGAGGGTTCTGTTTCAGTGTAGACGCGTTTGTAGTCTCGGGGGCTAAGCCCAGAGTCTATGAAATGGGTCTACACTATGATGGTTAGACCACGTATGCTTCGGTAATTTGGTGAACAAAAGTCAGTCAGAAAACTATTAAGAAGAGTCTGGACAGAGTCCAACAGCTGACGTGTGTTGGTATAACAGGTGCTATTCTTGATACATCCGAAGAAGACGTTTTACATCATATAAACTCTAAATTGAATCTTGTTAACAAGAATATTTCGGTTTACAAATTCAAGTTTTCATATGAGCGTACTGTATCTTCTTTCAAAATAAATTTGCCTGGGAATCTCTTTAATACGGTATTAGATCAAGGTTTTTGGCCTGAAAATACGTTGATCCATGAATATATTCCTAGATCACAACCTAGAACTTCACTGGCTACTTTACCTATTCGTAGTACTAAACAAAAACCCTAGATTGTTGCCTTGCATTCCTTATCTTATACCAAAATGTTCGAGGATTAAATACAAAGTTAAAATATTTACATATTTTGAGCCACAACCTATTTTTTGACATGATTGTTTCCAGTGAATCTTGGCTTAAGCCTAACTCCCTTAATACTGAAATTCTATATAATAATTTCAATATTTTCCGCAAAGATAGAAACGCTATTGCTGGTATTTCTTTTAATGGCGGTGGAGTTTTAATTGCCGTTAAATCTTCTTATTTCTCACAAGAAATAATAATTCCTGAGGCATCTGATATTGAATTTTGTTGTGTTCTTGTAAAGTATGGTTCGTTAAATCTTTATGTAACATGTTCATATATTCCTCCCGTTTCGAACGTAGAGGTATATTTGAAACATTTGGTTTCGATAAATAAAGTGTGTTTAAAACTTCAGCCTCAGGATCACATTCTAATAACGGGTGACTTTAATCTTCCAAGGGTCGCTTGGAACTGCTTGGAACCGCTTGGAACTCTGAATGATCATCTGCTAATTCATTTTTAAATGAGCTTTCAAGTCAAGGACTTTTTCAATTAAACAGCCACTTTAACAAGAATAGCCGTTTGTTAGATCTTGTATATTTTGCCGACAGCAATATTATTTCAGTTTCAAGGACAGATCCACTCGTGCTCCCTGAAGATCCGTACCATCCAACCTTAGAAATTGCTCTTAATTTTCCTAAACAATCTGTAAAGAATCGTATTGCTCAACCTCCTGCTGAGTCAAATTTTAGAACCTAACCCATAGAGAACCTTTTATGTTTTGCTAAAAAACAATATATTTAATATTAACTGGACATCCGTACTAGGTACCGTTAATACACAAACAACGCCAGAAAACCTTGATTCGGCCGTCTCTGCTTTTAATAGAACTCTCAATGATTGTTTTCTATCATCAGTACCACAGAGAAAAGACCGTTTAGCATCTGGTCCTGTATGGTTTACTGAAGAACTGAGAAAATTAAGAAACTTAAAATCCATGCATTACACAAAATTTAAAAAAACTCATGGCATTACAGATTTTGGTTCTTATACCTCTATTAAGTACAAGTATCTTCAATAATGCAAGCAATCTTACGATATTTATTTAATAAAGGTAAAATTAAACATCAAATCTGATGCTAAATCATTCTAAACTTTGTCAACACAAAACGCAAGATTGATTCCTATCCTTCTTTTATGAAATATAAAACTGTTGAATCAGATAGCGAGAATATCATTTGTAATCTTTTCGCTGACTTTTTCAAAGCGATGTATTCATCTTCATTCTATGATAATCTAAGCTATCCATTCAGTGTTCAATCTGGGGATATTTATCTCCCAATAATTGATACTAACATGGTTTTATCATAATTAAAACCTCTTAAAACGACATATAAAAGTGGTCCCGACAATATACCGTCATGTATATTAAAATATTGCTATGATGAAATAGTAACTCCAATTACTTTGCTTTTTTCTTCTTCATTAAAATCTTGCTATTTTCCAGTTGCCTGGAAGTCGTCTTTTATTATTCCATTGCACAAGTCTGGTAACAGGTCTTTAATCGATAACTATCGTGGAATTGCAAAATGAAGCGCTTTGGTGAAGCTTTTCGAGGCCATCATTACTTCACAATTATCACATAGTGTTAAATCTTAATTGTCTCCACTCCAACATGGATTCTTTTCTGGAAAATCTACGGTTACAAACCTACTTGAATTTACTTCCAAAAACATTGAGAATTTTGGAAAAAGTACACTAATTACAGAAATTTTGGAAAAAGTGTGTCTGGCTTTCACTCGAAAATCTCCTGTCACATAAATTTATAAAATTTTTGACCATACATTAGAGTCTTTAGATGTCTTTCATGATCTTGGAGTAACTATGGATAGTAAACTTCGCTTTCATATTCATATTAATAAAATTATAAATCGAGCAAATAATACTTAAGGTTTTATTAAACGATGGGCAAAAGATTTTAATGATCCCTACCCTATATAACAAAAACCTTATTCACCTCTCTAGTGCGACCTATTTTAGAGTTTGCTTCAATTGTTTGGTGCCCTCGATATATTTGTTACATTGACGACATAGAATCAGTTCAGAAAGTTTCTTTTGTTCTGCTTAAGCCATCTTTACTGCAATTTCCACTATAACCTACCACCTTATGAATATCGTCTCCAACTTTTAAATCTTCCTACTTTAAATAATCGGAGAATTATGCTAAATGCTACTTGGATTTTCAAACTTTTACATGGTTATGTAGACAGTCAATACTTACTGAGCAAAATTTACTTTAATATTCCTCTCCGACCTAGAAAATCTTTTGAGTTACTTTACATGAACTTTTGTAGAATTAATTACTTGCAAAACGAACCACTCAGAAACGCTTGTGGGGACTTTAATTTTGTTTCAGATGCAATTTCTTTAAATGAATCCATTTACTCAATTAAATTTAGTATTTAAGATTATCTACAGTACCGCCATTAATCTGGATCATGCTTTCCAAGGATACTTAATATTTTCCTGTGATGTTTGGTAACAACTTATACAATTTAGCTGTGTAGTTTAATATGATTATCCAGAGCGAGACCACGTCCGTCTCGCCTGGCATATGCCGGTTTGACGTCATACGACTAGCTTTGCATGTGTGAGCTGTGCTTTAATCCATATTTATATAGATATACACGCTATAGATATATTTTGATTATCCAGAGCAAGACCTCGTCTGTCTTGCCTAACACATGTATGAGCTCGACCTCGTCCGTCTAGCCTGGCATATGCCACATTACTACTAAGAAGCTAGCCGGATTGCATCTGTATATACCTGAAATCCTGACAATTTTACATTTTTATAAAATTTAATTGTACACAAATTAATTGTATCATATTTATTTTGTCGAATATTAATTGCTATAAAGCCATATGTGCTTAGCATTCAAATAAATAATAATAAAATAATAATACGCAACACTCCAACAAGCGCAATGGAGGTTCTCTTAGGTATGCTGCCTTTGGATTTAGAAATAAAGAAAACGGCGGCGCTAGCAGCCCCCAGGATGTTGCGAAATGCGACGTGGCATGGATCAACGGCCCTACATGGTCATATGCGCATCCTTGATATTGTACATGGAGATGTCAGGGAGGAGAGTATGTCTATGAACGGAAGGCAGAGAGAGGATAACAGAAAAATGTTATAAAACTCTTATAACAGATGGAGACGTCTGTGAAGAAATCGCTGGTAAAGATATCAGTATATTAACAGACGGCTCTCTGATAAATGGCAGAGCCGGGGCAGGCGTTTACTCAGAAGAGTTGAGCCTTCCTTTGTACTGAGGTTAGGGAGGTTTGTGTCTGTGTACCAGGCGGAAATGCTTGGTGTGGTGCATGCACTGGACCACTTGATAGATGACCGAGTCAATTGCAGGAAAATTCTCAATGCCCTTGACAATCAGTCGGTGATTATGTGCATGCAGCGTACAGGCGTCACTTCCAGGTTGGCCACAGAGTGTCTTACCAAACTCAATAAGTGCGCTCAGACAAATGAGCTCACTCTTATGTGGGTGAGAGGACATTCTGGCATAGAACAGAATGAAAATGCTGACTCTTTAGCAAGAGAAGGATCAGCAGAAGAGTTCTGTGGACCAGAGCCACATATCGCCATAAGTGACAACATGGTGGCATGCCTTATTAAGCAATGGACAGACTCGGAACCCCGTATAAGGTGGGAAGAAGCTGTTAATTGCAGGCAATCGAAGGCGCAGTGAAGTGGTCTCGTAGTGAGGCAGCAAAAGTTATCCCTTACAATCGAAGGACTTTAAGCTGGCTTACTGCACTGGTCACAGGACACGGTCCTTACATGTACATTCTCAGGAAGATGACTCTGACCGAGGACGATGCGTGTAGGTTATGCCTAGAGGAGCTGGAAACGGCAGCACACATTTTGTGCCAGTGTCCGGCGTTGGCAAGCATAAGATTGACCATTCTGGGACGTTCATTTATTGGCGAAGCCGAGATTGGTCAACTGACCTACAAGGATATGCTTGAGGTGACAAAGGATGCTTATGTAAGGAGCATGCTCACGTATGAGGGCTCCGAGCGGTAGCATCCTTGTCCTATGGGGACGAAAAGGGACCCACTGTGGTCCGGTTCGTCTAATCCCCGATTTATTATTATTATTAGTTGCGGATTTTTGATTTAACCCAATCGGACAAATTGTTCATGAGTTATGTTAAAATATTTGGTGAAATCTCCATAATTTCGAATATAACCAGATCCTTATCTCGAGAACCAGAGTCAATTCAAACAATGTAAATTATAGGCTTAGAACTTCATCAACATATGTACCAAAATTGACTAACAAATCCCATGCCGCAGAATCAGTGTTGCTTTGTGTAATTGGCGTTTACCTTTGATTTCGTTCTTGTATTTTTTTTTTATATTTCGAAGATATAGCGTCAAATATGTTTAAGTTGTGTGGGGGCTGCCACACCCACTTGTCAGATTGCGTCTACATTTTGGAAATTGTTTAGTAGTCATATAATTGGCGATTACCCTTGATTTCGTTGTTGTAGGTTTTATCATTTTGAAGATATAGCGCAAAATGTGTTTAAGTTATATGGAGGCTGCCACGCCCACTTTTCTTTTTTTAACTTTCCTATACCTAAACCAAAAATCAACAAAATAATTTTCTCCGTCTAGCTTGAATGAAATGCAACAATGTGCGACAAGATAAAAAGTATAGTTAGAGAAGGAATTTTGAAAAAAATATTCGTGATACATGTATGACGATAAATTAAGAAAAATAAAAATAATAGTCGTACAGGAATAAAACTTTGCATGTGAGTTGTAATTAAGAATGTAAGCACACAAAGAAAAAGTTCAAATCCACCCACAACCACGCCTACCTCCCATACATCAAGATAATTTCAAACGCCATATTTTCCTTCATATTGGACCGATTTTAAAATTACTCGGCACGGAGATATATATCTATGTGCAAGATTGAAAAAAATGCGGTCACGCCCATGTAGTGTGCTCCTGAGAAGTCAGTGACCTTTTTTTTTAACACATTAATTATATATTAATAAACAAAATACAAGAACACTAAAATTTAGACCACAAAAATAGAAACAATAAAACCTATAATAAGAAACCAAATACTTTCCGCACAGAGTTAGTAAACAATTTTATAAGCACAGACTCAAATTCTCTTGCAATGACCTCTGTCACCCCTTTTCCCCACAAACGTAAGCGTGACAAACTCACATTCTTTCTAATGCTTTAAGCACTTATACTGTCCCTAAAGGCTCCACAAGCACGAAAGCTACTGCAAGCTTCATGTTACACACGGCATGCATGAAAAATGTTTAAACAACAACATGCGTTGAATGAGACTAGTGCCCATGACATTTCTAAGTCAAGGCCAGAATTTAAGCAAACCAAATATTATTGGTTATTGAAAATTTTATTGAAGGGAAAGAAAAATTATAATTCACCAAAATAAAATTGATTGGTTTTCTTTTTAATTTTTTGGAAATAAGCTTTTAAGATTGGAAATGTAGGAGGAGTTATGGGAAATACAGGTAAATTAGTTTTAAGAAAAATACCTGTAAATTTTGTATATAAGCCAAAAATTTTAAAAATAAAATCAGAATTGATCTTTTACTAAATTACAAGCTCTGATCTTTTAATTTAATTCTCAACCAAAAGAGCGGCATTTTTGCCAACACTGAATAAGCGTCGTTCGCTTAAATACCAAAGGATTATTTTCGGCAGACTCGAAAATATCCTCCTTTTTTTCAACAATAGTATCCTTTTTGTTTAATACATAACAACATTACACCCAGCTCTATTTAAAAATCTGAAAAGAAATATAGAGTATTGTTTTTTTGTCATTTGGATCCAATTCACAACCATACATACATCATTGAAATTTGAAAAAAGCCATATAGCTCCATTAAAAACATACATACTATGGACGAATTTTCACGAAGTTTGAAGAGCTGTATTTGCTGTCAATGTGATTTATCAGCAATTTGTGTTTTGATGCCAGCGCCAATAATAAACGCACGGTTGAATGTCTCATAACTGGAGAATAATTTGCAGCATTGAAAATGTACTGACGTTTGTCAAACAAAATAATCTATTAAGTCGAAACGCATTCTATTCATGCACAAGAATAAGTAATAAACCTTCCCGCGCGTCTTTTATTTTCTCAGTTGCAGATAATGAGTCTTCAACTGTTCTTTAAAGTCTTTTTTAAAAATTTATACGTACTTGAAAAAAGAAAGTTGAATTTTTTTACTTATTTTTTGTTTTAAATTTTGAATAAAAAGATTTTAAAACTTACTTACTTACTTAGTTGGTCGTAACAACCCGTGTTCGGGTTTCAACCGACCTCATCAGCTCTCGCCAGACGCCTCTGCTTTGCGCGCGCCTTCTCCAATCGGATACACCAAGTGCGGTTAGGGCTTCCTCAGCCTGGTCCATCCATCGGAGGCATGGTCTCCCTCGTCGTCGTTGACCAGCGACCCTCGCCTCGAGCACCTTTTTCGCTGGAGCTTCGTCGTCCATACGATGGACATGACTCAGCCAGCGTAGTCGCTGCACAGTTATACGCCGAACTACGTCAATGTCTTCGTAGAGCTCATACAGGTCGTGGTTCATTCGGATGCGATAGTCATCGCCGACTCGAACAGGACCGAAGATTTTGCGAAGAACTTTTCTCTCGAACACCCCCAGAGCGGCTGCGTCAGTTTGCGAAACTACCCATGCCTCAGCGCCATAAAGCAGCACAGGTAGAACGAGCGTCTTGTAGAGTGTTAGTTTTGTCGATCGAGAGAGGGCTCTGGAACTTAGTTGCTTACTGAGCCCGTTGTAGCACCTATTAGCAATTATTGTTCTTCACTTTATCTCCAGGCTGATTTCGTTGTTAGTGTTAATGGCGGTGCCAAGGTAAACGAACTCCTTGACTACTTCAAAGTTATAGCTGCCGGATGAAACGTGGGAGTCTAAACGCCGCGCTCCCTTGTTTGTAGACAGCATATACTTTGTTTTACCCTCATTTATCGTCAAACCCACTTTGGCTGATTCCTTTTCGATAGCGGCGAAAGCAGCGGTAACATCTCTCTTGGTTCTGCCAACAATATCAATATCATCAGCGTACGCAAGGAGCTGGACACCTTTATAGAAAATGGTGCCATTACGATGCACACCGGCCTTTCGTACGATCCCCTCCATGATGATGTTGAAGAGATCGCAAGACAGTGGATCGCCTTGCCTGAAACCTCTTTCGGTATTGAAGGTTTCGGAGAGGTCATTTCCTACCTTGACGGAGCTGCGTGTGTTGCTCAACGTCATTCTGCAAAGTCTAATCAACTTTGCAGGTATACCGAACTCAGACATTGTTGCGTATAGGCAATCCCTTCTCGGGCTATCGAACGCAGCTTTAAAATCGACAAAGAGATGGTGTGTGTCAATTTGATTTTCGTGGGTTTTCTCCAGGATTTGTCGTAGCGTGAAAATCTGGTCTATAGTGGACTTACCAGGTCGAAAGCCACACTGATAAGGTCCAATCAGTGTTTTTGAAATCGGCTTTAATCTTTCACACAGTACGCTTGAGAGAACCTTATATGCGATGAAAATAAGACTGATACCTCTATAATTAGCGCAGATTGTAGGGTCTCCTTTCTTAAGTATAGGGCACAGTACACTGAGGTTCCAATCGTCGGGCATGCTTTCTGCTAGCCATATTTTGCTGATGAGCTGATGCATGCGCCTTATCAATTCATCGCCGCCGGTTTTAAACAATTCAGCTGACTGGCCGTCAGCACCCGCTGCTTTATTGTTTTTGAGTCGTTGGATAGCAACTCGAACCTCTTTATGGCTAGGTGGTGATACTTCCACTCCGTCATCGTCGATTGGTGGCACTGCACTGCGCTCTCGATGGGCGGCATTGGTGGAATCGTCGCCAGTAAGTAAATTGGAGAAGTGCTGTCTCCACAATCTAAGCACACACTGTGTATCCGTATTCAGATCTCCATTTTTTGGCTGCAACAAGATAATGGTCGGAGTCAATGTTAACCCCCCGAAATGTACGCACATCTAGAACACTAGAGGCATGCCTTCCGTCGATTACAACATGATCAATTTGGTTTCGCGTTTTTTGATCCGGGGACAGCCAGGTGGCCTTGTGGATGTCGAGGTGCTTAAATCTGGTGCTACTAACTACCATGTTTCGCGCCGCGGCGAAGTCAATCAGTCTTAGACCGTTGTTCGTGGAGGTCTCATGAAGACTGAACTGACCGACAGTGGGGCCAAAGATGCCTTCCCTTCCGAGTTTCGCATTAAAATCGCCGAGGACTATTTTCACGTCATGGACCGGAAGGTGGTCGTATACGTCCTCAAGGCTAGCGTAGAAAGCGTCTTTGACGGCTTCGTCCTTTTCCTCCGTCGGGGCGTGCGCGCAAATAAGGCTGATGGAGAAAAATTTTACCTTGATGCGGATCGTGGCCAATCTTTCGTTGACAGGTGTGAACCGGGAAACAAGGTGGCATAGTTTCCGGCTAACAACGAATCCACATCCAAATTTGCGCCTCTCCGCATGGCAGCTGTAGTAGATATCACAGTGTGCTTGTTTAGAGCAGCCTTGCCCTTTCCATCGCATTTCCTGGATGGCGGTGATGTCAGCCTTTATCGTTTTGAGGGCTTCCGCCAGTTGGATAATGGCACCTTCCCTATAAAGGGTTCGGACATTCCAGGTGCATATCCGTGAATCATTGTCCGTTTTTGTTTGCGGTGGTCGTCAACGTAATAGGGGTTCTTATCCGAGGCTGGTTTAGTTTTCATTGGGCAGTAGTAATGTGACGGGACCCAAACCCTGCGCATGTTTAAGGTCTATGGAGTGACCCGCCGCTCAAATTAGCCGTCAAACTGACGGATGCCAGTTTGCCGTTGCCCAGGGAACACCACGTGGAGGTTTGAGTCGACTTGAGACGATTTCGACATGGATAATGCTGGCCTCGCCAGGTTGAGGCGGTCAGACACGTTGCCATGTGAAGGTTCGCCCCCTGTTCATTCAGATAGAAGATATTTTAATTACATTTTCAAATTAAAAAAAAAAATTATCGGGTCAACCTAGGATTAAAAAAATGCTCGCAGTGCGAGAAGAGGTCTTTTGCAGCAATCGTTGTAACAAGCGCCATTTTAGTAAATTAGTACATAGTAAAAAAAAATATAGTAAATTCGAATTCAGTTGATAAGCTTTATGAATTCAATTTTGAAAAATCTGAATTTTTGAAGTTGAATCGTTTAATTCATAGTAAGCTCAATGTTATTTTAGAATACTTAAATGCAAATAGTCTGGATAATTCCATTAGTTCTTTTTTATATGGAACTCTTTGCTATGTTTTCTCAGTCCGTACCTTATAACCTCAAATTTGCGAGAAAGTCTGCGTATCCCTGGTACACAAACGGTTTAAAATCTCTTCGCAACAACAGGAATAGGGTATGGAAGAAATACGTCTGTAGCCTAGACTCAAATGACCTAGAGACTTACAAGTGTTTGTTTCTGGAATTTGAAAATCGCTCAGCTATATTATATCACGAATATTTAAATGATATTAAACTGAGAATATTGTCTGATCCAAGAAAATTTTCTGGATTCATAAACACAAAGAAAAAATCTGATGGATTTCCTTCTTAGTTCAGAACTCTTGATAGAATTACTGATGATTCCGTCGTAATTTGTGGCCTATCTGCCAACCTTTTTAAAGAATAATTCTGTTCAGATTCTTTTAATCCTGATGGAGAGTATTTTGAACATACGTACTTTGAATATATGAATTCCGTACTAAAGGTTGCTTTGGAATACATATCCTTCACTTCGGAGGATATTTAAAAGTATACTGGATCGATCGATGACGATTTTGGCGCTAGACCCGACGGAATTCCTTACACAATGCGATCCTATCCCGAGTCAATCACTTTCTGTATTATTCAACAAATTTATTAACGAAAAAGTTATTTTGCACTTTTTTGGAAAAAGTCGTTTATAAGTCCTATTTATAAAAATGGTTGCAGGAATGATGTCAGTAACTATGGGCCCATCGCTAAGCTCTCATCGATTCCTAAACTTTTTGAGCGGATCGTGTACGATCAGGTAAAAATTAATTATGGTAAATTCATAACAACTCGTCAGCATGGTTTTGTTTATTTTCGCAATCAATGATGTAATTCACATCATAGAACACTCTGCTTATCTATGCCGATGATATGAAAATATACAGAATGGTAAATTCAAAGGACAATTCAGATCTACTCAAGTCTGATCTGAAATCTTTTGAAGTTTGGTGTTCTAAAAATAATATGTTTCTAAATCCAGATAAATGCCAAACTATGACCTTTTCACGTAAAAAGAATAATTTTATTTTTGATAACAAGATAAAAGATACTGCCTTGAGTCGTGTAAACTAGGTTTATGCATGGATTTAAGATATCGTTTAACATTAATATTGATTATATTTATAAAAAAGGATCTTCCATTCTTGGATTTATCAAACGCTGGGCCAAAACATTTAATAGCATGATAACAACTATAAAGTTGTATTATGCAATTGTGCGTCCTCACTTAGAGTATGCAAGTCAAGTTTGCTCCCCAAGTTACAATGTGTATGTTGAACGAATAGAAAGAATCCAAAAACGTTTTGTTTGGTTTGATCTAAGAGGCTTAAGTGGAATTGACATATTAGACCTTCCTCCTTATGAGGATCGTTTAAAACTGTTAAAAATGCAGTCTTTAAGTGAGCGAAGGAAGTCTGCAGATATCGTATATTTACACCATCTCATAACATGTGTATTCGATTCTCCAGAACGTTTTTCTCATTTAAATTTTAACACTAACAGTAGAAGCAGTAGCAACGCTAACGACTTAATTTATTTACCATTCAGTAGAACACATTATACGGCTACTGCTCCTTTAAACCGCATGAGTACCTATGTTTCCAATTGTAGCGTTTTTGATATTAACTTGTCAAAACAACTCAAAAGTAGATTAAAAACACTTTTGTTATTTAATTTATGTATGCATGGTTAGTTGTTGACTTGTGCTGTCCTTGATCCCAACCCATTCATTGGTGGGTAAATCTTTCCCACATAAACTTGTTTGGGGTCACTAGTATCCATAACATTAATATTTTTCAAATATTTCTGGGTCGTGGCTTCAAATGGGTTAGTGCTGAGCAAGTGCGAAAAAGATCTAGTAGCTGAACTCTATTGTTATTGCATGTTATAAGTTTCCAGTGATCCACATTGAATTTTTTAGCACAACCATGATCAACCAATCTGGCTTTATAGCGTTCCACGACGCCGACATGTCCAAGATGAATATCGAAGATATGGATTAGTTATAGATCAGCTAAAACAAGTTTCAGGCAATATAAATGATGGAAACACAGCAAGAAGATTCGTCTCAGATCGGGAAAGAGCATCTAAAATAACAGGAGTTGATTTAAACCTTATTTCCAGGTTTAAAATAATCATCGAAGTACTTGCATGCAATGAACAAATTGACAAATTACGCAAAGGAAACTGCAAAAATATATACAACGAAATACCCATGGAGAAGTATGTCTGCAGCAGTTCGCAGAATCCTTTATCATGAAGAAGATGTCATTAAATATCATTTAGTACCACTTAGAGATCTATCGGAGGAAGCTCAGGAAAAAAGGAATAAGGATTACAGATTTTATAGAGAACACAACACCAGAAAAATGTCACGCAATTGCAAAAATGAAGACATTTTTAATATATTATTGGCAACGACAGATCCTCAGCTCAGCTCTAGCATGCGACATCAATGGAAAGTGGAACTCCTGAACTTAGATAAAGAAGAGATAGTGCTACTACAGGACGAAAATAGTTCAGAACTGAGTACCGAATATTTGCAAGCAATATTCTTACCAAATAAGGTACGAAATAAGATTAGAAAAATTAAAATACAAAAATGTTCCAATGCAAAAAATCATATTAATTATTAATAATAAAATGTTTTATTTATCAACATGATTTTTTTTTAATAAATAGAAGAGATTAAAAAATAAGAAAAGCATAATTTCATACTAAGAGTTCCAAATTTTAAAAGTTCAACTTTGACCTTCAATTTCTCAATAAGTACTAAATCCATTTTAACAAAACTTTAAGCACAACAAATTCAAGGAATAATCTGTCATTTCAAAATTACTCAAATATCTCAATCGGTTCCAAAGTTATAGAATTTTGGCCAATGAAAACTTATTCTGAGCCACTGTGTGCCGTCTGGATAACGTTTGATAGTAAAAAAACCACTCGCAGCCAATTACGTTTCTATTTTTGGGTTTTGATACGAGATCCCATGTATCGGTTTTCATCAAAGAAAAATATGCAGTATCCATAGCTTTTCCCAATGTTCAGCATCTTTTGACTTTAGCCTCTCAGTTACACTGCGATACACAAATTACCTTTTTTTCTTTGCTATGAACCAAATATACCTTTTCGGGAAGGGAGAAAAAATAACAATACACTTGTATCGGCGTTTTTCACGTACACGTCAGAATTTTTTTTTATGTTTTAAGTTCTGTGGTACCCCACAGTGATATGGCTCCATACATTTGTTGGAAAAAAATAGGAGTTGTTGGAATTTCACGAAACTTAATTTTTTAACAAGTATAATGGTTCGCTGGCTCCAAAATTGCAATCGGTTTTTGTACCGGTTTCAGTTGGTTAAAAAACCGATTTCTTTTTTTTTTATTGAGTAACCACCTAAATATTTTAAGAGGTGATTTCAGAAATGCATTTGGTTTTTGTTCCGGTTACGGTTTTTATTAATTGTTTTTCATTATTTTTTCACAATATTAAAATTCACAATTTGAATATATGAACTAAATTATGTGGGAAAAAGCGGAAAGTTTAAAAAAACACTTTAGGGGAAACTTGGGCCATTTCTTTTGGTGTTTGTATGCTTCTGTCTCAGTATCACGACAAATAAACCAGCAGTACTCGCCAAGCATGTGCGTAATATTTTAGCCCATAAAGCGCTTTTCGACAGTCGCAATATCCTGGTGGAACATTTCGCCATGTTCATGAATATAGGCTAAAAAATTTTCAGGGGAAAAATCTAAATGATTGTGAAGCAAATAGATCTTTAGCGACACTGAAACCCCCATTTATCCATATGCCGAAATCACTTCTGCGACAATATATTTATAATTTGGAGCTTTTTTATTACCCAGAAACTGATAAATTACGGCAACCGTGTCTTTCCATGTACGTTGTTCGACAGCATTCAGTTTTGAAGCAAATTCAGCACTTGCAACTATTTTCTTTATCTGAAGACTATTAAATACACCTGAAATCATACACATGAATTTAAAGCAATTAACAGGTCATTCAAAGTCCGTAGTCATTCAAACTCGATTATATTATTCAACATAGTTGCCTTCGAGAGCGATACAACGAGTATAGCGATTATCCAACTTTTCTATACCACTTTTATAGTATGATTTCTGTTTCTCGTCAAAATAGGCCTCAGTTTCAGCGATTACTTCATCATTGGACTTGAATTTATTTTCAGCAAGCATTTTCTTGAGATCTGAAAACAGGAAAAAGTCGCTGGGGGCTAAATCTGAAGAATACGGCGGGTGGGTAAGCAATTCGAAGCCCAATTCATTCAATTTTGCCATAGTTTTCATCGATTTGTGACACGGTGCATAGTCTTGGTGAAACAACACTTTTTTCTTTTGCAAATGTGGTCGTTTCTTGGCAATTTCAGTCTTCAATCGATCCAAAAGTGCACAGTAATAGTCGCTGTTGATGGTAGTTCCTTTTGGGTGGTTCATCCCAAAATACAGACGCCATCACATTACAAGCCGACTGTTGGGTCTTTGCTCGCTTTGGATTCGGTTCGTCGACTGCTGTCTACTCAGCTGACTGTTTATTGGATTCTGGTAATTGGTAATAGTGACGCCATGCTTCATCCATTGTCACATATCGACGATAGAATTCGATTTTATTGAGGTTTAACAGCGCCAAGCACTCCTCTGAAACATCAATTCGTTGTTGTTTTGGGTCGACTGTGAGCTCACGCGGCACCCACTTTGCACAGAGCTTTCGCATACCCAAATGTTCGTGTAAAATGGTGAAAATACTACCATCTGATATCTTTACAATGTCAGCTAGCTCGTGCACCTTCAATTTGCGATCGTTCATAACCAATTTGTGGATTTTTTGATGTTTTGTGGAATAGCAGTCTGATTTGGGCGTCCAATCTACTTTTCCAATCCACCATTTGCCTCGATGGAGCAGAGTCCGGATAATGTTTATCAAGCCATTGTTTGGTTTCAACTGCATTTTTTTTCATCAAAAAGCAGTGCTTTATCAAAACTCGAAATTTGCTTTTTTCCATTTTTTGTTTTCAATAACAATAGTTGCACACAAAATGCTATAACTCACGAATCAATAGTCAGATTGTTGTCAAATTTTTATACGTATCGTTTGAACGTTGGCACTTACGTTACTGAAAAAAAATCTAGAAACGCCATCTGTGTGTCATCCTATGGACTTTTTGAACGTACTCTTAACTATGTTTTGCTTGTTCTTTCTTGCGAAAAACTCAGTTCAGGCAAAACAGCATGAAAAACTTACAATTTAGTATTAAATAACTAGACAAATTTTTAACTAATTTCAATGAAATAAAACTTGTTAGATTTATAATTAGCCAAGTTTTTATATTATTATCAATTTTAATAAAATCGCACTTTAATATAAACGACTCGTATGAGCAACGGCTGTGATGCAAATGGGCACATATTTAAACACACACAATTTTTTTGTTGTGCTGTGGCTAGCTTAACATAACAAGATAAGATAGAGAGCAACATGGTTATTATTATTATTAAAACTCATAATAAAATAACTAATAAAACATTATTAAAACTCTCGCAAGCACAAGCTTATGAAAACAAAACGACCAAGCAATGCGTGGCATCGGGTAAGATTTCATACAAATCTTTACATTTCAATTAAATCTACCTAATGTTAAAATTTCGAAAGGTTTTTCTTTTGCAAATGTGGCAATTTCAGCCTTCAACGATCCAAAAGTGCACAGTAATAGTCGCTGTTGATGATGGTTCCTTTTTGGAGATAGTCGATGAATATTATTCCCTTCGTTTCCGAAAATACAAACGCCATCACCTTACAAGCCGACTGTTGGGTCTTTGCTCGCCTTGGATTCGGTTCGTCGACTGCTGTCCACTCAACTGACTGTCTTTTGGATTATGGTGTTTCATCCATCCATGTTTCATCCATTGTCACATATCGACGATAGAATTGGTCGACTGTGAGCTCACGCGGCACCCACTTTGCATAGAGCTTTCGCATACCCAAATTTTCGTGTAAAATGGTAAAACCAGTACCATCTGATATCTTTACAATGTCAGCTAGCTCGTGCACCTTCAATTTACTATCGTTCATAACCAATTTGTGGATTTTTTGGATGTTTTGTGGTATAACTGTCTGATTTGTGCATCCACTGCGCTCTGCATCATTTGTGCTGGTACGACCACGTTTAAATTCAGCAATCCACTTTTCTACGATTTGTTTCGATGGAGTAGAATCCGGATAATGTTTATCAATCCATTGTTTGGTTTCCACTGTATTTTTTTCATCGAAAATGCTTTATCAAAACTCAAAATTCACTTTACAATAGTTGCACACAAAATGCTATCACTCACGAATTAATTGTCAGATTGTTGTCAAAGTTGTATACGTATCGTTTGAAGGTTGGTACTAAATAAAAATCATATGAAAAAAATCTAGTAACGCCATCTATGTGTCATCCTATGGACTTTATGAACGTACTGTTAATTTACTGACTGACTATTGAAAAAAATACCAGCATAAAGTTTTTCATTGCTGAATTTTGGAAACATTTTTCGCAAACTCGAACTCGCCTCGCCCTCACGAATCAGTTTTTTAATAAAATTTGATACGAGACCAAGTTTTATGTGTAGCGGCGTAAAAAAAGTTATTTCGAGTCGGACTGCATTTCCTCAGAAAATTTCAAATTTTTTAAAATCAAAAATATAGACCCCACTGCGATGTTGAAGGAAATCGTAAGAACTATTTTCAACTAATCGCGTTGTTTTAAAAGAAAGCAAACTAAATACGATCTTTGTTGCTGCGAACTTGAAAATTTTAAAATTTTATTTACAATATCAGTGTTTTAATATATTCCAGTTCTAATAAAGATTTACCTTAGTTTCTTCTTCAAAAATTCGATTTAGTTTGATTAATTGTTTCTAATTTTTCGCCGGCGGAAAAATATGGTATACATAAAGCATTGCTTTGATATGATTTCTTTTAACATATATACTGTAGTTATTGTGAATTTTGGAAACTAAAAAAAAGTTAATGGGAAAAATAAATAAAAACCGTAACTGGTGCAAAAAATTAAATAAATTTCTGAAATCACCACCCAAAGAATAAAAAACCTGAAAAATTAAGGTTTGGTAAAATTACTCAATAAAAACTCAGCTTTTTAACCACCGTTTTGCTTCATTAAGCCAGTACAAAAAAGAAACGATATGAATTTTGGAACCAACGTACCATTATACTCTTAAAATGAAAGTTTCATCAAATTCCCATAATTCCTTGTATTTGTTTCCCACAAATAATATTTGTTTCCCACAATTATATGGAGCCATATCACTGTGGGGCACCACAGAACGTAAAATGTAAAAAAGTAAAAATTCTGACGTGTACATGAAAAACGACGATATGCGTGTATTTTTATTTTTTCCCCCTTTCTGAAAAAGTACATTTGGTTCACAGGACAGAATATGTGTAACGCAGTGTTATTGTTTAAGAGTTTTCAATAACAGCATTCAGCATTTCAACAGCAGTGTTGTTGCGATGAGTTTTATTTAGATCAAATTTTTTAGTCATTTTTCGATTACGTAGTTCTCTACCAGCTCAGTATCAGTATAAGACTGATTTACCTATGAGTCTGAGTAGAATTTCGATTCACTTTCATCGCTGCCAGAAACAATTTAAACAGTTCAGTTGCTCCATTATCTGAATAATGGTCTTTTTAAGTTTCTTTTTCTTTTCGTGCGCAGCTTGAGGGTCTTTTTGACGATATAAGGTCAATTATAAGGAATTATCACTTCACACAAAGGATTTTTGTCGTCAACCTCCTTTTCAACCATAATTTCTTCTTCGACAGACTTCTCAAAAAAATAACATCTCTTGCAATGGTGATTTGCGTAGTTTCCCGGTTATACAAACGAAATCCTTTTGTAAAATCTTCACAGCCAACAAACGTATGTTTCACTCCTTTTGGAGCATATTTTCCGTGCTTTGGACCCTTTTGGAGAACGACTACATCACAACCAAATGTGCAAAAATGCATCACAGAAGCTTGCTTCCAACCCATCTTTCAAAAGGAGTCATGCCATCTAAACTTTTCGTTGGAGATCGGTTTCTAATATAGACTGCCGTATTTACGGCTTCAGTCCACATGCTTTTTTGTAAATCCGAGTCCTGTAGGAGACAGCGTGCCATTTCCACCAATGTCATATTGTCTCGTTCTTACACTCCGTTTAGTTGTGGCGAATAGCTTACCGTTGTTTGGTGTATAATGCCGTGTTCTTCGAAAAAATCTTTGAAACTTGGATTAATATATTCGCGGCCGTTATCACTACGAATTGCTTTTAAGTTTTTCGCGGTCTGCTTTTTTACACGAGTTTTATACTCTTTAAAAGATTGCAATGATTTTTTTCTCCAAAATTTAATTCCAGTACATCGCGAGAAATCGTCGATAAAAGTAATGAAATAAATGCTATCACTTTGCGATGCCACGTTCATCGGGCCACAAATGTCCGTATATATCAACTCGAGCACATCTTTCGAAGAAATTTTAAAATTTGTATGGACGGTCTTACACTTATCTTACACAATGCGCATGTAATGCATCTAAGGTCTATTTGTTTGTTTAAATTTAAGCCACGCACCCTCTGCTTATTTGACAATTGGTATAAATCTGTGCTATTTAAGTGTCCGAAACGTTTATGCCATCAAATAAAAATATTGCTCGCTTTTGTTATACTTTTGTTTACACTTCTTTATTTTTTAATTCAAAAACTTCAACATAAAATGTTCCTCTAATTTCTTTTACAGTGAAAATTGTCTGCTTTTGTTTTCATACTACGTTCGCGTATTTTCCGGAGAATTTTATATCGAAAGCGTTTTTAATTATTTTTGACACCGAAAGGAAATTTGAGTGCAAACGAGGAACAAAAGGAAGTATTTTTAAGTTCGATTTCACGATTTTCCGTTAAGATTTTTACGTTTCCAACACCATGCGCGCGCACCGTTTGACCAGATGCCAATATAATGATTTCTTCATTCATTGACACAAAGAATTTTTTGTCTTTGCAAATGTGCGATGTCGCTCCACTAAGTTGGGAGTCCAACTCTGCTTTGTTTTGCAAATTTGCTTCGATAACATTGAAAACGACATCTGATGAATTTTTTTCTGTTTTTTCATTTCTACACTGAGATCGAATACGGCCGCGCTTAAATCGCACAAGACTTTTAAATAATGTCACTTTACGAGCAGGGCATGGCGTGTTGTACAAATCACTCAAAATGCATCATGCTTCTTCAGCTGTATTACAGATTTTTATAAGCACCAGTTCTGAAGGTTTAACACTTAGTAAAATTGTAGCTAGGGCTTTCTGATCAGTGATTTTCCAAAAAAGCTTTAAGCTCTTCGTTAGTTGGACAACTTTCATGAATTGGACTCCAATAGTTTCCAATTGTGATAAATAGAGATTTCACTTGAATCGCCCAAGTCGCGTAATTTTCGCCATTTGTTTTCTGATCTGTCCGACATTCACCGCCTTTATTTATAAACTTGCAATTTTTTTCAATTTACTTTAAAGTTTTAACTTTTATCACTGAGTTTTCCACAATTGAACAATACGAAATCACATGCGCGACCAGAGCCCATAACTTTTAGCAGATTAAAAGTAACTATACGCAGCAACAACCGATTCGTTTAAATTCGTTTATTTAACTAACGTGTGTAGAAAATAGTATGTATGTTGTTTACAAAAATGTGTGGGAATATAAAGCAGTTAAATTCTCAGGGATGATAAAAAAGGAATTTAGTAAGATTAGAATTGATACATTATTTAGTCTAACAGTGATGAAAAGTGGGTCACTTATGACTACGTCAGGCGAAAACGGTCGTGGTCAAATCGCTGTAAGCCGGCGCAAACGGTGGTCAAGCCAGGAATGACGGTCAGGAATGTTTTGCTGTGTTTGGTGGGATTGCCACGGAATAATATTCTATGAGCTGCTCCCATACTGACAAACTCCTAATTCGGACCTGTGCTGTCAACAATTGGACCGTGTGAAGGAAGCGAAAAAGTGGCCAATAAGAGAGGAATTGTGTTTCATCAGGACAACGCTAGGCCACACACATCATTAGTGACAATAAGCTCCGGGTGCTTGGACAAGAGGTTCTTATGCATCCACCTTATAGTCCGGACCTGGCATCAAGTGATTACTACCTGTTTTTGTCTATATCAAATTAATTTGCTGGAATCCATTCGCCTCAAGAGAAGCTTAAGAGGCATAATGAAGTTACCTTCAAAATGTCAAGAAATTATCGAACAAAACGGTGCCCATTGCTAAACGAAGCATAGTTGTTGCTGCTGAATGAAGCATAGCTAGAAAGTCAATTTAATGCAAAAATAATGGATTTATTTTTACTACTCCTAAATCCATTATTTTTGCTACTAAAAAAAAATTATAATAAATTTTGTTGAATTTTTCATTAAGATTTTTTAATTACCTGTTCCGGACGAGCTTGAAGTTTGCAGGCGTTTTGGTTTTTTTTTATCAGTAACTCTTTTCTGAATCGGAGAAATGTTGTTTCGTTTGTGTCCTGAAGTATAAAATCTACTTTCCTTTCCAATACTTGGGGAAGGTGACATGTGAACCCGACGTTTATTTATCGGTGAGCGACGCATATCTGATAAGGGACAGAAAAAATTTAAAATTTTAATAATATAAAACAAAATTGATATAAAAAGTTGTAAGCCTCTTTAAAAACTTGAACTTGAAATTAATTAGACCTTATATCCAGGTTTAAGAACTTAAAAAATGTCGTTTCTTATTCTAATATTTGGTAAGGTTGATTGTCATTTGCGAACGGATCGCCGCGCAACGTTAAGTTCAGTAAATTGTTAATTTATTCGCTTCGTTTCATTGGCCCTTAGACATTAACTTTGTGTGATAAGTCTCTTTATATTAGTGCGCGCTGAGCTAAAATTATATCGCCTATTATAACACGCTTTCGCTTGCAGAGACGTAGCACTTTCATTTTCCACTTTCAACCAAAAAAAACAGCTTTTTTTAAAAAATTCTTTTAGTTACAAGGAGTTAATTTTTTTTTCAAATTTATACAGCTTATTATACATAAAAAGGACTTTATAAAATTAATTTTTTTTTTTTAATAATTTTTAGGCTTTTATATAAAGGGAGCTGAAAATGACATTAGAAAAAAGAGATCCAAAACGGTTCGATGGATATTGCCTTCCCATGTATCTGAAACAAAAAAATGTCATCAAATGTCATTTTAAAGTACAGACCAATAATTTGCCATTCCCTAACGCACGACCCCCGGGGGGTTTTTATAAAATTATGGTGAAAGTTAGAGTAAAAAGTTTAAAAAAGAGATTTTCACAGTAGATACAATATGTTGGTTCTGGATCAGGTGGCTCGGTGGCTCAAGTCGATGACGTCACGCCCGCACCCCAGCGCCATCTAGTGGGGGGCTTTTTGCTCAAATGTGCAAAGGTGTATGTCTTTGCTTTAAGCTTTTTATCTTTGGCAAGTTTGGTGTATGTCTTTGCTTTAATCTTTTAAAAATTGGCAAGTTTGGGGTAAGTCTTTGCTTTAAGCGTTGGTCATAATTTTATACACTACATTATCGGTAGTGGTAGTCAAGCGAGTTCTTATCAGTGTTTGCATGTTTTTTCTTAACCCTCGCATTAGTTACAGCAAGACTCAAATTTTGCTGGTCAACTTGCTTTGTGAAAATATATATATTTATTTGGAATGAAGCAATTTAGGTACGGCGAAGGTTGAAGGGTTAAAGAAATGTTTATAAATTTATCATAAAGTCGGTAAGTATTAGGTGGGAGTCTTTGTTTTGAGCTTTTAAAAATTGGCAAGTTTGGTGTATGTCTTTGCTTTATTTATACTTTTAAATTAGCAAGTTTGGGGTATTTCTTTGCTTTAAGCGTTGGTCATAATTTTATACGCTACATTATCGGTAGTGGTAGTCAAGCGAGTTCTTATCAGTGTTTGCATGTTTTGTTTTTTTTTTTTCTTAACCCTCGCATTAGTTATAGCAATGACTCAAAAAATAAATATATATTTATAAGACTTCTAACGTAGACTGCGTGGTGGCATACTTATCAGAGTTCGCATGAGTAAACGAAATACATAGCAACCAGGAAGAGTCAGGAAGTTTCTAGAAGCTTCGAGATGTAGAAAAAACTTCGAGAACATTTTAGAAGCTAACAACATCACCAAAAAAAAAATTTTTTTTTAAAATCAAAGGTGTTAAGTCTCAAGCTTCATGGTGTGAGAGAGAGAGAGAGAGAGAGAAAGGGAGAGAGAGAATTTGATAGTAAGAGAGAGAAAGGGAGATAGCAAATAGCGCGATCCTATACAAAGAATACTTCAGAATCAACCTAACCTAAGCCAATGCCAAGAAGAGACAGGAAGTTTCTAGAAGCTTCGAGATGCAGAAACGTCGAGAACATTTTAGAAGTCGACTTATGTTATTGTATGCCGATGACGTCACCCATACCCATCCTGGTACGGATTTTAATTTTATTTAATTTCAATTTCAATACTAATTTCAAGGTTAAAGTTATAAGAGCCAAGCTTCATAGTAAGCGCACTCATAACCCGCAAGTTCAAGATAAGGCAGCAATGTACAAGTTCAAACATGTTTTTTTGTGTTACTTCTAAAATAAATAAACAATTTTTGCGGTCAAGTGCAAGGGCAAAAAAAGAAGATAAGAATTAAAAGTTGATATGTCAAAAACTAAGCTAAGCTAACCTAAGCTAATATAAGCTAAGGCTGCGTTCATAGTGAACGCCCATAATCGGCTGCTTTTTTATAATGATTCTTGTTGTTGTTGTTCTTACTGTTGCTATTGTTGTTCTTACTGATGTTGTTGTTGTTGTTGTTCTTGTTCTTGTTGTTGTTCTTACTGTTGTTGTTGTTGTTGTTGTTCTTACTCTTGTTGTTGTTGTGGTTGTTGTTGTTGTTGATGAGGCTGTTTTACTAATAAAAATAGGCAATCTAAAGTTACTAAATAAATAGCTAAACTTCTTTATTAAAATATTATTTATATTAATTACACTACATTTTGAGCCCAATTTGGTCACATCTGTTGATAACCAAGATAAGCTATGGAAGCTACGTCCAATTACGGACCATCTCAAGTCAAATATGTTGAAGAACTATCACCCAACACAACATTTATCTTACGATGACAATGGACGACACGGTTGCAAGCAGTTTTTTAAAGGTAAACCAATCGGCCAAACGGTTACATGTTAAATTTTGACATATATCAAGGCAAGAACCCACGTTGTACCAATCCATATGATGAACGATTCGGAAAATGTGCAGCACCACTTATAACTATGATCGATGACTTTCAGATGATTTGAAAGGCCTTATTGAATATTTCATTCATATTGAATTATTGTTTGATTGATTATCGATATTGTGATTGATTGATTGATTGATTATCGATCAGTTTAAGCAGGTAGCTGTAGAACAGCACAGATCAGTTTTAGCAGTTAGCTGTAGAACAGTACAGATCAGTTTAAGCCGGTAGCTGTTGAACAGTACAGACCATTTTAGCCGGTAGCTGTAGAACAGTACAGACCAGTTTTAGCAGTTATCTGCTAAAATGGTCTGTACTGTTCAACAGCTACCGGCTAAAATGGTCTGTACTGTTCTACATCTACCAGCTAAAATGGTCTGTACTGTTCAACAGCTACCGGCTAAAATGGTCTGTACTGTTCAACAGCTACCGGCTTAAACTGATCTGTACTGTTCTACAGCTAACTGCTAAAACTGATCTGTGCTGTTCTACAGCTACCTGCTTAAACTGATCGATAATCAATCAATCAATCAATCACAATATCGATAATCAATCAAACAATAATTCAATATGAATGAAATATTCAATAAGGCCTTTCAAATCATCTGAAAGTCATCGATCATAGTTATAAGTGGTGCTGCACATTTTCCGAATCGTTCATCATATGGATTGGTACAACGTGGGTTCTTGCCTTGATATATGTCAAAATTTAACATGTAACCGTTTGGCCGATTGGTTTACCTTTAAAAAACTGCTTGCAACCGTGTCGTCCATTGTCATCGTAAGATAAATGTTGTGTTGGGTGATAGTTCTTCAACATATTTGACTTGAGATGGTCCGTAATTGGACGTAGCTTCCATAGCTTATCTTGGTTATCAACAGATGTGACCAAATTGGGCTCAAAATGTAGTGTAATTAATATAAATAATATTTTAATAAAGAAGTTTAGCTATTTATTTAGTAACTTTAGATTGCCTATTTTTATTAGTAAAACAGCCTCATCAACAACAACAACAACCACAACAACAACAAGAGTAAGAACAACAACAACAACAACAACAACAACAGTAAGAACAACAACAAGAACAAGAACAACAACAACAACAACATCAGTAAGAACAACAATAGCAACAGTAAGAACAACAACAACAAGAATCACTATAAAAAAGCAGCCGATTATGGGCGTTCACTATGAACGCAGCCTTAGCTTATATTAGCTTAGGTTAGCTTAGCTTAGTTTTTGACATATCAACTTTTAATTCTTATCTTCTTTTTTTGCCCTTGCACTTGACCGCAAAAATTGTTTATTTATTTTAGAAGTAACACAAAAAAACATGTTTGAACTTGTACATTGCTGCCTTATCTTGAACTTGCGGGTTATGAGTGCGCTTACTATGAAGCTTGGCTCTTATAACTTTAACCTTGAAATTAGTATTGAAATTGAAATTAAATAAAATTAAAATCCGTACCAGGATGGGTATGGGTGACGTCATCGGCATACAATAACATAAGTCGACTTCTAAAATGTTCTCGACGTTTCTGCATCTCGAAGCTTCTAGAAACTTCCTGTCTCTTCTTGGCATTGGCTTAGGTTAGGTTGATTCTGAAGTATTCTTTGTATAGGATCGCGCTATTTGCTATCTCCCTTTCTCTCTCTTACTATCAAATTCTCTCTCTCCCTTTCTCTCTCTCTCTCTCTCTCTCACACCATGAAGCTTGAGACTTAACACCTTTGATTTTAAAAAAAAATTTTTTTTTTGGTGATGTTGTTAGCTTCTAAAATGTTCTCGAAGTTTTTTCTACATCTCGAAGCTTCTAGAAACTTCCTGACTCTTCCTGGTTGCTATGTATTTCGTTTACTCATGCGAACTCTGATAAGTATGCCACCACGCAGTCTACGTTAGAAGTCTTATAAATATATATTTATTTTTTGAGTCATTGCTATAACTAATGCGAGGGTTAAGAAAAAAAAAAACAAAACATGCAAACACTGATAAGAACTCGCTTGACTACCACTACCGATAATGTAGCGTATAAAATTATGACCAACGCTTAAAGCAAAGAAATACCCCAAACTTGCTAATTTAAAAGTATAAATAAAGCAAAGACATACACCAAACTTGCCAATTTTTAAAAGCTCAAAACAAAGACTCCCACCTAATACTTACCGACTTTATGATAAATTTATAAACATTTCTTTAACCCTTCAACCTTCGCCGTACCTAAATTGCTTCATTCCAAATAAATATATATATTTTCACAAAGCAAGTTGACCAGCAAAATTTGAGTCTTGCTGTAACTAATGCGAGGGTTAAGAAAAAACATGCAAACACTGATAAGAACTCGCTTGACTACCACTACCGATAATGTAGTGTATAAAATTATGACCAACGCTTAAAGCAAAGACTTACCCCAAACTTGCCAATTTTTAAAAGATTAAAGCAAAGACATACACCAAACTTGCCAAAGATAAAAAGCTTAAAGCAAAGACATACACCTTTGCACATTTGAGCAAAAAGCCCCCCACTAGATGGCGCTGGGGTGCGGGCGTGACGTCATCGACTTGAGCCACCGAGCCACCTGATCCAGAACCAACATATTGTATCTACTTTTCACGGGCTTTTTTAATTTAATTTAATTCAATTTATTGTGAAGATTTTATTTGCATACAAGAATAGTTCTTTTTAATTGCAACGATTTAGAATGTTCTAAAATAGAAATTAATAATAATGATTGGAATAACAACAACTTAAAAAGAATAAAATAATAGTAAGCAAATTTTTAAGAGATTATATGGCTTAAGATAAAATGATTTTAATTCAATTATAAGGTATCATAGAACAGAAAAAAAGAAGTGTTTGAATTAGGGAATTGAATAAAAATAAAGTAAAAAAAAAAATTAAGAGAAGTATTGAAGAATTAAGTGCTTAAAGTTTGTTTTGTTGTTCATGCATTTAAAATTGTTTGGTAGGGAATCCCAAATTCTTATTGCGTTAATAAAAAACAGTCGACTAGATTCATTGTATCTGAACTGAGGAACAATGAAAAAGAAATTTGTGGTGGATCTGCAGAACTAAAGTTTTTCAAACAGATAGTTAGGACTTTTCGAGGTGATAAGTTTGTCCAGAAAAATGCAGTTTCTTGCATTGAGGAAACTTATGATATTGCAACCAAGTATACGGATACTATATGCTGATATATGATCGAACCTTCGGATACCGTAGACATATCGAGCTGCATTGTTATAAGCCACTAACAGTTTATGTGATGACCTTGAGTCTAGCTTGCTATATACAACTTCTGAAAATGATATTAAAGGCACAATTAGCTGTATTACCAAATTTCGCCTTGTTTCTGTGGGAACAAATGTTCCTTGTTCGCACCAAGATGGTTAGAAATCTGCTCAGCCAAATGGAATTCAAGCACTTTTGACAGTGACGAAAGAGGACTGATTGGACGAAAATCGCTAGGTATTATCGTAGCAATTTTCCAGATCGTGGGAAATTTTGAACTTGTGATGTAGTGATTATATATGTGCACGTGGGAGCTAATAATATAAGGCAGAATAAGCTTAACAAACCTAATATCGATCCCATCATCGCCAATAGCATTTGATTTAATCTTTAGAATACACCTTACAACATCTGACTCATTTACCGCAGTAAACTGAAATCTCTGAGGAAGTTTAGGGGATATATTAATGATCGAGTTAGAGTTAGAGGTGATGGTCAAAGGACTTGATAAAAAGAAGCATAAAGAACATCTGGATCTAAAGAACAATCTCCATCTTTAATGTTGCCTATACCAATTTCCTTTAAGATGTTCCACAGTTTCTTTGACGGCAGTGATGTACTTAGCTTCGAAAAAAAGAACCTTTTTTTTTGAGAGTTGGCAGCCGATGAAGCTACGTTTCTAGGTGATATTCTTTCCCTTCTATATATCGAGCCCTAACATCGAAAATATCTTAACCAACAAAAAGTAAATTTTTCAGGAGAAGGTTTTTTTTAGTTAACTTTGCACTTAATGCAGGTATCGACATGAAATTCAAAACTTAAGCTTCTTTTTGAGTAATTAATAGATTTAAATCCTTACATATGCATTTTTTTGTTGAAATATTAGAGTTTTGTTGCTTAAGCTAATTTCGCTGTCAACCTAGCGAACTACGATGACATGTTTGTGTCGGTTAAGCTAAAAAAACAAACTGCATGTATGGTTATATGCTTAGGCATATTTTATTTTTAAATTTATTAGGAACATAAGAACATAAAAAATATGCTATTTGCATATAGTAGGCACTTTTAAATAGTAGACTAGCATTTAGTACATGTATTAATTAATAATTAAGCCTTAAAGCAATAAAGATAAAAAATAAAAAAGTATTACATAGAAAAGTCTTTTTTGTGTTTTCATTCAATTTTGATTTCGAGCTTATTGTTTACTGTCTTCTTCATCCGTTTCTGGCAAAGTATCTTTAGTTGTATTCGCGTATTTCAGATTTAAATATTCGTTGTGAAATTTTTTATTAATTGTGTTTTTATTACAAAGCGTTTTTAAATCATTGTATTTGGCAGATGAAATTTTTAAAAAATCGATATATAATGGAAGTGGTCCATTAGCTTTGTTGACTGAATATGATGAAAATCGTTTTGACCGTGTAATCGAATTCAGATCTATTATTTTTGTGTCCGAATCCTCGAAATAACCGTACTTGAGGGTTATGAAAGAACTATCTTTTTCGAAAATGACGGAGCGCAACTTTTGAAACGAAATTTTTATGGAAGCGGGAAGCATTGCTAGCGAAAACGCTATCCAGTCTTTAAAGTCTGTATGATTCATTAAAATACATTCATATCCTGTTGGTTGAGTTCTTGCATTGGATATCATGGTGTACCATTCGCTAGGGGCCCAAACGTTTCTGTCACGGAGAAAGCACTCGATAGTGCTGTGAATAGAGTCTACGGGCATCATTGTATGTCCAGGCAATAAGTATGTTATTTTTATTTTTTTTATTGAAACTGAAGTTTCAAGAAAAAATTTAAGAGCGGAATCATAGCCCTATTTCGATTTTGTCCTGCACAGCTGTCGCAGTACAAACTTATCGAAGAACAAGTTCCTCTCTGATCAACAAGTTTCAAATATTGGGTCAGAATTGTTGAAATTTCGTTGCAGCCTCTTTTCCCGTCGGACTCACCCCATAGAAAGCAAAAGCCATTTTTAGTTCCATTTTCGTATACACTTTCGTTATAGTATGAGTATTTTCTGGAATAAAATAATGTTACACTTTTTCCATGGGGTGTATTTAAAACTTTTTGCAAGTCAAAACTGGCGCATAAAAACGATGAATCCTCTTTGCTTTGTTTTTGTTCCTGTAAAAATATTTATTTGCATTTCTCTTTTTCCTTAATATGATTTTGATATTCCTTTGTCTGCTGCACCGTTTTTTGTTCTGCCTTTTCTAAATTCTTATAACTTTCACACATTACACATTTATCCTTTTTAGGAAGGTGAAAGCCGATATTAAAATTGTTTTTAAAAATTGAGCGAAAGATTCTCAACGATAACTGGGTGGAGGCCTCATTTATGCTTTTTAAATGTTCATTGTATGCTTTGTATAATCCCGCCACATTGCAAAATTCACTTGAAATGTAAAGTTTATTACTTTTGTTGCGGCTGTTGTTTTTATTATAATAATAATAATAATAATAATAATAATATGTTGAGTGTGTCCAAAAGGAATTGTTGGCACACTTTGAAAGTTTGCAAGTTGTAATTAATGCTATACTCATAGCTGAATTTTCTTTTATTACTTTCTGATGTTTTTCTGCCAACAGATTTGCGTTTCATGCACGACCGCAACCAATACTCTGCCTCAATTTATTGCCAATGCCCCAAAAGTGCTCGTTTATAAACTTGCGTTCTTGTTCTGTGAATTTGGAGCGACAATCATTCCCGCACTGCGTATTCATGCAAGGATTTGGCTTGACATTGCGTGTTTGTTTTTTTATAGGTCTCTTCGTAGTTTTTGCAGTTTTGTAGCCCCTCTTTCCTACACACAGTTCTTCTTCAATGTCCGGCTCGGTGTCACTGTCAATGTATGGAACAATTCCAGTTCCAGTTAAAAGCTTAAAAAAGAAAAAATCCATTTTAGCAACAAAATGCCTATCAGAAAATTGCAGGCGAGCGCATTGTATTTGTTTTTCTATTGCGCGAACCACTGACATTTGCATTGAACATCTCCTTACAACCTTACAACGCTCTCGAAATCGCAAAAGCATAATTACCTGTGGCTCAAGAGATGCCATAATTCTTATTTCATAAGAAGAAGCGAAGAAAAACGTTTTATATTAATTAGATGAAACAAATAAAAAACTTCACTTTTCAAACCTCACACCACTAAATTGTAAGTTGAAATTTTAGCTTAAGCAACAACATGTGGTTAGAAAAAATGTAAGCAAAAGGCAAATGTCTCTTAAGCTATTTTTGTTTTGGCTCTATCTTCGTAGCGGTAAATTGTGCAGCTATGAAATTTTGACAGCTGATGGGTATGCTGGGTTTCCATCGATTTTCATCAAAAAACGAATATCGAAAATTTTGTTGGTTAAGATATTTTCGCTGTTAGGGCTCGATATATTCTGCCCTCCTATATTCTTTCCAGTTAAGCGCGGTAGGATTTCGTTTCCATCTAGTGTAAGCCTTGTGTCGTTTTGTGCCTGTAAGCCTGTGCAGTGCCTGTTTAATGCAATTTGTGAACCATTGACAATCACTGTTTGTGATTCGTGAAGACCGAAGAGGCACGTGAATGTAGAATAAATGAGATATTTTGATCAAAAAAAAGTTTAATTTAGAATCAACTCTACTTGGAAACCAGCATTCCATCCAGTTGATTCTAACCATATCAGCAAAGAGAGCGTTGAGATTAACTGATTTATAATCGCGATAAGTAAATGTTCTACTTGATCAACAGGCGTGAGATGAATATCGAATGTGCAAAAAATAAGATCATGATCGTAAAGAAAAGATATCTTATCAAATAATAAAACCGTCGAGATATAAGAAACTGCACAAAAGTCGAGCAGACTAGGAGTAGCATTATTTCCGAACCGAGTGGGCTCCTCAGAATTGTAAGTAGAAAGGCCGACTTCAGACAAATCATCAAGAAGTTTCTTGGTTATGCTATCCGAGCAGAGCAGATTAATATTGGAGTCACCACATATTATCAGATGGTCACAGTCAATTAAACAACTGGATATGGCAGAAAATAATGATTCCAGGCAAGAACTGCGATTTGGATTATAAACACAACTGAGAAAAACTTTAACTCTGCAGTCACAAATTTCAATATTCAGGAACTCAACCTCAGATCCGCTAGATTTATTCAAAAATTTAACATTTTAATTTGTTTTATAATATATTGCAATGACTCCTCCCTTCTAATTTTGTCTATCGTGTCGATAAAGGTTATAGTTCTCTATATTTAGCAGTGAGTCCTTAATATTATTGTCAAACCAATTTTCCGTGACACAAAGAATGTCAACAGAGGAGTCAGCAAAGACTTTGCTTTTTTTCAATTTTCATGCAAATCGGATGCACGGTATAGGAGTTTTTCGAGGTTTTTCAAAATATTTGTACTACAGCAGTCTCTTGTGTTCGAGATAGAACAGAGTAAATAAGTTATAAAAATTCACCGTATCCGAAAAACTCTACTTACAAATTTTCATGCAAATCGGATGAACGGTTTCGGAGATAAGCTAAAAAAAAGAATGCCTGGAACCCGATCGCAGCGCCCCCAACAGGGTCCAACCTTTTTTACTGGATAAAAAGTAGCCTATGTTATAACCGGGGATATAAGGAACCTAGAGGCCAAGTTTCATTTATATCCATCCAGTGGTTTTCGCGTGATGCTTTAACAGACAGACAGCCAGACAGACAAATATTTCAAAAATGCGATTTTCGGACTCCTTGTCATTCAAAATGTCCAACGCAAAAAAAATTTCAAAAAAAATATTTCATGTACAGATTTTTTTTTTACAATTTTATATACATATATATATAGAAGATATAGATGGATATATCGCGCTTTAATGTTATTGTTAAAGTTTCAGTTTTATTTTATTTGCTCATGTATTTACAAAAAAATCAACACAGGCGATTTTATCACAGTTTTAGTGTGAGTGGCAACAATGAGTATATATATACTCATTGTGGCAAGCTCTTCGTTAATAGAGCGAGGCTTCGGGATAAATTTTATATTTTTAAGTTATTTCGCGCTTAAATAATATTGTTTGAGTTTTTGGTTTCATTTACTCAAGCGATCGTAGAGATTTTTTCATTAGTTAGCGGAAACATATAAGTAAGTTAATAATTTGTAAATTTGTAATTAAACTCGCGTCAAAAAGCTGTGGTAGATTAACTACTATATTTCTGTTTTTAGTTAATTTAAGCAAAGTGGAGTTGACATAAATTGTTAGCGGAAATATATAAGTATGTTTTAATTTGTACATTTTTGTGCAATTTGCATCATATTTCTTATTTAAATTGGCCTTAAAAAAACTGTGGTAGATTAACTACTATATTTTAGTTTTAGTTAATTTCAGCAAAGTGGATATAAACACGATATTTTAATGTTTATTTCGGAGCTCGCAATTATACGTGTTATCAGGCTCACGATTCGAACTAAAAAAAAATATAAAAACTTTGTCTATAAAAAAAAAAAAAATACTTGAATTTAGGGGGATGCTTAAACAGACAAAATTACGAACAAAATGCACTAAGATTCATTGAAATTTAACCAATAGATTTCTTATTTAACTTACGAACCGTTGTAAAAAAATTAGTTTCGATCAAATCGCGTTTAAAGTTTTTGTTCTTCGGAATTTTGCATTTATTTTTAAAATTATCGGTTGATAAACTTACTATTATTTAATCTGCAAGACCAGGTATCGTTTTAAAAACATAAATTTATATTCTAGAAACAATAGGGAAAATATTAAGCAAACAAAAAAAACGTTTTTTTACCTTAAGTAAAATGAAATCCGATGAAGTTTTTGTTAGAGAATTCAATTTTCTTAATGAAATTTTAACGCAAAAACAAACAAAAAAAGTTCTCACCCACAAGCAAATGCTGCATGCGTGATTTTTCTTCTTGGCATTACTTTATTGAATGTAATTTGTTTATTTTCAATTTTGAAATTTTAAAAATGTTAATATTCTTAGTAATTTTTGTTGAATTTTATGGAAAATCTTTTTTTATATGACAAAGTTCTTCATTAAACCATACAGCAAACTAGTTGAATCCCAGTAGAAGAAATTGAACGGATTTAATAATTTAAAAGCAGTACTTTTACCCAAAAGAATGCTTGCAACTTTCCAACAGAGAGGTGTCCACCTTCGGCTAAAAAAACAAAAAGATGCTGCTTACTGCAGCACTTGGTACAATAAAAGAGGAAGAACTAAATTAAGATTCCTCTTCTATCTTTAAGAATTTTTCTTTTTTGTGCAATAATTAACTGAAGTTTAAGAAATAGAAACACATTTTTTTAATCAATTGTACGGCGATGTTTGAAAACAATGCGGATTCCAAAATGGCGTCTTTTTTTGAAAGCATGTTTACTGTTGACAGCAAAATATCAGTCCGTAAATAAAATTGGTCTTAAGAACTATGTGTAGTTCTTTCTACGAAAGAAATTTAAAAAAATTGATAAATGGTGTAGATTTTACTAGAAAGTTTTGAGTTTTTCTGAAATTTTTCGAAGAAAATTGTTGATAAAAAAAGGATGTAGTGTTAAAAAAAAGGCTGCGTAGGTGAGAATAACATTTCCTCAACAAAATCCATTTGAAATAAAGTCTTTCAGATTAATAGATGTTTGCAGTCAACGCAGTTGAAAAAAGTGACCGAGCAATTGTCGATTGAAGTTTTTTGTAGATGGTTAGATCTTCAATGTAAAGAATATCTAAAAAAACGATGATGCTTTCCAACGTTATCCTAGTCAATATAGGCAATATAGTCAATATAGACTAATTACTTTCCGAGCGATTAATCGGCATAGGCTGATATCGCAATGAAATTCATGAATCGCTATCGAGTATTTATGAGCATGTGAGAAAAACTACTTGTATTTTGCAGCAAACTATTCGTCGAGCCATTTTCCAACTTCCTCGAAATCTCTGAAGTGCTGCTATGCGAGCGCGTGCCCCATTGATGTGAAAAGGTGATAGTCAGATGGCGCCAAGTCTGGGAAGTACGGCAGGTGCAGAAGGATGTCCCATCCAAGCGATTTCAAGGTGTCTTTCACAGTTTTAATGTGTGAGACGGCGCGTTGTCGCGTAACAGAATCAATTTGCCATGTCTTCTGGCCCATGCCGGTCGTCTTTCGATTATTGCGTGCTTTAAATTAATCATTTGTAGACTATATCGTTGCGCATTAATAGTTTCGCCGGGCTTCAAGAGTTCATAATACGTAATGGCTGATTCAGACTGTGTGACACAACATGGTCATTTAATGTGTGGTAACCAGTAGCGCAACCAAAGAGGGGTTTGGGGTTTTAGCCCCCTCCTACAAACAATCACAAGTTTTTATCAAAGAAATGAAAACCCAAAATATAAAATTCAAACCTATTGTCGTTGAACCGTAATCTTCTAAGCTATCCATGTTTTTTTCGTTCAGAATACATGTATTTAAATTGATTTAGTTGTAATTCTTACCACTCGGAGTATTGTTGACGAGTATTTAATTTAAAAGTGCATAAATAATAATAAAAAGTAATTCAAAAGTGCATAAATTCTATTAAAAAAAAAAAAATAGAAAACAACACTGCAACGGCGCCACCCATTGAATGACCAACTAGGTTAAAAGGGCGTTTTGTTCCCTAGATAGAGCTGTGGTTGAAGTACTAATAATTTATTATTAAACTACTACATTCAATTTGTTACTTCAGAATATTGTATAGAATTTATTAATTATACTCTAAGCATAAGCCCAACAAAATAAAAGTTGTTTTGACATTATTCAACAGTTGGCTCTGTCTCTGTCAAAATTTGTTGACAAGCGTTTGGTTTACTCAAACCTAAGAGTTAGATTTTTAAAACGTCTATTTCCACTATTCATTTCAATACTATTTCCTGACGCTACAAAACCGCTGGATATGGAGCTTTAGGAGCTTTTGAAAAACAAATTGGATTTTATTAAGATAATTTGGAAGGAGATTTTGACGATTTAAAAATGAAACTGAATGTTTGGTATAAAGTTAGTAATAAAACTAACGATAGAAAAAAGACAGTGTTTGAAGCCTTAGAACTGTGAAATAAAGAAGTATATCTAATATATTTAATTTACCAATCAGCCTTGGAACTTTTCCAGTGATGTGTAAATGAACGAAAATTTTCAGTATTTCGCCTGCTCAAAACTTATTCAAGAAGCACGATGTTGCAAGATAGATTTAACGGTCTCACATTGCCTAATCTGTATAGAGATAAGACGCCATCAGTGGATTTTATTTAATGGCCGTATTTTGTAAAACGTAGGCGATCACGTCACTTGGGGTTTTTTTGTCTGGCAATTCCGTTTTCATATGAAGTAAAACAAACTATCTTTCTCTCACTGAAATTTTGTACTGAAATTTATTGCCAGGCAAAAAACCCCATGTGACGGGGTTTAAGATAAATTTTTAAGATAAATTCGATGAAAGTAAGCGTAAACTGAATTTGAAAATATATTTTTGGCTTATTTTGTAAATCTTAATTACAATAATCCTGTAACTTTCTTTATTTCTTAAATTTTAAATTATTTTTAATACAAATTTATATAAAACACTTTATATAAAAACTTATTTTTAGTTATCATTAGCTGCATTCCCGTGGTCGTTGATCTAGAGCGTGGCTCTATTTTATTCACAATGCAAAAACAAAAATTAGAACCAAATCGTTTCCTGGCTTTATTTTTAATCTTTAAATAATGCCAAGTTTAAAGCATTTTTTTCAAAACGAACATAGTTGGTAAATCTGAAGTACTATTCGACGAGTTTTCGTCTTACTGCTCGCACTCGTATTTTGACAATTCATCGCGAGTGGTGCCAAATTGTAATTAAGTTGAACTAAAACTGTTCCACTGAGATTTGATCTGATTCAGTGCCACGGGAATGCAACTATTATGAATGTAATCATTGTGGTGAAATTCTTTGTTTGTTTGTTAACTTAATCATACTTTTGTGTGAAAATATTACTCCCAAAAGTTGCAATTTACTACTGTGAAGTGAAGAAGTTGAATGGTACTATTAGAAGAAAAATCGAATGAACTATTAGAGGAAAAATCGAACTCCCTAACAACTACACAATAGCCGCTATAGTTACGTTTTTTTTTATATGAAAGTCAGACATATTCAGCCTGATTCTTGTCACCTCACCCATGTACGTTTTGTCACAGTCGGTGTCACGTCACTTGAAAAGTGGTATCTTTGCTGTCACGTGACGGGAGGTGACGGAATATTTGAAATGAAACTTTATATCTTATTAAACACATCTTAGAATGGTAAATAAATAACAGCTCTTAAAAAAAGGAAAAATAGTCGCAAATAAAATTAGATTTAATAATCTATTATTAGTTCTTTTGTGTTTTGGTTTTCGAATTCTGACAGCTCAGATAGTGAAGATATTGGTGAAAACTTGAAGATTAAAAGAATGAAATTAAGGGATAGCTTTAACACGTTAGAACTGCGCGATGGAGTGTGAGTTCAAAATGTTAAAAATTTGTTCAAGAAGATATTGAGGAATTTTTTTCTTTCTAGGTTTCTAAGCTATTTCAGACTATCCAAAGAGGCCTTTGTTTATTTACTGAACATACTTGAAAGTAAATTAAAGCCTCAGAAGAGAAGTTTCGCAGTGCTTCCAATTGTAAAGTTAGCTGCTGTACTACGTCTTTTGGCTGAAGGTAGTTACCAAAAAGGTGCTGGTAATGATTTCAATATTGGTTTGACCCAGTCTACCTTCTCTAAAATTCTTATGGAAGTGTTGTCTACGCTGCAAAGTGAAATTTTGCAACAATTTGATAAAATCTCCGAATCATTCGGAAAGAAATGAAATTAAACTAGTGTTCTATGAGAAATTTGGATTTCCTGGAGCTGCTGGGTGCATGAACGGATCATGTGTCCATCAAAAAGTTTTCAACATTTGTATTACTTTTGTGTGGTAACCAAATGTAATTGTATTTTCTTTTTCTTTTGTATATAGAAAAGGGTTCCATAGCTTGAATGTAGTGTTGGTATGTATTTCATTTGAATTTTATTTGTATTTCAAAGTAAGTATAAAAAATTGGAAATATTCAGGCATGCGATCACAAAATGCGAATCAGATTCGTTGACGCCAACAACCAAGGTTCTTCACATGACGCGTTTATTTGGAACTCTAGTGTCTTGTATACGATGCTTTCGAGAGATAATGCAGGAGCAAACGCTTGGCTTTTAGGTACTTGTACAAATGTCTCAATAAATAAAAATACTAGAAAATGACTTTGAAGGTTATGCAGGATATCCTCCTAAGCCTTATTTAATAACGCCTTTTAGAGCGCATCGTGATAGAGGCGAAAACAGCCCTGAGGGAAGGTTCAATGAGCTTCATTCAAGAGCACGAAATGTTATTGAGAGAACAAATAGCGTTAAGAAATATACATTTCGATGCATGTTAGGCGCAAGGCAACTCCACTTCTCTCCCGAAAAGGCATCCAAAATCATAAATGTATGCTGCGCTTTGCACAATTTAAGAATAAATTACAAAATTCAATATGAATCAATAGCGTTACCTGATGATAATGATTATGTAGGCTTGCCAGAGGATGACGACGATGATTCTTCTATAAGAATTAGTATAATGAATTCCATTTACAAGTCTTTATATTTCCAAATATTATCCGAATTCTATTATTAGTAATACTCATATACAATAAAGTAAGTTTTTAAATTCATTTATTCATTAAATATTAATTACTTATTTTAAATCACATATTTTCAGTCTTTAAAGGACTTAGGCCTTAGAACAAGCATTATACAAAACATAACAAAAAAAAAACTATCTTCATGACTACAAAAACTAGAAAAACTAATAAATATTATAAATTAAAGCTTCACTTAAGATATCAAAATAAAATTAAAGCGGAAATGCTTAAAAGAAAACGAAAAGCGCAAGAAACAGAATTTAGGATTGAAAGCACTAAAATAAACTTCAAATAAAAATTCAAAATTTAAAAACATCATATATCCCTCTGAAGCTTTTGAAGCTTCAAATTCATTATTTCCATCCTGAGATCTATTTCTTGCTCCTTCTTTTGCTGCATTTTTTTATAAATGTTATACTTTTTCTCCATCGTATTCGAAATGTTTTTCAAATATTTGTTGGATTTTCCAGCAATTCCGGAATTTCGGTCAAGCATTTTGTCTGATCGTTAAGCATTTCCAACTCTTAATATCGTCGTTTTGACCGTGCCTCCTCTTTCCTCTTCGTCCGGGGTCGGATCGTTCGGGGGTTGAGTGTTGGGGTTGTGCACTTTGCATAACAGCCGGTTCTACTTCCTCCACCTGTTCTGCAGTGTCCACCTGCACTGTTGTGACCACTTGTTCTGCATTTTCTGAAGTATTGAGGTATTCAAATTGTATGGCTTTGTCGATACCGTACACAACTGCCGTACATTACTCTGCGCAACCTTGTGTAAATGTAGCAAATCGGAAACTTGCTCCTCTTGGAAAGGTGAGCCAAACGAAACGGACGCCCTCGCGTAGAATTTACCTCTTTCTTATTATGAGCCAATTTTTTTTTTAGCTTGAGCTTGTAATCGCTCCAAACCTGGAAATATATAATAGAATATGATAACATATAAAATACAAACACATCGTCGCTCCTCAGTTATTCTGGTTATTAAAAAGCGCCAGCATAACTTCAAGTCGACAAGTTATGAATTATAATTCTTATCTTCTGCCACCCCACAGCATTCATTATTGGAGAGCCCAAACTATTTAGTTTTGAGGCCAATAAATTCAAATTTCCGTCAAAAGTTGCTTTATTCACGCAGGAATTTTCGGCAAATTTATGGCTCTTGGCTATGGCTTCAATCTTAACCATGAATGGTACTATCTCCTCGAACTGCCTCCTGGTGGTTATTTTTAAGCTAATAGGAATAAAATATAAACAATTTCTATTAACAAAATTGAAATTTTTGTCTATTTACCTTTTTTCTGCTTCCATCTTACTTAAACAATCGAGCCGCCTATAATGTCACTTCAATGCGACACATGGCGGCTTACAGTGACAACTATAATACAACAAAAACAATATTTGGCTGTGTTTAGTCACGCATGTCGCGGTTCAGTGGCTTATGTCACCTCAGTTAGCCAACAAGAATAGAGATCAGTGACGCGCGGTTCATGTCGACTGCACCTCCAACTTTAAGTAAGCCACAGATAATTCCGATAAACTGGTCAGCTTAATTAAGTTTAACCAATTAACCAAATGTATTTTCTTTTCTTCATGTAAATTGAAATTGAATTAAAGTCGATTACGACACAGTGACAAAGAATTTTTACGTAATTTAAATTGGAAAATAAACAATGTAAGCATTTCGCGAGTTCATAAATTTAAAGACGATTACGACATCAACCCAATTAAAATATGTAAATTTTATAAATTTAAATTTGATGACTTTTTGCAATAAGTCACAAAAATTAAGTTATAAATATTTTATATATTTATAAAAATTTTATATATAAAATTTATATATGTCATTTTTAAAATGTAAATCAGTTTTTAGTTTTTCGTTGATTAAAGTAATAAAGACAAGTGAATCTATTGGAAATAAGTGTTTTATTTTATTTATAAAACAACAAAACTGGTGCAGTCAAAGGCGATTTAATCAAAATTTTAAATACGGAAAAAGAATCGGTCTACTGATTTAATCAGAAGATTAACAAAAACTCAACAACTTAATCATAAGATTAAGAGACATTTTACCTAATTTTGTGAAGTTTTTTTTAAAAACATAGCACAACCCCAGCTCACCACTAAAATCAGATCAACAACAGCTATATGAAACGCCGTAAAAAATTAATAAAAAAACAACAAAATGTCAAATTCTCCAGACCAAACAGCAGAAACAACACAAATGCAAGTTCCAATCACCGACCTCTTGAAAGAGGCAACTAAAATAAAGAAATACAGAGGAGAGAAGGAATACGACTTGTCATCATTCATAAGGGAATGTTCCTTCCCTTATTCGAGGACACACCACTAAAAGAATATGTATTCGACAAATGTGTCATCAATAAGATCCAGGGAGCAGCACTTCACTCAATAAGGGACCACAACCAACATGGCAGCAAATTAAGAAGGAACTAGTAAACAACTTTGCAGTTCAAGAAACATATCATAAGTTACACTATAAAGCAATAAACACAAGAAACAACAATAACGTGACGAGTAAGTGATTACTATAAAAACCGAAGGTATACATTAGAAAAACTTAATACCAAATATGGTACATGAAATGATACAGAAATTACCATATTGCAGAAGAAGAAAATTTTCAGTTACCAGAGAATCAAATCTTCCGATAGCTGAACATCATGAAAAAAACAAGTGTTTGATTGATACCGGGTCAACAACAACATTACTCGATGAAAACATGTTAATAAGGTATAAACTTAGTGGCCAGACTCACATAAAATATGAAATCATAACGAAACTGCCAATGAGCCTTGCCATGTTTTTTTGAAAATCCTGTAATTTTAAAAAAAAAATCCTGTATTTTACCTTGCTAAAGGCTTCTATTAAGTCTTAATTGAGGGAGTATTCCTGGTTGGAAGGCTGTTTTTGGACCCTTTTTGAAAAACTTCTCATTTGAAAACGCAAAGAGTTATTTATATTCCGTTTCATTATTGTATTAAGAACACATTAAATAAAATAAAATTTTTTTTTCCTTTGTACGAGGGCTGTTCAAAAAGTTGTCGGCCTTCAAAGTTGGGCGTCGAAAAAAAATTGTGACAATTCTGCGTCGATTGCACTTGGTTTCATCAAAATCGGTTCAATAGAACCGGAGAAAAGTTACTTCGAAGTTCAAAAACGTGATTTTAAAAAACTCTAATAAATTTTAGGCAATAAAACATTTTTTTTTTTTTTGTGAAATACTTACATATATCATCTATCATCAGCCAGCCCCATAAAAAACTCCTTCCTCTTCTTCAAAAAATGAGGACTCAGCGGCTCTTTGTGCTCTTCGGGCAGTTCTACCTTCTTTTGATGAGGCCAGAGCTCTGGCTTCGGACCTTTTCAAACGTTATTCGTTCCGAGACATGGCGAAATCATATGTGACGTTGCCAATCGGGATGCCTATTGGGTTCATTATTTGAAGTATTGGCAAAAACCCTTCGTTAAATGACAGTTGCAATATAATTGGCAATCTCAATAGTGCGTGCGCCGGTGTGCATATGCTTCGGTGCGAATGACCACAGCACTGCGTTGAAAGATTCGTTACTGTTTTGAGTTTCGGAGCCAAGGCATCTGTTCAACAAATCATCGGCTGACAGTGCTTCGTAAATAGGTTTGATTGCTTCCTGGACTCTTTGATTTAGTGGTGCATACGTATTCCGGTACGCGTCCGGTTTATAACTCAATTCAAAGCTAAAACTAAAAGGTGTCAACATTCGAATACCTAAGCTCTAAATTGTGTATTCATATATTTTTAAAATGCGTGTACAAACAAGTTATTACCTACTAAAGAACGCGTTGAACGAAATTCGGTGGTTGCTTCAAATCATTACATTCAAAAAGTAGCCAAATTAAGCAAATCGCATTTTGGCGATAACATTGCTGGACAAAAAAGGCCATATCTCCTGAAGTATTTTGAATTTAAAAAAAAACTTTTAGAACGATATTTTCAAATATCCAAGATATAAAAATATGTAAAAACAAGAAAATCGAACAAAAATTTTTACCAAAAAAGACGGCATCTTCACTCTTTTAGGCAACTTCGAGTTCAAAAGAATGCCGTTTGGTTTAAGAAATCCCGCGGCAACCTTTTCAAACTTTCCTTTAAACTCAGTACTTCGGGACGAAATAAGCAATTCATGTGTCGTTTAAGGGCACATAATTTAAGAGAACAGATAGATAAATGCAGTTTCTTTCAAAAACCACAGCGTACCTAGGTCATATATTAACAACTGATGGTGTTTAACCAAATATGTACAAGCAAAAGCTAGAACGTTCAAACGCTCAAACTACCAGAAACACAAAAACAAATAAAGTTGATCTTGGGTATCACAGGATATTATAGAAAATTAATTACGCTAAAGTAGCCCATGGTATGACCAAGTATCTAAAAAAGAATGTCAAAATCAATAAGAACGATTCTCAATATATAAATGCTTTTCAAAAACTAAAACGATTATTGGTCTGTACACCAGTTCTTAAATATCAAAACTTTAACAAAAAATTCAAGATTGCTACAGATGCAACTGACTTTGCAATTGGTGCTGTGCTTACACAAGAAGAACATCCAATTAGTTATGCCAGTAGAACCCTAAATGAGCAAAAACGGAATGAAAGAATTAATGTAACAAGACCACAACTAACGTTTGATGAACTAGCTATACAACAAGTACAAAATATTCAAAAAAACGAATGAACTAAAATATCATAAAAAGAGCAATCCAATTTATACCTATATAAAAATAATCATAGTTGTAATTATTATCATATTCTTAGTACTCTTACATGTTTATATAAAAAGAAAATATAAAACAGTAAAATTCAATATTTTTAAGAAAATTCAGGAGAGTTTTCAATCCGAGAGGGGAGGGGTCATGTCGACTGCACCTCCAACTTTAAGTAAGCCACAGATATTTCCGATAAACAGGTCAGCTTAATTAAGTTTAACCAATTGTATTTTCTTTTCTTGAATTGTATGAAAATAAACAATGTAAGCGTTTCGCGACTTCATAAATTTAAAGTCGATTACGACACAGTGACCCAATTAAAACAAAGAATTCTTTAGTAATTTAAATTTGAAAATAAACAATATTAGCATTTTGAGACTTTATAAATTTAAAGTCGATTACGACATAACCCAATTTAAATATTATTAATTTAAAATCGAAAATAAACAATATTAGCATTTTGCGAGTTCATAAATTTAAATAAAAGAGTTCATAAAATAAGTTCATAAATGTCGATTACGACATCAATCCAATTAAAATATCATGTGAATTTTATAAATTTAAATTTGATGACTTATTGCAAAAAGTCACAAAAATGAAGTTATATATATGTCATTTTTAAAATGTAAGTCAGTTTTCAGTTTTTCGTTGATTTAAGAAATAAAGACAAGTGAATCTCTTGGAAATAACACAAGTGTTTTATTTTATTTGTAAAACAACAAACTGGCGTCACCTCACTCGAAAAAAGTGACAACAAGAATAAGGGCGATTATAAAATCCCCAAAAAAAAAAAAATGCTGGTTGCGCCTCTGGTGGCAAAAATTATTAATTTTCATGTCGATTGAGTGTGTCCTAAAATGACATGAAGCCTTTATTGGCAGCAGGAATAAATTCTTCCTTATGTTCTTTAAACTATTTCTTCTTTATTTTAGGTTTATTCTTTTCAACTGTTTTATTTGTATGCATTGTTAATTTCTTCTTTTCTGGCTTAAAATTTCTGAGGTTCCTGGAAAATTGATTTAGCAAGTAAGGAATTTTATATGCCAGCATATCTTCAATGATTGTGTTCTCCATTTCATGTTTTTATCAAAATGTAGTCCAAGATTCTTCACTCATGACTTCGTGGAGGAGATGAGACTCCTTCTCCCCAACCATCAAACTCGAGATCATTAGCAGGTAATAATAAAAATTTCTTAAGCATCATCGTTAGTAAAGTCATACCCCCAATAAGAATGTCCAATACATATCTGTGGTCATAAGTCATAACAGCCTAACTAAAAATATCGTAAAACACTATCTGGTATTTGTGCAAAATTAAGGGACATTCATGTATCTACAAGTTCCATGTTCGACTGTTTCGTTAACTATCTCCGTATCTACAATGTTCGATTGTTCCGTTAACATCCGGGAAACAGACGATGCAAGGAAAATAAAACATCCCGTATAAATATTTTGAGTTAGGCTGTTATGTCTTGTGACCACAAAAGTATCAGGAGCAGCATAGAGCTGGCAGACTTTATGTATAAAGTCCTACAAGACTATAGGCCACAATTAAATATAAAATTTAGTCTTTTCTTGATTTAGTTTGTGATTCTCAAAACACAATTAAACTCTTTTCTCATTTTAATTTCTTTTTAGGTTCAATGAATCTGCAAAGAATTTGTTTCCTTTATGGGGAAGAAATTGCTGAGAAGTTTCTACAGCTTCAAAAACGACTTCCTACGTCACGCAGAATTAACGTTCATGTAGTTGAATCATTCCACATAAAGAAACGATTCTCGAGACTGCAAGACGTCGTGGTGACGACTGGAGAAACCATATAATTAACCGCCTTGCATGTACGACAGACTTCGTCGCCGCTGATACCAGTAGTGGGATTCTGCAACACATTTCGGCCGATATTCGGTGCCGCAAAGCTATGTTTGCGATAATTTTCGGAAAGTGGTATTCAGTAAACACTTTTTTCGATTTTGTCAGTAAAAGTATCGGAAGTTTGTCGCAAACGAATCGCACAACTTACGACGAATATTTTGTTGTAGAAAAGTGAACCGAAAATATCTGTAAGTTTTTGAAATTGAAATTTTTTAAATTAAATTGAATAGAACACACTCAAATCTCTAGTATTTTTTATTCATTAACTTTAAATGGCTTTTAGTTATTTTTCAATGGATACAACGCATCAAGACACTCAAGCTCATGTTCGTGAGACAAATTTGGAACGAGCATATCTTCATCGAGTAGTTTCTCCTTTTGATTTAGAGTTGAGCAAATTCAAAAAGCTGTATCGCATCACGCCAGATATAACGCATTAGCTCATGCAGTATTCGACGAACGTCTGCAGCGAAACAGAATCATTGGTCTATCTGCAGAAAATCAAGTAAATATTGTTTTATGATTCATAGACATATTGAACCTTTTCTGTTTTCTGTAGGTTTTTGCAGCATTGCGCTTTTATGCGACTGGTTACTACCAACGCCCCGTAGGTGAGCAAAGTGGGATTTCGATGAGGCAGTCATCCATAAGTCGATCCATTCGAGTTACGAACGCCATAAATTCAATAATTTGTCGATCAAATGTGTGATTTCCTGTGACGCTGTTAGAGCGGGAAGCAGCACGCAATGTTTTTCGTAATGCCCAAGAACCATTTGACGGTGCCATTGGTGCAATTGACTGCTCTCACGTGGCAATAATTGGCCCAAAACACCATGAAGAGGCATATATCAACCACCATGGATACCATTCCATAAACGTCCAAATGGCAAGGTATAAAACCAAATATTTTTTAGAAACTTAAAACGTACTATTTATTTATTTCAGATTTGTGACCTAAATCTGAAAATTCTAAACGTGAATGCAAGATATCCTGGCGCCCGGCATGACTCATATATTTGGGGATCTTCTTCTATTCGCCATGTAATAAAACGGTCATTTGAAAATGGGGATTATCGAACTTTACTTATAGGTTTTAATTATAGAATTAAGTTTTGTGTGACGATATTTCTTATTATGAATTTGCAGGGGATTTTGGTTACCCTCTACGATTTTCAGAACCTGGCCATTCATTGGTGCAGGAGGTCGAGTGTGTGCATATCACAATTGAAATGTATCTAAGAAATATGAATATCGGAAATCCGCCCTCCTTGATCAACAAGTTAAAAAATATTTCTTACGATAATGTTAAACTTAAAATTATTGAAATGATGGCCGATGATTTCAAGTTATATTCCCAACTATCTAGTCAACTATGTTTCAAACAGATCCCATTTTTGAAGTGCAAATTCATAAAGTACGAGCAAAATAAATTTGGAATTTTTTATAAAGATTCTACGAAAGTTAAATACAAAAGTGCAAAATTTAGATAAAAAAGAAAATGCTCGTTTTAGAAGAGATATACAAAATATATTAGAACAAGCATTAGTAGGAGCTACTACAAAAAAAAAAAAAAAATAAGTATTGAAAAGTCTAAAGATTTAAAAAGTATTTTGTATACTTTGAAATACAGTATATTTCGAAACACGAAGATAAATGTTTTTTTTAAGGTGTTAGAATAGTTTTATGTACTTGTTTTATTTAACAACTTTGTCATTTTCATCATTTCTGTTTACTATTAAATACATTATGATTACGTATCATGACTTGATATAAAATTTTAAAAAATTTTAGATATATTGTTTTAATTAGAAAAAATTTTTTAATTTCAAAATACCAAAAGTTTTTCTTCTAAACCATTCACTAATTTATTTATACAAACAATTATATTTATTTTTACAAATTTTTTTTTTATAAAAACAACAACCCAACACACAAAAATTTCCAAAAAAAAATCGTTTAATCTTTTGGAATCTAAAACGCCAACTCTCAAAATTGGACAGTGCACCGGGCTTAACCGTAAAATATTTTTGCGAGCTTATATTGTAATCTCATTATATTTATGATATATAAACATATTTTCTACATAGGTTTTCAAAAAATTTGAAAAACTGACCATCCAATGCGTTTTCGCTTCGCTGAGTGGTCTTTGAGTCTTTTCAGATGAAGCTCATTTTGATCTTGGCGGGTATGTAAACAAGCAAAATTGTCGCATTTGGGGCACAGAAAACCCGCACGCATACATTGAAAAGCCGATGCACCCAAAACGAGTCACTGTTTGGTGCGGATTTTGGTCCAGAGGCATAATTGGGCCATTTTTCTTCGAAAATGAGCATGGAGTGGCCGTTACAGTCAATGGCCATCGTTATCGGGCCATGTTGAACAAATTTTTGTTCACAAAAATTGAAGAGGAGGATATTGGCAACATTTGGTTTCAACAGGACGGCGCTACGTGCCACACAGCCGAAGCTACACTCGATGTTTTGCGCCCTGTTTTTAAAGATCGCATTATCAGCCGCAGAGCTGATGTCGTTTGGCCACCTCGGAGCTGCGATTTGACACCGTTGGACTATTATTTGTGCGATGCCCTCAAAAATAAAAGTTACGCCGACAAGCCAGAGACAATTGACGCTTTAAAGGACAATATTCGTGAAGCCATTGGTGATATACAGCTGCACACAATCGATAATGTGCTTAAAAATTGGACCGATCGTGTAGGCTACTGCATGGCCAGCCGGGGCAGCCATTTGAATGAAACTATTTTCCATTGCTAACCGGAAGAATTGTACATTCAAATAAAAAAAGAAATTTGAAAAAATATTCAGTAGTTTTTTTTTTTAGCATTTTCAAAAAAAAAAGTTATTTGGCGGGCCCTTTATATAAAACTGTTAGAAAAAAAAATTTGTAAATGAAATATTTTTTTGAAATTCTTTTTACGTTGGACAAAAAAACTTTTTTTTTGTCTGTCTGTCTATTAAAGCATCACGCGATGCAATGAGTTGAATTTTTGAAAATGATAATCATAGCAAAGAAAACTCAGAAGAGCGGGACTGAATTTTGATTGCTCGACCCACCCTGCCGAGAACTCCATCTACAAGTTTTATGTTCCAAGCAGTCGACGACATTGAGCGGGCACAATTACTTACTTACTTACTTAGATGGCCGTAACAACACGTGTCCTGGTTTCGACCGACCTCATCAGCTCTCGCCAGGCGCCTCTGCTTTGCGCGCGCCTTCTCCAATCGGATACACCAAGTGCGATTAGGGCTTCCTCAGCCTGGGCCATCCATCGCAGGAATGGTCTCCCTCGTCGTCGTTGACCAGCGACCCTCACCTCGAGCACTTTTTTCGCTGGAGCTTTGTCGTCTATACGATGGACATGACCCAGCCAGCGTAGTCGCTGCACAGTTATACGCCGAACTACGTCAATGTCTTCGTAGAGCTCATACAGTTCGTGGTTCATTCGGATGCGATAGTCATCGCCGACTTGAACAGTAACGAAGATTTTGCGAGAACTTTTCTCTCGAACACCCCCAGAGCAGCTGCGTCAGTTTGCGAAACTACCCATGCCTCAGCGCCATAAAGCAGCAGAGGTAGAACGAGCGTCTTGTAGAGTGTTAGTTTTGTCGATCAAGAGAGGGCTCTGGAACTTAGTTGCTTACTGAGCCCGTAGTAGCACCTATTAGCAATTATTGTTCTTCGCTTTAGCTCCAGGCTGATTTCGTTGTTGGTATTAATGGCGGTGCCAAGGTAAACGAACTCCTGACTACTTCAAATTTATAGCTGCCGGATGAAACGTAGGAGTCTAAACGCCGCGCTCCCTTGTTTGTAGACATCATATACTTTGATTTGCCCTCATTTATCGTCAAACCCACTTTGGCTGATTCCCTTTCTATAGCGGCGAAAGCAGTAGTAACATCTCTCTTGGTTCTGCCGACAATATCAATATCATCAGCGTACGCAAGGAGCTGGGCACCTTTATAGAAAATGGTGCCATTACGATGCACACCGGCCTTTCGTATGATCCCCTCCATGATGATGTTGAAGAGATCGCAAGACAGTGGATCGCCTTGCCTGAAACCTCTTTCGGTATTGAAGGTTTCAGAGAGGTCATCTCCTACCTTGACGGAGCTACGTGTGTTGCTCAACGTCATTCTGCAAAGTCTAATCAGCTTTGCAGGTATACCGAACTCAGACATTGTTGCGTACAGGCAATCCCTTCTCGGGCTATCGAACGCAGCTTTCAAATTGACAAAGAGATGGTGTGTGTCAATTTGATTTTCGTGGGTTTTCTCCAGGATTTGTCGTAACGTGAAAATCTGGTCTGTGGTGGACTTTCCAGGTCGAAAGCCACACTGAAAAAGTCCAATCAGTGTTTTTGTAATCGGCTTTAATCTTTCACATAGTACGCTTGAGATAACCTTATATGCGATGGAAATAAGACTGATACCTCTATAACTTGCGCAGATTGTTGGGTCTCTTTTCTTAAGCATAGGGCACAGTACGCTGAGGTTCCAATCGTCGGGCATGCTTTCTGCTAGCCATATTTTGCTGATGAGCTTATGCATGCGCCTTATCAATTCATCGCCGCAGCTGACAGGCCGTCAGCACCCGCTGCTTTATTGTTTTTGAGTCGTTGGATAGCAACTCTTCATGGCTAGGTGGTGGAACTTCCACTCCGTCATCGTTGATTGGTGGAACTGAACTGCGCTCTCCATGGGCGGCATTGGTGGAATCGTCGCCAGTAAGTAAATTGGAGAAGTGCTGTCTCCACAATCTCAGCACACTGAGTATACGTATTCAGATCTCCATTTTCGTCTCTACAAGTGGATGCTCCGGGCTTGAAACCTTGGGTTAGACGCTCAACCTGTTGATAGAATTTGTGTGCATCCTTCTTGCCCTGGTATACCTCTAGTTCCTCACGCTCACGCTTTTCCTGCTCTATTTTCTTGCGTCTGAAAAGAACAATAATTGCTAATAGGTGCTACTACGGGCTCAGTAAGCAACTAAGTTCCAGAGCCCTCTCTCGATCGACAAAACTAACACTCTACAAGAGGCTCGTTCTACCTGTGCTGCTTTATGGCGGTGAGACATGGGTAGTTTCGCAAACTGTCGCAGCCGCTCTGGGGGTGTTCGAGAGAAAAGTTCTTCGTAAGATCCGAATGAACCACGAGCTGTATGAGCTCTACGAAGACATTGACGTAGTTCGGCGTATAACTGTGCAGCGACTACGCTGGCTGTGTCATGTCCATCGTATGGACGACGAAGCTCCAGCGAAAAAGGTGCTCGAGGCGAGGGTCGCTGGTCTACGACGACGAGGGAGACCATGCCACGGATGGATGGACCAGGCTGAGGAAGCCCTAACCGCACTTGGTGTATCCGATTGGAGAAGGCGCGCGCAAAGCAGAGGCGCCTGGCGGGAGCTTATGAAACCCGGACACGGGTTGTTATGTCCACCTAAGTAAGTATAAAATATTATGTTGAAGATTTAAATGAAATAAAAATAAGATTCTCTGACCAGTATGTAAACATTTTAAAATGTTGTGAACTTATTAATATTAAGAACTTGCCATCCCAAAAGTCAGTAGTTCCTCTAGCATGTCAGTTTCCTTCAATAATATCTGAAAATGATCTAATTAATATAGATAATTAGTTTCGATCAATAAAAGAAATCGAAACAAACATTCAGGACACTGCTGACTTTGGACGCATGATTCTGATATAAAAAGAAATGATGGAGAACAGGCTTTTCCACTTATGTGCGCAAATTAGTAAAATATATTTTTACGTTTCAAACAAATTCAAACAAGTAAACCTTGAGAAGTCGACTTTCTACAGAAACAGTAGAACTGATTTTGCATTGCCAAAAAATGTTATTTGAAAAAGAATCTTTTATTTTTTATATTAAAAAATCTTAGTTAACTAAGTTTAACCAAGAAATTTATGAACATATAGTACAATAGCGAGCATAAAAAACGCAGCGATCATGTCATGAGCCGTATTATCATTACAAAAACGAAGTCGTTTTTTAATTTTGAACATTTAAATTTTGAACACTTACAGTGATCTCTATTTCTTGCATTATTTTTACTTTAAATGTACAAAGTGAATAATTACTGAGTTTTTGTGATGAATGTATAACTCGTGATTATATGAACGTTGCGTTTGCTATGTTCGCAACTGTACTACATATATATTTTTTATATATATGACAAAAAGTTACATTTTTAACTTTTTCTTACTAGAAAGAATTATTTTAAATCATAAAGCGATTTTTTTTTTAGTTTTAAAACATAATATAATGCAATTAAAAGTATTATATAAATCATTTAATAATGTGATACATATATTAATTCTATAACTTGTTATATTTTTTTTTTTGTTTGACTTATCTAATTTTTTTTTTGTTTTTTGTTTTAATAAAAAAGTGAATGAAGTTAATGAAATATATAAATTGAAAAAATCAGTACAAATTTTTCTTTTAAAATATATAATAATAAATAATGGATGTGAAAATGCTACACTTTTACTTTTATTTTCGGGAAGTTTAGGAAAAATCCGGGAATTTTTTAATAAAATCGGGGAAACATAAAAATGAGTTGGCATCTCTGATCCAGAACCTAAGAATGTTGCTCAGTTTATGAAATTCATATTCTCGTACATTTTAGAGAACAGGGATGAATGGCAGTTTTCCTTGAACCGCCTCATTGATCAGATAAATGATGATTACAAACCTGACATCAAAACTGTAAAGACTCACCCCTCACAGCGCGGTGTTACCTGACACTGCGGTTCCTCGTTTCAAAATATTTGAAAAAAAAAATATTTCAGCTGAGCAAATAAGTGGTCTCAGAAATGCAGCGTTGTAGCGTGAGAAAAAACGGTGGGCTCTCTGCAATTACAATCGCCGACGTTGACGAAGGTTTCAAAATGGCTGCCGATATACTGCCTGCTGCACACGAGTTGTCGTGGTTGTTTGGGAAAAGCTGTGACTCTGCTTGTATCCCAGGATGGAATGGGTCTTCAGATGTTAAAAAATTCTATTGTTTTACTTTTTTTGCCAGGCGTAGTGCCAGGCGTAGTGGACGACGAAAAGGCTGAGACAGAGATGCTCTTGTTTGGCACTGAAAGGTCACCCATACTGTTACAGAAGACAATGAAAATGTACAAAGTGTAACTGCCAAATTCAAAAGCGCCTTTGAAAAACGTGAAGAAGAAGGCCCGACCGCAAAATTTTGGGTACTCTACTATCGAATGACCTTACTCATGAAGCAATTGATCCCAGACGAAAGGATGCTCTCTCGTTGGACGAATGGGATGGTATATATATATACCACCATATATACCGGAATATATGTCAAGAGGTAGAAGAGTATTGAGATATTTCCTCCACAACAAGTGAACAGCATGTTGATATGCGACCTACGCAAATTGCACGAGATAGCTCTGACGTGATAAAGCGTAAAGCCTGGTTCAATCGATAGATCCCATCGATAGGTAAACGTGTATCTATCAGCAGTGGCACTGTAGGGGACCCCCACATAAATTGCCACACTGCCCGAGAAGAAGGACTGAAAAGGGTGAACCGAATTATTGGAAAAACTTTTAGGAATGTTAGTTTCTCTAGGAAAGAAAAAGTCCTCTCTTTGGCAATGCTTATTACCTCTATCAACATCCACAAGACGAGAGTCGATGTCGAGACACTCACCATCTTCCAGCGCATGTGTATCATGAAACAGTCAGACCTACAGTTCAAGGCGCCTACTACACATACGAACTCGTTCCATATCCAATACCCCTATTTCCCGACGAAGGGATGCGGAAATGCACAAAATCAGCTTTTAACGCAGCCTTCACTCAAGCCACAGAAAACGCCAGTGTGCAGGCAACAACATTTGCTGTCATCGATGGAGCATACCTCCTCCATAAAGTTGTGTGGCATAGTAATGGTTCGGTGCGGGCTATAACAGCAAGCTACATTGGCTACATATTTAACCATTTTGGGAGAAATGTGTGTAGTCTTCGACTGGTATCCTGATGATGGCAACCAAAAAAGCACCAAATTTGCAGAACAGAAATTGTGTTTGACACATCGACCATCATCACAGTCCCCCAAGAGAAGATGCTCTCGAATGACAAAAACAAGATTCGTCTCATTGAGCATCTCTGTTCTGCTTTTGCTCTCGGGATTGAAATAAAAATATCAAAAAAAAAGACGAAAACCGCGATATCGTCGTGACTGCTCTGCAAAAAAATACCTCCAATGATCACGTCATCTTTGGAGAGGATGTGGATTTGCACGTGTTTCTCTGCGGTCTGCGATCCACTTAAACAAACGCAAACTTCCAGAAGAGAGGCAGAGGTGAGGCGGCTTGCGTCCAATCTTCCACCAGCTCATTCAACCAAGGTGACGTAGAGCTACCACCGGGATTTGAACTTTTCATCTGGGTGCGACACCACCTCTGCCCTCTACTGGAAGGGAAGATGAAAATATGGGGCCTCTTCAGGCAAAATCAAGCCCTAGTGGAACAAGCAAGAGTTTTCCTCCCGACAGATGCTACACACCAAAAAGTCGCAGCAGCCGGTGACAAGTGTCTAGTTTCCCTATATGGAGGAGACGAAACGACAGGCAGCCTGAATGATGTACGCTTCCGCGCTTTTATGAAGACAGCAGCCAACGCCAAAGCGAATCTGGCTCATTTGCCCCCAACCACAGAGGTTGCGTATCACCACTACCGCACATACCACCAAGTGCAAAAGAGGTTGGGGGTGGAGAAAGAAGCCACCGACTAGGATTGGGAATTCATCTCAGCTGGACTCATCCCCATTACCCCCTATTGCAAATGCCAGAAGGGATGCACTTGCCTGAAAGCAGGGCTGAGATGTTCTGTGATGTGTGATGCCATCTCTGGGGAAACGTGCCAGAACGCTGCCCTTATCATCATTGAAGAGGACGATGATGACGAGCCTCAAGACAACCCACCCATACTGGAGTACCTACCTATAAGGGACGAAGACGACGACCCAGAAATAATGAAAGATCTACCTATTGAAGATAGCAACTAAGGTGACGGCCCAGGGCCAACAAAAACAAGGCGACGAGTTTGACTATGTGTCTAATTTGATTTAGTTACTGTACTTTTCATTATTTATGTTTATATTAAAGTACCAAAAAAAAAACATAGAAAAGGTTCTCGAATGTTTTCTCACTTTCTCAATTTAAGGCTAATTAAATTGCCTACAAATTACATCCTACAAGTTCCACTCGTAGGATGAATGGTTTCACACAATTTTGGTCCAAAAAAAAGTCTAAACCAAAATTTTAAATTTTTGGAAAAACTGTCTTTTTTCAAAGTACCGTAATTTGATTACCAATTAACCTACAGAGCTCCGCTTGGGCTTAATTTGTCACAAATTAAATGCTCTTAAGAAATGTATGGTATAGCTTTCGACGAAAAATGCATAGATTAGGAGATATAGAGCAGAATCTGAAACAAGTCCGATAATTTCCCGGTTTTTCGTGTGTAAAATTTTTTCCACAACTTTTTGAGAGTTGCAAACTTGGGTGTACATAGCCCTAATGGGTCCAAACAACATATTAAAAAATCATAGATACATCATGTTTTGTTAGTTTATTGTCCATTTTGACCGATCTACAAGGGCATACACAAGAAACCTGTTACAAAAAACACAGGTGCGTCGTTGGACACACGAGAGAAGCGAAGCTTTTTCGCAGTTACATAGATTTGATAGCTGAATATTTTTTTTCTTTTTAATAAATTAACTTTTAAATTCAAAAATTTAAAATAACATATAATTTATTACATATATACAGAAAACATATTTACTGCTTATTTTTTATTGTTGAATGTCAAATTTCCACGCCAATTACATATACGGGCATATAATGCCAGCGACTCTCCATTTTAACTCTCCACACATGGTTGTGAACTTGGCTGCACTGAACAAATTTTTTTACTTCAACAGCTTACTGCGTAGCGAAAAATTTGTCAAAAATTTTTCAGAATTCACTCCAAGCAAATCACAGAACGAGGATTAAAAAACTTCGCTTCAAAAATATATATTAAAGAACGCACACGAAACAAAATTTAACAAACATTTTAGATACCTTGCCAATTTCATGCATGCGTTTGTTAATTCCATATTTATTGATATCATCTATTTTTTAGCCGCTTAAAACATAGTGTAATTTATTATCTAGAGATTGCATCAACTCTGCTAACAGTGTGAACAGAGTTAATTCACTTAAAAACATGAAGAAAAACCACTCTGTTAACACATGCCAGAGATTTAGCAGAGTTAATGCAATCTCTACATAACAATTTATATTCTATGCCGACAACACCACAAACGCATTCACAATACAAACACACCGATGCTGGAGACACCTTGCGGCAAATAAATGCAAATTTTTGATAGTTGTAGCATAGCAAATACACAATCCTCTATCTATTGATAGATGGTGACGATCTACTGCAGCATAGCTTCTGTTATAACTAAGATTAAATTAACAACCTTTTCTCACAGGTCTTTGTGGCCTAGTGGGTAGTGTGCTGGGCTATCGTTAAAAAGGGCACGGGTTCGATCTCCACGGGAACCAGAACATATTTTTAGTATTTAATATTAAAGTATTAAATTTTCTTGTTGTACGAGTAATAAGCGCTAGCAACAGAGAAACCATCAAAAATCACAAGAAAAAAATCTGTCGAAAATTTTTTAGATTTCACTCAAAGCAAATCACAGAACGAGGAGTAAAAAGCTTCGCTTCAAAAAATCACAACAGGGACAAAACACATTTCAAAATCGACGAATCTTAGAGAATGACCAAACTTTCGGTCAATATGTGAATTCTTTCAGGCAAACAAATTGTACAAACAGGAAATCGGGAAACTGACTTGCACGGGAAGAAACCAGCGGCACCTCTTCCCGGATGCAGTTGAACGCCTAAGTGCACCAAGCAAAAAAATTAAAAGATATCCTGTTCATATCTCTTATAACAGAATACGTGATCCGTATTAAGTTAGAACCCTCCGATAAAAATTTTCTCACATTATTAATATATACAGCTGCCGAAATAAGTTTGCTGAAAGAAACTGTGTAGTGAACATACATAAGCATTTCATTAAGTGCTCTATAATCATTTCGACCACTGCAACTATCTCCAACTCAACAGCTAAGCATAACAAGCTAAGCTATACCTTTTCTTTTATTTGTACAGCAATGCATTGATTCTCCTGTGAATTAATGCAAGTATTGAATTTCACTGCAAACTAACTTTTGCTTTAAGGCCAGGTTATTGAACTTGCTGAAATTATTTTCATTAATTGCGTTTAAATTAAATTTTCTTATTAGCCATGATAAATTTTGTCGAAATTAACAAAATTAAAATGTTTACCAAGTAAATACACCGACTTAATAATTGGGAGTTTTGAAGAATAGGGGAAAATTAATTTTAGAAAATACTGTTTGTTTTATTATATATAAGAATTTTTTTATAAAAAAAATAGAATGATTCAACACACAGCAAAGCGTGAAGCTTTTCATTTAATGGTAAGATCGGCTTTTTAGCCATCAAATTAATAAGCTTTAAATCCAGCTTTAGAAATATAGGATTAAAGATCGGCTTTTTAGCCATCACGTAAAGAAAGCTTAAGTCTAGCTTTTCATTATAAGACTTATATTTTTTCTTCTCTTTACACTATCCACAACACAAAATAACCAACCCCACAACTGAATCCCATTGCAAATTAAATACTCTACAAAAATATAGTTTCAACAATTTCTGGCAATAGGATGAGAAAACATTAGTGACACAAGTTAGAAAAATAAACGTTCCATTTCGTGACAAAACAATAATTCTGAGTTACCCATTTCAGATAGTTTCTAAAAATATTTATTAAAACTATGACGGAACAATAGGAAATGATTTCCTGACGCAATTAAATTGTCAAATTGATTACTTTACAAAAGAATTAAGTATTCTTACAGATTGCTCAAATGCGGCAATAAATATAACAAATAAAAAATTAATTAATGATGAAAATTTCAAAAAAGAGGAAAACAACGTGTTACCTACGGGTAATAATAAGAATTGTAACAACAGGAATGATTCCTGTATACGCCGTAAGAAGCGCAAATCAAACAGAGCTAACTCAATATCTTAATAGCTACGGACAAGCAATTTATCACCTTTTTCCTCTCCTAATGAAAAACCAATCAAAAATAATAAAACAGCAAAACAGGATCAGAAGGTAGTACCTACGGGAAATGAAAAGAAAAGTTAAAATAGGAGAAAGGATCAGGTGTATGCGCCGAATGGCATAAGTCATAATGAGAGTCCTCATAAACCTAATGTCTTCGGGCTGCAACCTCACTGTAAACAACTTGTTGAGATCCCTTTTGAATATACAAAAGATGCAGTGATCCACAAGAAAGAAATAAGACCAGGTGTATATTTGGTGGAAGCCCTGGTACGCCCAAACTACAGAAAAAATTAAAATCCTCCTTATGAATACTACAGAGGAATGTAAAGAAATCAATGTAAATGAAATACACTACGTTGTAGAAATGATGACTTATTTTATTTTGAGTGAGACCACCTCACTTGTACAGATACAGCGGACCACGAAAGCATAACAGAACAAGATATACCTCCTTTATTGGTGAGTTTGTTCTCTCATTCTGTGGTTGAGCTTTCTTCTGACTGTTATCAACATAGAACTCCGCCAGGGGAGGGTCTTCGGACGCAAACCTGCCTGTCCTAAGCCAGGTTAAGGAGGAGGGTTGGTAATGGCATACGCCCCATACCGTAAAAGTTTAGAGCCAACCAAGACCTCGGGGTGGCGCCCATTTTGGTAGCAGGTCACTATGTAAATCATTGTGAAAAAGCCTGCGATGGAATAGCAATGGTCCATATAACTTGTTAGCACGGCGATAGTCAAAGCCGTCGAATAAGGTGACCTTATCTATCCACGGCAAGGAGACATGGTCTATATGGCCAATAAAAGGGTATTTTGTGTCTTTAAGACACGGCGTCTTATTTAAGACTTTGTGTGGACCATCTTGCGAGTCAGCAGGTCAAATAATCGTAGGCACTTCCTTTAAGGTATGGTAGGGGATCCATGCCTTAAATTGAAGTGTCAGACAAATACGAAATAATGCTATGTGCACAGTCAAATACAAAAATTCTATTTATATGTATATATAAAAATTTTTTGTCTCATTTGCCGGGATGTTGTAGACCCCCATTCGGCGGGACCGAGTTGCCCAGGTGACTATTATGAGTTGGCCTTTCGGGCAGACTCGTGCTGGCTGTGGTTTTGTACATCGCTTGACCAGGTCTAGATTGACCGGCGGAGTCGCGCAGTAGTACGACCGGGCTGGCGTACATGCTTAATATGCAAGAGATTGGATAGGTCTCGTCTTGACCAGTAGATGGCAATGACGGTACGCCATCTACCGGTAACCAAACTGGTACTATTAAGGGCAGTATGAAATTCTTATTGCATACTGCTTTACAGAATACGGCACAGGGTAATGCTATGATTTCTGTTATCAACATAGATTTGGCGAGAGTACATAATAATATTTGTTTGTTGTCGTATACTTATGATAAGCACCTTAGCAATGACAACAACCAAAGCACAGTACTACACAAGATAAAGCACTACATTTACGGTGTTTTAGATATTCTTTTATTTTTTGTGGATGGAAACCAACGCAATCTATATAGAATTTTATGAGCTTTTCAATAAAAGTATTAAAAAAAATTTAGAATGGGGCGAGGACACAAAAATTACATTTTATTTTTTAACCTTGCTTTTAACGGTCTTCCTCAAAAATTTTTAATAAGACGATATTTTTTGGAATGGTCATGTTTTTCTGTATAAAAAAAAATGTTTACTTATTTTTAGACCAATTTTTTTTACATATTTTTCGCCATTGTCTTCAATTAAGGAAAGTTACAAAAAAATCCGAGCAAGTGACCTCCACAGTTGGCCGATAATTGGTGGAATCCTCATAGATATTTTATATATATAAAACTGTAATGGTGTCCGTATGTTACTCATCACTTATGCACCGTTCCAATGGAGTTGTTCCAAGGGTGTGTTTGGCCTGTTATGGCACGGGTCTTAAAACTTATTTGTACAAAAATAGTGGATCCGTTCCGCCCATACGATTACTCATATAAAAAAAAAAAAAACGAAATGGCCATTTCAGCCCTTGAAAGGACTTTGACCGATCTTCTTATGATCAATTGTGTTGTGTGTGATGTGAAATGTTTGCACACAAATGATCGAGAACTGGACCTACATGTTTTACGCCGACTCCGAACGGCTTATGTTCTCAAGAAGCTTTTCATGGCAGTTCGTACTCTCTGAGGTTTGCCATTATCTGCAGAGAGGTGACGGCCGAACAGAAAAATTAATTCAATTGTAAAAACTTTCTGTGTCGGATGGAGGATTCGAACCTGGGTTCTCTGGCGTAAGAGTCACACACTCTACCCACTACGCCACGGCCGCCAACGATTACTCATATAAAATCGCTAAAAATCAGTTTTTCGTGGTAGAAACAGTCACAGAATATTGAAACTCAGAATGGAGTTACCACTTGCTAATGTCTTTCTAATAGAAAACTTGGACGGGCATTGGACAAGGGGGTGTGGCTCCGCCTGTGTAGTCCAAATTTTTAATATCGAATAGCTTTAGAAGTTAAAATCACAGATCGTTGAAACTCAGAATAGAGTTACTGTTTGGTGATGTCTTGCTACCGGGAAACTGGGATGGCATCAGTGTTGACGTTTGGATACAAATGTATCCATTTGGATATTTTTTTCTTTAAAATATCTTTAAAGCCATAGTGTAAATTTGGATACATTTTTTTCAAAAACATTTTGAAGATGAATAAAAGGTTTTGCTTGCAAAAATATATAAAAGTATTCAAGAAGGATGGAAGCTTTATTCTGATTATAGGCCTAAACAAAACAGACGAAACGATACGGTACGATATTTGCAACTTGCCAAATGTCTGCACTCACTACGACTGTTTTGACATTTAACCAAAAATGAGATGAGCTCTTTAGCTCAACTTGATGGAAAGGATTTATCGTTTGTAAGAAGAATTATAAGAAACTTCTTTATTGATCTTTGTCCTCAAATAAAAAATAAAAAATATAATTTCCAAAATGATATCACTTAACCCTTTCGAACCGAAAAAATGGCTGGATATACAATGTTGACACTAGGTGGATCTGAAAGACTAGGAAAAAGTTCAAATTATAACCAAGCCAGATTTTCAGATTTCGCCACCAGAGGCGCTGGGGGCACACAGGGTCGCGGCTTCACACAAGTCAAAATACTGCTGGGACATAATACCATACACAAAAAATCATTGTTATATAACAAGTTAGTGCATTTTTAAACTTAAATTGTACTTGTATTTCACAAACTCAATATAAGCACACAAAAAAACAATAGAATATAACATTTACCCCTTCTTTCGTAGTTTTTCTTATGGTTTTCTGCAGAATTTCGCAACACGTGCTCACTTGTTCACTGATTGCAAGTTACTGCAGCTGTCAAATGTCACACAAGAGTCAATATTTTGTACTAAATATGCAATAACAATACCGTTCAGCTACTAAAGCTTTTTGGCACTTCCTCAGCATTAACCCATTTGAAGCCACGATGATACTAGTGACCCCAAACAAGTTAATGTGGGAAAAATTTACCCACCAGTGAATGGGTTGGGCTCAGGGACAACACAAGACATAACAACTTACCATTCCTTTCTTTAAACTTGAAAACAATTATCAAACAATTCTAAGTCAGTAATGCTTCCATTCAGTCAAGTTTCAGTTAACGCTATAATATCCTCAGAGAAGTTCTGAGCTGCCAAAAATATGTCTCGTGTCTTTGAACGTAATCCCCTTACATTTTTATAGTAAAGGGATAGCCTATTTAGAGAGATCTGAATACGGATACGCAGTGTGTGCTGAGATTGTGGAGACGGCACTTCTCCAATTTACTAACTGGCGACGATTCCACCAATGCCGCCCATAGAGAGCGCAGGTCAGAGCCACCAATCAACGATGACGGAGTAGAAGTACCACCACCTAGCCATAAAGAGGTTCGAGTTGCTATCCAACGACTCAAAAACAATAAAGTAGCGGGTGCTGACGGCCTCTCAGCTGAATTGTTTAAACCCGGCGGCGATGAATTGATAAGGCGCATGCATCAGCTCATCAGCAAAATATGGCTAGAAGAAAGCATGCCAGACGATTGGAACCTCAGCGTACTGTGCCCTATACTTAAGAAAGGAGACCCAACAATCTGCGCAAGTTATAGAGGTATCAGTCTTATTTCCATCGCATTAAAGGTTCTCTTAAGCGTACTGTGTGAAAGATTAAAGCCGATTGCAAAAACACTGATTGGACCTTATCAGTGTGGCTTTCGACCTGGTAAGTCCACCATAGACCAGATTTTCACGTTACGACAAATCCTGGAGAAAACCCACGAAAATCAAATTGACACACACCATCTATTTGTCGATTTTAAAGCAGCGTTCGATAGCCCGAGAAGGGATTGCCTATACGCAACAATGTCTGAGTTCGGTATACCTGCAAAGTTGATTAGACTTTGCAGAATGACGTTGAGCAACACACGCAGCTCCGTCAAGGTAGGAAATGACCTCTCTGAAACCTTCAATACCGAAAGAGGTTTCAGGCAAGGCGATCCACTGTCTTGCGATCTCTTCAACATCATCATGGAGGGGATCGTACGAAAGGCCGGTGTGCATCGTAATGGCACCATTTTCGATAAAGGTGTCCAGCTCCTTGCGTACGCTGATGATATTGATATTGTCGGCAGAACCAAGAGAGATGTTACTGCTGCTTTCGCCGCTATCGAAAAGGAATCAGCCAAAGTGGGTTTGACGATAAATGAGGGTAAATCAAAGTATATGCTGTCTACAAACAAGGGAGCGCGGCGTTTAGACTCCCACGTTTCATCCGGCAGCTACTCGTATAACTTTGAAGTAGTCAAGGAGTTCATTTACCTTTTCACCGCCATTAATACCAAAAACGAAATCAGCCTGGAGATAACGCGAAGAACAATAATTGCTAATAGGTGCTACTACGGGCTCAGTAAGCAACTAAGTTCCAGAGCCCTCTCTTGATCGACAAAACTAACACTCTACAAGACGCTCGTTCTACCTCTGCTGCTTTATGGCGCTGAGGCATGGGTAGTTTCGCAAACTGACGCAGCTGCTCTGGGGGTGTTCGAGAGAAAAGTTCTCGCAAAATCTTCGGTCCTGTTCGAGTCGGCGATGACTATCGCATCCGAATGAACCACGAGCTGTATGAGCTCTACGAAGACATTGACGTAGTTCGGCGTATAACTGTGCAGCGACTAAGCTGGCTGGGTCATGTCCATCGTATGGACGACGAAGCTACAGCGAAAAAAGTGCTCGAGGTGAGGGTCGCTGGTCAACGACGACGAGGGAGACCATGCCCCCGATGGATGGACCAGGCTGAGGAAGCCCTAACCGCACTTGGTGTAGCCGATTGGAGAAGGCGCGCGCAAAGCAGAGGCGCCTGGCGAGAGCTGATGAGGTCGGTCGAAACCCGGACACGGGTTGTTACGACCACCTAAGTAAGCAAGATAGCCTATTAAGATTTTTTGGGCCTGAAAGGCGAGTTGAGTCGTCTTTCGAGACCTAAAAGAAAAGAGATACCTAAGATACCTAAAGATGTATTGAAGATTACAAGCAACGGAAAATACATTTTCATGCACATTCTTGAGCAAATATTAGCAATAGGTGTATTTAAACTTTTTTGGGATATATTGTACTGACCGGGACGAAAGGGTTAACATATTTCATGTCTTGACCCAAAACAGTTTAAAGAAACTAATATTTCCACATTTCTAAATCTTCTAAATAACTTTCCAAATTTATTTGAAGAAAATCAAAAAGAAATATTTTCGTAGTAGCAGCCCCTTATATCCCACAAAAACGTTAAAAACCGTTGTGCATTGTGTCATTTTGGGGTAATATTAACTTTTTGTAAAATGTGTTGGAATAAATCTTTACAAAGAACTTGAAAATTTTTTTGATGAATACTATAAGTCTACTTTGCGGCTTTACTGTCGTTGAACCTGTTTTTTCCAGATTTGAAACTTACCAAACACTATAAAAATTATAGACTTTCAGTGGAAATGCTGGAAAATATGTCAAAAATTAATACTTTTGAAAATCTAATTTTCTTTAAATAAAAGGGCGTTTAAATTTTGTAATTTTATTTATTCAAATTCTAGTCATTTTTGCCTTTATATACAATACTGAATAACCTTATCAAATTTATGTTTTTAATTCAATATAAAACTTTTTGTTTCTTTACTCATACTTTTAATTTGCTTGCAAAATTTGTATGTAAATCTTCAACTGAAATACATAAATATGCAATTAAAACTTTAAAAATGTTGTTTTTATCTTATTATCTTAATTTAATAAAATTCTGTTTGTTAGAAACCATGTTCTTCTATAATATTTTAGAAATAATACTCTGCTACTGTTATTTCGAATTTAGTTTGTGGGTACATTTTTTACTTTGAATTGGATACATTTTTGTATCAATTCGGCAACACTGATGGGCATTGCAAAATGAGCGTGGTGTCAAACAAAGGGTCAAATGCATTTTTTTGATGCAAACATAATTTAATCTTAATATATAAAAGGCAAACATAATGATCCACACCTAATATCGCTAAATTTGTAATTATTTTTACTCCAACCAACGACGGTCTAAGCGATATACAGTATTGTTCGAAATCTAAGCAACCATTTTTTCATTTGCATTCAAGGTCAAAATACTGTTTTCTATATAATTTTATGTTGAATGCTCTATATTTTTGTAATTACTTGATGAGTCAACTATAAACCAACAACAACAATGTTCTGCTCCAATCTAAAAATAGAATGCTACAAAAAGCCAAACGTATAAAAAGTATATATTACTCCATATATTGTTGTTCGAAACATAAGCAACTTTTTCTGTCCCTACCAAGTGTTCTTAAAAAAAAAGTAATCTAACTATATTTTTTCTCTCTGTTTTGAAAATTTTTCGGTTTTGTGAATGTAAATTATTACATGTTTTAGTTGCTTTTTGATCTCAAGCTCGTGCTCTTGTTTACTTATTATGGCGCGTGTGCAGTGCAAAGAAGATTTTAAAATGAAAATTATAATTTCTTTTAAAAATGGCGAGTCGCAAATTCCGATCGCCAAAAGATTGAAAATAAATAAGTCAATAATTTCGCGACTAATAAAAAAATATAAATCGACTGTGTCGGTTAAATCAGTTAAATCTGGAGGCCGCCCACGAAAAACGGGTTTAATAACAGACAACCAAATCATTCGTTTGATGAAAAAAGTCCTTTTTTGTCCTCAAAGAAAGTTGTTGAAGACCTTAACTTAAACATAAGTACAAGTGCAGTAAGGAAACGTGCCTTAGAAATTGGCCTCAGAAGCTTTAGACCATCGAAGAAACCAATTTTGGCCAAAAAACATTTAAAAAAGAGTTTAGTTTTGAAACTCCCCGACCATATAACAAATTTTGACCTTTGCCGTAATTTTAGACTTGAGTTTGCAAAACAACATGTCAATTGGACACCTGAGAAATGGAATACAGTTTTATTTAGCGATGAGTCTAAATTTAACTTGTTTAATTCCGATGGCATGGCACGTTCGAAGACCCAGAGGGCAGCGGTTGAGTCCGCGTTATTTTCAAGGTACAACAAAGCATGGCGGTGGCAATAGCATGGTGTGGACTTCTTTTTCGGGAACAGGAGTAGGGCCCTTTATCGAAATTGATACTAAAATGGATCGGTTTATATACAGGAATATCTTAGAAAGCTATATGCTCCAATATGCCGAATGAGAAATGCCGCTGAATTTCGTCAGCAGGACAACGACTCGAAGCACACCTCAAAACTAGTAAAAACAGTGGTTTGTAACAAAGGGGGTCTAAGTCATGAAAATTTGTTTGCAATATTTAAAAGGAAGGTCGGCAGCTATCGATTCAAAAATAAAAACGAACTACTTCTGGGCCTTAAAAAAGAATGGACCCTTATTAATAAAAATAATATCAAACGACTAATTGATTCAATGCCAAAACGATGTCGAGAAGTCATAAAAAACAAAGGATACCATAGAAAATATTAAAAAGTTGCTTAAGACTCGAACAGTGCAATATAGAGGTTCTATAGTTTTTTGTTGTTTTTTTTTCTTTTCTCAATTGAAAAGTAATTGTTTTTGTTCTTGTTATAATCTTTACTTATTTTTAAATAAAAAAAATTGTTTTAAATTGAAAAATCATGTTAATAAAATTGTCATGAGAATTTGAATTTATAAAAAGAAATGGTTGGTTGCTTAAGTTTCGAACAATACTGTATATCAAAGCGCTTTGATATATTGATGGACTTTTATACTATTTAGGAAATAATAAATAATAATACACATGCAATAACAATAGAGTTCAGCTACTACAGCTTTATCGCACTTCCTCAGCATTAACCCATCTAAAGCCACTACCCAGTAATCATTGAAAAAAAAAATCAATGTTATGGATACCAGTGACCACAAACAAGTTAATGTGGGAAAAATTTACCCACCAATAAATGGGTTGGGCTCAGGGACAACACAAGACGTAACAACTAACCATGCGTATACATAGATCTAATTACACAACTAATTTTAATCTACTTTTGAGTTGACCTTTTGACAAATTAACATCAAAAACGCTACAATTGTTAACAAAGGAACTCATGCGACTTAAAGGAGCAGTAGCCATATAATTTGTCCTACTAAATGGCAAATAAATTAAGTTGTTAGCGTTTCTACTGCTTCTACGGTTAGTGTTAAAATTTATGTGAGAAAGAAGTTCTGGAGAATCGAATACACCTGTAAAGAGCTGGTGTAAATATACGATATCTGCCAATTTCCTTCGATCACCTAAAGACTGCATTTTTAATAGTTTTAAACGGTCCTCATAAGGAGGAAGGCCTAATATGTCAGTTCCACTTAAGCCCCTTAGAGCAAATTGAAAAAACCGTTTTTGGATTCTTTCTATTCGATGAACATGCACATTGTAACTTGGGACCAAACTTGACTTGCATTCTCTAAGTGAGGACGCACGATTGCATAATACAACGTTGTAGTTGTAATCATGCTATTAAATTCTTTGGCCCAGCGTTTTATAAAACGACAGCTTAGAATTTATGCATATACCTAGGACTTTGACAGTGTCTACACGACTCAAGGCAGTATCTTTAATCTTATAATCAAAAATAAATTTATTCCTTTTTCGCGAAAAGGTCATAGTTTGGCATTTATCTGGATTTAAAAACATATTATTTTTAGAACACCAAACTTCAAAGGATTTTAGATCAAACTGGAGTAGATCTGAATTATCTCTAGAATTAATCGTTCTGCATATTTTCATATCATCGGCATAAATAAGCAGATGAGCGTGTTCAATGACGTGAGTTACATCATTGATAGCTAAAATAAACAGAAGAGGACCAAGGTGACTACCCTGAGGAACACCTGATCCAGCAATAAATTCAGAAGACAACGCGCCTCGGAAACGTATTTGATAAGATCGCTCCACCAAATACGATTTAATCCAGTTCACAAAATATTGTGGAAATCCCATTAACTCAAGTTTAAATAAGATTAGATTGTGTGGCAGCTTATTAAATGCCTTACTAAAGTCAGTGTAAACACAATCGACCTGGTTACCAGAATCAATAGAATTTAAGCAGAATGTTGCAAAATCGAGAAGATTAGACACAGTGGATCTGCCATTCACAAAACCATGCTGACGAGTTGTTATGACTTCCCCACAGTGAATTTTCACCCGATCATACACCATCCGCTCAAAAAGTTTTGGAATCGATGAGAGCTTAGCGATAGGCCTATAGTTACTGACATCGTTCCTGCAACCCTTTTTAAAAATAGGACTTATAAATGATTTTTTCCAAAAAAGTGGGAAATAACTTTCGTTAATAGATATATTGAATAATAAATAAAGTGGTTGACTCAAAACGGAACCGCATTGTGTTAACACTGCGGCAGGAACACCGTCAAGTCCAGCACCAAACTCCTCATCAATCGATCTAATATACATTAAAATATCCTCTGGAGTGAAGGATATATGTTCCAAAGATACTCTGGGTTCGGAATTCATATATTCAAAGTACTCTCCATCAGGATTAAAAGAATCTGAACAGAATGATTCTTTAAAAAGATTGGCGAATAGGCCACAAATTTTGACGGGATTGTCAGTAAATCCCTCAGGAGTTCTATATGAAGAAGTAAATCCAAAAGATTTCTTCTTTGTGTTTACGAATCCCCAAAATTTCTTTGGATCTGTCAATATTCTCAGCTTAACATTATCTAAATATTCGTGATATAATGTAGCTGCGCGATTTTCAAATTCCAGAAACAAACGTTTGTAAGTTTCTAGGTCGTTTGAGCCTAAGCTACAGATGTATTTCTTCCATGCCCTATTCCTGTTGTTGCGAAAAGTCTTTAAATCCTTTGTGTACCAAGGGTACGTAGAATTCCTCGCAAATTTTAGACTATAAGGTACGGATTGAGAAAACACAGCAAAGAGTTCCATATAAAAAAAATGTATGGAGTCATCAAGGCAATTTCCATTTATATATTCTAAAATTGCATTAAGTTTACCATGAAGCAACTGATTCAACTTCAAAAAGGCAGCTTTTTTAAAATTGAATTCATAAAGCTTATCTGCTGAATTAGAATTTACTATATTTGCTCTGTCGGATTTGTACCAAATACTCAATGGTGGATGATATTCATCAACAGTAGTTAGAGCATGAAAGGCCCTCTTAACAACAACATTGTTACTGTCTTTAGTTAAGACCAGGTCAAGAAGTCTTTCAAGACTATTATAAATACAACTCACTTGTTGAAAGTCTGAACATATATTATCAACAAATATATGTTCTTGGCGGGTCTTCGAATTAGATGCACAATAGTACGTATCATCGTCAGAAGAATGCCATTTTAAATCAGGTAGATTAAAATCACCCAATAATAAAATGTCGTCATTAACGTCAAGTAAATCAATTATGTAATCTATGCACTCCGCAAGGCTTGCATAGACCTCTACACTACTCTTAGGAGGAAAATATGCATTAATAACATATACATTAGAGTTACAATGTATAACTTTAACGCAAATTAGTTCAATATTAGAAGAGCAGGGAATGTCAACAATAAAACTGACACAGCAGTTCCTTACAGCCAAAAAGACACCACCACCGACAGAAGAAATATTGTCAGTGTATCTGTCTTTTCTAAAAACTTGAAAACTATTGTCAAACAATTCCAAATCAGTAATGCTTCCGTTCAACCACGTTTCTGTTAACGCGATAATATCCTCAGAGCAATTCTGAGTTGATAGAAATAAGCTCTGCGTCTTAGAACGTAGTCCCCTTACATTTTGATAGTAAAGGGACAGCCTATTTAGTTTTTTTGAGTCTAGCGGGCGGCTTGAGTCACCCTTTTAGACTTATTTTTTGGCTTGAACTCAGTAACAAGAATATTATCGGCCCACAAATTAGATTTAAGAACAGTTGTAAAATCTTCGGCTGCAACTGTTAGAATAAAAGAAGCATCGGAAGGCTTATTACCAGTTTTTTTGCATGAACAGAATGCATTTGAGTTCACTAACTTGGATTGCCTGACAATATATTTTCTATTGATGTGTCGGGCTGAAGACGTGAAATGAAAACATTTCTGGTCCTCGAAACTGTGATTGTGTTACTAGCAAAAAAAATTTTTACGTTATATACAGTGGCACATACATACAGTGGTTTAAAATAAAAGATCACGCCCCATGTTTAGTACCGCCCAATTTTATAAACTTAAAACTGAAATTACCAAGGCATATTTTTATTTATTTTATTTATTTATTTAAAATAGTGTATACATGTAAGACATAGTCTTCGAAATGCATTTAGTGATTATATAAAACAAAGTTGAATACAATTCAATTTAAAAAAAAATAAATCAAACGCAATTAAAAATTGAGACTTAAATATAGTTAAACTAACATAAGATTAAAAAAACAAAGATAGAGATAGTTTTACGAAAAGTATTGAAAAAGTTCATGCTAAAAGGTGTTTTTTATTCTTGCAGGTGGCGAATTCCACATTCTGATAACGTTCACAAAAAATAATCTATTAGAGTTCAAATAATTTTACACAAATCTACAAAACTAAAGCTTTTCAAAAAGGTTAACAGGAGATTTTGTAAAATATGCAATTTTTAGCATCAAGATAATTGAAAATATTGTATCTACTATACTTTTGTATTTATTGTATACTTTTTCCTAGTGTCTATAGGAACAAATGACGCAGTCCACCTCAAGTTCCTGAGGACATGGAAGACCTTACGTACAACTGAATTTATATGGTTTTCGCAAGCAAGTTAGGAGTTAATGTGATAACCAAGATTTTTTAAGTTATCAACAAAATTCAGCTCGACACCATTAAGATAGATCAACGGTATATTAGATAAAAAGTAATTAAACCTATAGATAGGCAAAACATACAATTTAAAGGGGTTGAGATTAAGTTTATTAGATTCAACCCATTCAGTAATTTTTTTTAAAACCTCATTTATTTTACTACATAAATCATCAAGGTTAATAGGTCTGGACTAGTACATCTAAAGATCATCAGCATACGCATGCATGGTAACATACTGCAATTTGGTGAAAATGTCATTAACAAACATTGTGATTGTGTGCAAAAATTGGTTGAAGTCAGACACACTGTGTAACAGAAGTTCGATCAAAAGTAAAATGCCACACCCACCTATCTAGTTCAAATACTTAATTACTTACTTAGGTGGCCGTAACAACCCGTGTCCGGGTTTCGGCCGACCTCATCAGCTCTCGCCAGCTGCCTGTGCTTTGCGCGCGCCTTCTCCAATCGGATACACCAAGTGCGGTTAGGGCTTCCTCAGCCTGGTCCATCCATCGGAGGCATGGTCTCCCTCGTCGTCGTTGACCAGCGACCCTCACCTCGAGCACTTTTTTCGCTGGAGCTTCGTCGTCCAGACGATGGACATGACCCAGCCAGCGTAGTCGCTGCACAGTTATACGCCAAACTACGTCAATGTCATCGTAGAGCTCATACAGCTCGTGGTTCATCCGGATGCGATAGTCGTCGCCGACTCAAACAGGACCGAAGATTTTGCGAAGAACTTTTCTCTCGAACACCCCCAGAGCAGCTGCGTCAGTTTGCGAAACTACCCATGCCTCAGCGCCATAAAGCAGCACAGGTAGAACGAGCGTCTTGTACAGTGTTAGTTTTGTCGATCAAGAGAGGGCTCTGGAACTTAGTTGCTTACTGAGCCCGTAGTAGCACCTATTAGCAATTATTGTTCTTCGCTTTATCTCCAGGCTGATTTCGTTGTGGGTATTAATGGCGATGCCAAGGTAAATGAACTCCTTGACTACTTCAAAGTTATAGCTGCCGGATGAAACGTGGGAGTCTAAACGCCACGCTCCCTTGTTTGTAGACAGCATATACTCTGATTTACCCTCATTTATCGTCAAACCCACTTTGGCTGATTCCTTTTCGATAGCGGCGAAAGCAGCAGTAACATCTCTCTTGGTTCTGCCGACAATATCAATATCATCAGCGTACGCAAGGAGCTGGACACCTTTATCGAAAATGGTGCCATTACAATGCACACCGGCCTTTCGTACGATCCCCTACATGATGATGTTGAAGAGATCGCAAGACAGTGGATCGCCTTGCCTGAAACCTCTTTCGGTATTGAAGGTTTCAGAAAGGTGATTTCCTACCTTGACGGAGCTGCGTGTGTTGCTCAACGTCATTCTGCAAAGTCTAATCAACTTTGCAGGTATACCGAACTCAGACATTGTTGCGTATAGGCAATCCCTTCTCGGGCTATCGGACGCAGCTTTCAAATTGACAATGAGATGGAGTGTGTCAATTTGATTTTCGTGGGTTTTCTCCAGGATTTGTCGTAACGTGAAAATCTGGTCTATGGTGGACTTACCAGGTCGAAAGCCACACTGATAAGGTCCAATCAGTGGTTTCGTAATCGGCTTTAATCTTTCACACAGTACGCTTGAGAGAACCTTATATGCGATGGAAATAAGACTGATACCTCTATAACTTGCGCAGATTGTTTGGTCTCTTTTCTTAAGTATAGGGCACAGTACGCTGAGGTTCCAATCGTCGGGCATGCTTTCTGCTAGCCATATTTTGCGGATCAGCTGATGCATGCGCCTTATCAATTCATCGCCGCCGATTTTAAACAATTCAGCTGAGAGGCCGTCAGCATCCGCTGCTTTATTGTTTTTGAGTCGTTGGATAGCAACTCGAACCTCTTTATGGCTAGGTGGTGGTACTTCTACTCCGTCATCGTTGATTGGTGGCTCTGACCTGCGCTCTCTATGGGCGGCATTGGTGGAATCGTCGCCAGTAACTAAATTGGAGAAGTGCCGTCTCCACAATCTCAGCACACACTGTGTATCCGTATTCAGATCTCCATTTTCGTCTCTACAAGTGGATGCTCCGGGCTTGAAACCTTGGGTTAGACGGTTAACCTGTTGATAGAATTTTTGTGCATCCCTCTTGCCCTGGTATACCTCCAGTTCCTCACGCTCACGCTTTTCCTGCTCTCTTTTCTTGCGTCTGAAAAGGCGCCTCTCTTCCTTCCTCTTTTCACGGTAGTTTTCTCGTACCATTTGTTTCGGAGTTTGGGGGCGCCGGAAACCAATGACTTCTTCAGCGGCAACGCGCATGGAGTGGGATATATGCGCCCAATGTCCGCCGGCGTCGTCGGGTCCAGAGGTTGGCTGGTTGAGCTTAACCGAGAGTTAAACGGAGTAGGCTTCGGCAGTCCGTTGTAATTGCAGCTTAGCGACATCTAGCTTTCGTTACATTCATGTGCGTATGTTCTTCGCATTGCATAATCGCATGCAGATCTTGGCTGCAACAAGATAATGGTCGGAGTCAATGTTGACCCCCCGAAATGTACGCACATCTAGAACACTAGAGGCATGCCTTCCATCGATTACAACATGATCAATTTGGTTTCGCGTTTTTTGATCCAGGGACAGCCAGGTGGCCTTGTGGATGTCGAGGTGCTTAAATCTGGTGCTACTAACTACCATGTTTCGTGCCGCGGCGAAGTCGATTAGTCTTAGACCGTTGTTCGGCGAGGTCTCATGAAGACTGAACTGACCGACAGTGGGGCCAAAAATGCCTTCCCTTCCGACTTTCGCATTAAAGTTGCCGAGGACTATTTTCACATCATGGACCGGAAGGTGGTCATATACGTCCTCAAGACTAGCGTAGAAAGCGTGCTTGACGGCTTCGTCCATTTCCTCCGTCGGGGCGTGCGCGCAAATAGGGTTGATGTAGAAAAATTTTGCCTTGATGCGGATCGTGGCTAATCTTTCGTTCACAGGTGTGAACCAGGAAACAAGGTGGCGTAGTTTCCGGCTTACGACGAATTCACATCCGAATTCGCGCTTCTCCACATGGCAGCTGTAGTAGATATCGCAGTGTGCTTGTTTAGAGCAGCCTTGCCCTTTCCATCGCATTTCCTGGATGGCGGTGATGTCAGATTTTATTGTTGTGAGGGCTTCCGCCAGTTGGATAATGGCACCTTCCCTATAAACGGTCCGGACATTCCAGGTGCATATCCGTAAATGATTGTCCGTTTTTCGTTTGCGGTGGTCGTCAACGTAATTAGGATTCTTATCTGAGGCTGGTTTAGTTTTCATTGGACAGTAGTTATGTGGAGGGACCCAAACCCTGCGCACATTCCATGTTTAAGGTCTATGGAGTGACCCGCCGCTCAAATTAGCCGTCAAACTGACGGATGCCAGTTTGCCGTTGCCCAGGGAACACCACGTGGAAGTTTGAGTCGACTTGAGACGATTTCGACATGGATAATGCTGGCCTCGCCAGGTTGAGGCGGACAGACACGTTGCCATGTGAAGGTTCGCCCCCTGTTCTAGTTCAAATACTCCACATTATACCAAAGAACATATGCATGGATTGGATAAACGAGGCTTTCAATCCTGAAGCATTTTCAAGAATTTTTAAAATCCCGCATTAAAATCCCGAATCTCGAGATCCCGAAATTTTTTGGGGATTTATATTTATTTACCTTGTTAAAATTCCAATAAAGCTATATTTTAAAAGGAAGATTGCCTTTTTATTGTCAATCTTTTTTATAAAACTAACATCTTAGGTACACAAAATAATGATACGTCACAATCAAAGTTGCACTTGCTACGGACGGACGTGTTTTTAAACAGCTCTGAGTTTTTGTTTGAAATTACGTAAATAATTTGTTGAATTACATCTCAAATATTCTTGTTCGCAAGTCACGCATGATCGTTTTAATCATCATCAGCATCATTATAATCGTTTCCTCGAGCTCCTAGGCGAAGCATGATCATTTTAATAATTGTTTTTAAATAAATTTTTGCATAAGCATCGAAATATTTTGTAATTAAATCATGGCTGAAAATATGTATAAATAAATTTCTTATGTAAACAAGAATGGGGGTGTTTGAGAGAAAAGTTCTTCGCAAAATCTTCGGTCCTGTTCGAGTTGGCGATGACTATCGCATCCGAATGAACCACGAGCTGTATGAGCTCTACGAAGACATTGACGTAATTCGGCGTATAACTGTGCAGCGACTACGCTGGCTGGGTCATGTCCATCGTATGGACGACGAAGCTACAGCGAAAAAGGTGCTCGAGGCGAGGGTCGCTGGTCAACGACGACGAGGGAGACCATGCCTCCGATGGATGGACCAGGCTGAGGAAGCCCTAACCGCACTTTGTGTATCCGATTGGAGAAGGCGCGCGCAAAACAGAGGCTCCTGGCGAGAGCTGATGATGTCGGTCGAAACCCGGACACGGGTTGTTACGGCCACCTAAGTAAGCCGACAATCAAATCTGGTCGGAAATGATTTGCCTCTGACTCATGCATGTGTCGGTTTTTGTTCGTGAACTTTAAAATAAAATAAAAAACACTTAAGTAAATAAACAAACTAAATGAAAATAGTTGGAGAAAAAAACTAAAAACATTTATATTCGATCAACGTATGCCTCACTCTAGTGCTTAGCTAGTCTTGTGATTTCTTGTTAGCACCCGTCTCACTGCTACTTACTTTTTTCCGTGCTTCATCTCATCAATTCACGCTCTTCATCTCTGTTACCTTTCTCTCGCTCATTTTTGCTTGTGTTCTTATTGCTACTGCGTTATAGTGCAGAGTATAAAACAATTATAATGCCACTTTCACCACGATTAACACGCCAACAAACGCAGCAGCATTCTCTTCGGAACAACAACAAAGATAATGGTACGCCTAAGCTGGTTAGTGGTGAATTTGTATCTAAATCGTTTCGTGATCAGCTACAGGACATGGGGGAACGGCTTTGTGCGAATCTAATAAAAGAATTTCGACTGCTTAAAGATAGATTGATTTCTCATTATGACAGCACGCTCAGGCAACTATTTGTTTATATTGCAAATGTTGAGACCGAATTGTCGAATATAATTCAGACTGAGGTTTGCGCCCTTAAAGTGGTATACTGCGAGTTGAACAACAAAATTATCTCGCTGGAAGATCAACCAAGTGCTTTAACTCGTCGCTGTGATGAGTTTGAGCTGTTGAAATAGAAGGTGAGCAGTATTAACAATGGCAATATAAATAATTATAATCTTCTGATGGTATTCTAATTGGTTTGCCACGTACTAATGATGAAAATCTTAAAAGAGCATTTTCAATCATATTTGCCACTATATTGATTTTCAGCCACCAATCCAGTCAAACCAACGAAACCCAAACACTAACATGACTGTGATTGTCAAATAATTTTCGCCCTTTGACAGAAATCGAGTTCTAGAAGCATTTGGGGCATTTCGTAGGCGAGCTAAATCAGTAGTCAACCTTAGAGATGCTGGGTTTGACTTCGAATATATATAGCAATATATATAGAATATATATAGAATATTGAATATATATAGAATATATATAGCTGAACTCTATTGTTATTGAATCTTATCATAACAATAGAGTTCAGCTTCTACAGCTTTTTCGCACTTCCTCAGCATTCACCAATTCAAGTTCACGACCTAAATATCATTGAAAGTATCAATATTATGGATACCAATAACCCCAAACAAGTTAATATGGGAACAAATTTACCCACCATTGAATGAGTTGGGCTCAGGGACAACACAAGACATAAGAACTAACCATGCATATAGTAATCAAATTACACAATTGTTTTTAATCTACTTTTGAGTTGACCTTTTGACAAGTTAATATCAAAAACGCTACAATTGTAAACAAAGGTACTCATGTTGTTTAAAGGAGCAGTAGCCATATAATTTGTTCTACTTACAGATCTATTCTGCGCTTTACCGGTAATAGTAATCTTGTTACCGAAATTTGTTACCGGTCTTAGTATTCAGTATTCTGTACACTCGGTAACGCTTTCAAAAGCCGTAAGCTCGTTTAAGAACAAATAACACTCTTTCCTAGCATCTGGCTGTTTTGCTTGTTACCACCTAAGGAGATGGTAACAATATTCACTGGTAATGCTTGCTTGTAGAATACCAAAAGGATGTAAATGTTACCAAAAGGTGAGTTTCTTCGGTAATAAGATTAACGTTACCGCGACAGAATCGATATGTAAATGCTAAATAAATTAAGTTGTTAGCGTTTTCCTGCTTATACGGTTAGTGTTTAAATTTATGTGAGAAAAAAGAAAATAATGTACATTTATTTGAGAGCCTCAATGCTGAAAGCCGTAAACTTATCCAAGCTGCAATTGCATGTAAGCAATAAGAAAAAACGAGAACATAAATCTGTTCTCGTATTGCGGCTCTGTTTTTATTCGCATCAGTAGTGTGGATGATCTACTCAAGAGTTGGGCAAAATCTGCACTTTGGCACAGTGCGACCGAGCGAGCTGACTGCGTGCTAAGCGTGCTAGTTGAGGGAGGGTTGCCATTGCACGGGTAAAAGAGAAAAAATTAAGCGCGTGCCAAGCGTGCAGGATAAGGGGGGCTTGCTATAGCACGGGTAAAAGAGAGAAAAATTGAGCGCAGCAGCAACTCTCTCACATGCCCTGAAGGAAATGTGCAAATATTTGCAGGATTACAGTATAGACCGTGCGAATAATCGAGTAGTTCATATTTTGATTAATAAGATTTCAGATTTTATGTATTTAAAGCAAGTATATACCAAATTTCAAGAACAATAATAAATTTTTTTACACTTTAAATGTTTGATTAATCATATTCCTGATTAATCGAATAATCACTCAAATAAATAATCATAATTCCTATAAATCGACTAATCAGTGATTTGATTAATCAGAAAAAACTGGTTAAACGATTATGCAGTTAATTTGGAATCTGATTTATCAAAAAATTAATTACTCAATTAATCGCTCGGCCCTAGCAATAACGCAATATATTTAAAATTTTTTTCTATTATCGTTATTCCTGACTAATCGAATAATCACTCAAATAATTAATCATAATTCCTATAAATCGACTAATCAGTGATTTGATTAATCAGAAAAAACTGGTTAAACGATTATGCAGTTAATTTGGAATCTGATTTATCAAAAAAATCCATTACTCATTTAATCGCTCGGCCCTAGCAATAACGCAATATATTTAAAATTTTTTTCTATTATCGTTACACGTAGAGAAATGTTGATGGCTACTTTTCAGAATAATTAACCAACATAATTTTCTAATTCTCTACTATAAAGTTAGTACCTTTTTGCAGAGTTTTAGAAATTTATTCTGATAAAAATATGGTCTTTTTATAAATGCTTGTTTTAAAACACTTTATGAAAAAAATGCATTTTTATATTGACTTCCAGCACTTAACCTTGAATGCTGGTCGATATAATGTAAGTTGTATAATGTACCAGCTTGGTCCTCTCTTGAATACCGGAGAGTGATAAATTACCCTATGCTACTAATAAAGATAGAAGTGAGCTCACGGCGAAATAGTTTCAATAGTATTTATGCACTGCACAATTTTATGGACTGCACACGTGACACCAGTATTTATAGTAATATAAATATAATTGCTCTTTATAAGCCTCAAAATATTGCAGTAGTTGTTTAAATGTTTAACAACTACTCAATAGAAAGTCAGCCTTCCTTTCCTCTTAGTTTGTAGGCAAGGGGTACCTAAAAAGCTTTGCACGTGCAGCTGCGAAAGTGCACCGCTGCTGCTCGTCCCTAATCTGCACTAAAGGGATGCATGAATGTATTTGATGCAATAAAGTACATAGAGCATTTTAATGTCTTGTTCTCTATGTACTTTATTCCTTAAGGCGACTGTTCCGGGTTAAGGTGTGTTTTTCAAGGCGATTTTTAAAGGCTGATTAAAAAAAAAACTTCTGCAGATATTTATTAAAACTCTTTTATTATTTTGATGAAGTATTCAAGAAAACAAAAACAAATAAATTTTTCAAAATTCATGTACATTAGAGCGGGTCAAATGCTACTTTGGATGGTGTCCTTCGGGCCGCCCCCTCAAATCAACGATGGGTCTAAAAGAAGGAATTAGAGCCCATAAAATTTAAAGAATTGTGAAATTCGGGCCGGTTCTGGCCAAAAAACCATATTTCAAAAATTATTTTTAATGATATTTTAAAAATTTTCTAATACATAAGCATATGAATAAAACAAATTCAAAGGGCCTATTTCTATGTAAAATTGTCTGAAGTTTTCGATTCTGTACTTAGATTTGGCGTACAATGGCGTCAAATCTCAATAAACTAATTTAAAGTTAAAAATTTGATTTTTTTTTTTTTTGTATATTTTTTTATCTTCCCCCTTTGTACCGATTTAGGATTTTTTTTTAAACGTTATTAGTTTTTTATTAAAGCCTATTTCATTGCAATGATATTTAAAAAAAAAATAAAAGATTTGACCCATTTTTGAATCAGATACGCAATTTTTTGTAAAAGCATATTTATTCAAATAAAGTGTTCTCAGTATTACCTGCTAGGAAGGAAAATGTTGTACGATCGTTATTACTTTGCTACATGAATCACATTAAGTCAAGTGATTTTATCATTAAGTTTGATTTAACGACGAAACAGCTTTTTTTGACGTTCTCTGAAGTTACTTAACCTTTATTTCATTAAATCATCACACATTAAAAAAAGTGAAGTGAAAGTGAAAAGTAAAAAACCAAGAGATGCAGTATTTAATCGAGACGTGCCAGAGATATTTTTTTAAAAAAAGCTTGCCTAATTGCAAGCACGTTCTAGGCCGATTAGTTTACTTACATGTTGAAAATAAGAAAACGATTGGCGCTTCCATTAATTGTGTAGTTGAAGAGTTATTGTCGATATGGATAAACTTAGATATGATCCCGAAGAAAAAATGCCGCGTTAAGGCAGCTGTGCGAAATCTATTTTTCGAATATTGTCAACTGAAAAAGAAGAGATTTGATCAAGATGCTGAGAAGAAGAACCGCAGAGAATCTATATTCAAGCAAAGGTTTTCGCAGTTGTTTGATATCGCGCACGCAGGTTTGTTAAAATTTTTTCCAGTATGTTAAAATTTTTTCCAGTATAGCATTTCAATTTATCTTGGACATTGGCATAGAATCATTAAACATTCTGGATAACCTCGCAAAGGAGTTTCTGGAGTGTCATAGAAATGATATAACAAATATAAATAGAATTAAGGAGTTAAGTAAAGAAATTCGATTAAGGCAAACAGAACGAAGCACTCGCGAAAATCCACCAAATAAACTACGAGAAGATAAGTTAGAAATTCCATTTCATAGTGCTAACGCTACAGCTTCACATGAGACTATACCGGGCAATGTTTCCATATCATCGACCCAGGATGCAGATTATGAACCTCCTCGGTCACGACCGAAAATTGGAAATAAAAAAGAAATAATTTCACCTCTTGTTTCATCTACAATTGATCGCTTGGCAACGAGCAATGCTGCATCAATGCTGTTGGTGTCATCAGTACTCAAAACGGCGGATATCGATATAAAGAATATAAATCTTTCAACATCCACCATAGCCAGACGCCGTAGATCAGCGCGAGCTCAAGGAGCTAAAAACATAAAAAATAAATTAAACACAGGTAGAAGCTTAGTAACAGTGCATTACGACGAAAAAAAAATGAAAGACTTAACAGGAGGAACCGATAGACGGAATGCGGTAGTCAACCGACTGGCTGTAGTGATTTCATTCGAGAATAACTTCAAAGTTCTTGCAATTCCGAAAATACCAAATGGTACTGGACACACTATTGCGTCTTAAGGCAGTCTTCTCATTGAGCAACTTTTTTTTTTGACTTTTTTTTTTTGCATTTATTTATAGCTTGGGTAGTTGTGAATATGCCCCTAAAAGGATTTTTAGAAATTCGAAATACTTTAGAAGATACAGCCTTTTTTGTGAAGCAAGGCCTTCGTCAAATGAGCTATAAAAAAATTACTTCAAACTTTAAACGCGTTTATCTCGAACCCACGTTTTTCGAACTGGCGGCCATGATATCTCCAGTTCAACTGAACCGATTTTCATGAAACAAAGTGGAATCGACGCAGAATTGTCACCATTCTCGGCTGAACCTCGACCATAATTTTAAAAAATTTTTTACTATTTTTTTTTACACTAAACTACAAAAAAAAAACCCGAAATTGAAATTTTTTTTTTGAATGGCCGCCATTTTGTCAAAAAAAAATCACAAAATTAAGCTTGAGGTTCACCCGAGAATTACATCTATACTGATTATAACCCCGTTTTTTTTTTCATTTCAAACGCTCCGGAGACCCGGAATCGTGGCCGCGTGACGACACCTTTTTTTTTCACCACCAACTTTGAAGTCTCATTACTTTTTGAACAGCCCACGTATCGAGGCAAAAAAAATTTTTTTATTTACTTTGAACCTTTTGTAATACAATAAATAAAAAAAGTTTTCAATTATTCTTTGCGTTTTCAAATAAGAATTTTTTTAAAAAGGGTCCAAAAAACGGGTTTTGAATGAGAAGACCGCCTTAAGTGTGCGAAACCCTAGATGAATGGGATCTTACGAACAAAGTCTGTGCTCTAAGTTTCGACACAACAGCATCAAATACTGGACCAAAAAATGGTAGTGCGTATATTCTGGAGAAAGCACTTAACAGGCCTTTGCTCTTTCTCGCTTGTCGTCACCACATCGCAGAATTGATTTTAAAACAAGCCTTTAAGCTGACATTGGAGCCCGAATCGAATGCGCCAAATATAGCATTGTTCCAAAGATTCCAAACTGCGTGGCCACAATTAAAGGTCGATTACACAACAATTTAAGCGAACAGTGCTATTTCTGACAATTGTATAAAGCAGCATTTTCCTCCCAACGTCCGAGATGGTCTGGTTGAATTTGCATATCAACAGTTAAAAAAACGATAAGTACGTGACGACTACGCTGATTTCGCCCACTCGGCGCTCCTGTTTCTTGGTGAGACCCCAGTCAACATAAATGGCAGTAATCGAAAAATTAAAGTACCTGGTTCGGTTTCAAGAGCGCGCTTCATGGCGCATGCCACTTATGCTCTAAAAATATACCTTTTTAGAGATCAATTCGAGTTAACAGGTAAATCATTATTAATATAATATAAAAATCATTTTTGTGTAAAAGATATTGCATACATTTTGCATTATATTTCGCAGATGAGGAAGTAAAAAATTTACGAGAAATGAATGTTTTCACAGTGATCATTTATATGCGCTACTGGTTCCAGTCCACAATTTCGTATGCTGCGCCGAAGCTCGATCTTCAGCTTATTGCAAAACTAATTGAATTTCGTAACATTAATGAGATAATCGCAAACAAAGTTTTACATAAGTTCGGCAGTCATCTATGGTACTTGTCTGAAACTTTGATAGGTTTTGCATTTTTTGATCGAAGTATTGATGTCAGCGTAAAACGTCTTATGATTAAAGCACTGGAAACACCTGGAACAATTAATAATGCCAAACAAGCTTCCCTTAACTTCCATTCTGTTAATGCTTCGGATCTAACAATAGATAATTTTGTAACAGCCAATACAGAAATGTTTTTTAAGTCATTGTTTGTAAATGATTTGAGTACTGAAGGTAACTTTAATTTTTTAAAAATTGATCCTAGTCTTCGGACTAAAACCGAGAATTGCTTGCGCGCAGAAGAAGTGGTCGGAAATATTTCTGTGATTAATGATGCAGCAGAAAGAGCGATTAATTTGATGTCCCGATATAACGATAAAGTCACGTCGTCAGAGGATGAAAAACAGGCACTTCTTCACGTGGTAGAAGAAAATTGCAAACAGTTTCCGCGTGGTTCAACAAAGGCTAACATTTGTCAACTTTTGCAAGAAAAAAAATGTCCTACTATACTGATTTAAATAAGTTCCTTAGAAATGCTTTTACAAAAAATTGCGTATCTGATTTAAAAAAGGGTCAAATCTTTTATTTTTTTTTTTAATATTATTGCAATGAAATGGGCTTTAATAAAAAACTAATAACGTTAAAAAAAAAACCTAAATCGGTACGAAGGGGAAAAATAAGGAAAAAAATATACAAAAAAAAATTCAAATTTTTTACTTTAACTTAGTTTATTGAGACTTTACGCCATGGTACGCCAAATCTAAGTACAGAATCGAAAACTTCAGACAATTTTACATAGAAATAGGTTCTTTGGATTTGTTTTATTTATATGCTTATGTATTAGAAAAAATTTTTAAAATATCATTAAAAAAATTTTTCGAAATATGGATTTTTGGCCAGAACCGGCCCGAATTTTACAATTCATGAAATTGTATGGGCTCTAATTCCTTCTTTTAGACCCATTATTGATTTGAGAGGGCGGCACGGAGGATCCCAAATACTTTAACAAATTCCATACAAATGTGACTCGCTCTAATGTACATGTACATTAGGGGTATAACTTTTTCCAAAGATCATATTTACATGGCACTATAAGTTGAGGAATAGGAAAAAAAAAATAACTGCATTTTTATTTTCTTATTTCACTTCAAAAAGTTCACGCAGGACAGACAGTATCTGAAATAAAAAACACCTACCATCAACAAAATTTATTAATTTTTTTTTAAGGAAATTAAATTTTATCACAAACAAATACATTAAAAATTTGTTTCAACCTTTTAAACATTTGAAGAAATAAATTTAATATTTAAAGTATGGGGTGTTTTACATCTGGGGTAAATGTCCTTAACAACCTTAATTGCACGTTCTGCACATATGTTAGAGCGCTGTTGATTTTTTATCGCTGAATCCTCTTTTACCCAATGTTTCAAGAAGCATATGTGAGCTTTTTTAAACTGCTTTACCGAATTTTCTAAATTTTCAAAATTTTTTTCTCGAAAACGATGATCGGAAAACCAAACGTCAAACCAAGCACCGCATATAAATTGACATATCGGAGTTAACTGAGATCTATACTTTGGTATGAGTATAAATGTTAAAATCGCAAGAATAGCTCTGGTGTTCCAACGGGCGTTTCTTAGCGGTGGAATTGCTTTGAACTTTATATATGGAAATTTTTTGTTTTTTTCGTAGAACTTGAAGGTTTCCCCAAGCTCAAACAAATATTGCATGTCATCTCGCCATTTGATGCACTTTACTTCAATTTTTGTCGTATTTTGCTTGAAGCTTTGTTTTAGGTTTTCATACTGAGTGATAAGTTCGGAAAATACATTATAAGATATATTAGGCGATGTTGATTTTCCGTCTAGTAACTCATCCATGACATGCCTTAATATCAAATCTAGCACATGGTGCTGGCAACCTATATATTGTGGTAGAGGTAGTTTCAGAAATTCGTAATGTTTCCTTATAAGACAAACAACTCCATTTTTAATGCCAGTATTGACACTTGTTGTATCGCAAACAATCATCTTTATTGATTTCCAAAGTTCAAACTTATTGAGCTTTTCTTGAATCCCTTCATATATGGTTGCACTTTTGCCATTATTAAGAACCAAAACAGCCAGCTTAACTCTCGAATTTCATTTTTTAACACAACTACCTGTATTTCTTTGTCACCAAACTTTTTCCCATCAAAATGGAGGCACCAATTTTCATTTTTAAGCGTGTTTACATATTCTTTTTCCAAAATTTCTGCTGATTTCATTACAGCTTTATAAATTCCTGGTTGCGATGGTGTCGATATATTAACTCCAGCTTTGACCAACTCCTTGCAGATTTTAGCTGCATTTTTTGTAGTAACGTTTGCTTTTTGAACAAGTGCAACCGCTGCGACTGTTGAAGATTTCGAAGTTTTGAATTGATCTGGTCGTTCGAAGTCTTCATCATATTCAGCATTTGAACTCTGGTCTTCGTCGATAGATGTTAATGAGTCAGAACCACTTTGATTGTCTTGACAGCAATGTGAAGTAACTGCAGCTCGACTTACTTCACAAGCTTTTGATGGGTGCAGATTAACATTCTTAGTAGTCGTGTATCCAACTTTTCCATTTGTATTTTTCCAAAGTAGATGCAATTTTTTATCCTCTGTACTGAGCCACAAACCTTTTTCGTTAGTTATGTCGAATATTTCATCAAAAACGGAACACGCACTTTTACCATTTTTGTATTTTAAAAATTTTGAATAATCGTTCATAAGTTTTTCAATTTTTCTTTCAACTGCAGATTTTGTAATGCTGGGAAAATTAAGTTTAAGCCACAAATCGATCACTTCTGCTGACACAATTTTATACCTTTTTAATTTACTTTTTTCTAATTTAGCTAAAGCATTGTATCTTCCAATGATAATAATTTTGTTTGGTATTTTACATAAGTCACTCAAACAACGTTCCACATTTGGTATTTCGCGTCTTTTTGTCTTGCTTTGTTCGAAACGAGTTAAATTATTTGTCCAAATTTTAGAGTTCTTCTCTACAAACCGTTTACTATTTTTAAAAGACATTTAAGGGCACTTTTAAATTTTTATTTAGTAATTAAAAACTACGAACAAGAAATTCAACTACACGTTATGCCAAGAATTTAACAAACAAAAGTCGCTCGGCTACAAATTAATTTACCGTTGTCATGACAATCGGCCAACTATGCTTAACTTGACTTATGCTTATAACTTAACGAAGAACGAATTGAAAGAAACGGCAAAAAAAATGCAGAGAAAATGCAGTCCGTCCTACAAATTTTTCTCCAATTCGTACTATATGCGTACTCACTCACACCAATTGAATCCATGCATTCGTACTATTTGAACTGCTCTAGTTTTAATTTTCAATGACAAAAGTTGTAAAAAAAAAATTAAGTAACATACGGGCATAAGTAAAAATTAGTAGTATTTTGCCTGCCTAAGGAAAATTTCATTTTGCTCCCTGCGTGAACTTTTTTAAATAAAATTTAAAACTAAAAACGCAGTTATTATTTTTTCCCTATTCCTCATTAGATTACACTATGTATTTTAAAATTTTTAAGAAAAATTCAAAAAGTTATACCCCTAATGTACATGTTGCAAATGAACTCCCAAAAAAATTACTTTTTTGGTGGGACAAATAAATCCATACTGGGTCATCTAAAAACAAAAGGTTTGTGGTTAATTTAAACACCCTAACTCGTAGGATTGCCTTGGCCCGATTTTTAAATTTTTGGCTTAAAAAAAATTTTTTGAGCTCAAAGTTGAAAGCCCGAAGGTTATTGACATTTTATGGTCATAATCATCAATTCTTTTTCCTTGTGAATGAAAAAATCAAAATCGGGCCACGGCGATCCAAAGAGGTAAGGTCTTTTAATTAACCACGAACCTTTTTTTCAGATGACCCAGTATGGATTTATTTGTCCCACCGTAATTTTTGGACGCCAATTTGTAACGAATTAACGAATTACGCACCGGGGTTTTGTTCCTTAACATGACAGAGGTAAACTGTGAAATTTTGAGGAAAAATATTGATATTTAAACATGCCTCAAGCGACCTCTATAATAAATATCTAATGTATATGGGAACTTAGTGCTGTTTTCCAAAAAAAATCCCAATTTCATTTTTATAAGCTCCAATTTTCAAAAAACTGGTACGCATTTCGTTTTTCATTTAGTTTTTCTTTAAAATGAGTTACCAAACATGAAAATCGGAGTTAAATTACCAGAGTTATGATTTTTTACTTTTGCATTTTAAGGATTTAGGCACTTTAAGTATTTTCTTCTTGATTTGATTTTTGGTTTTTTTAAAATTTTTTGCTCAGAATAGCTCAAAACTATTTTTAGTTTATTTCTTGTTGAAGCGAAGCTTTTTTCTCCTCGTTCTGTGATTTGCTTGGAGTGAAATTTGAAAAATTTTCAACAGATTTTTTCCTGGAAATTTGATAGTTTCTTTGTTGCTAGTGCTTATTACAACAAGAAAATATAATACTTTAATATTAAATAATAAAATTATTATCTGGCCCGCCCGTGGGAATCGAACCCGCGTCCTTTTAAATGAGAGTCCAACACACTATTCACCAGGACACAAGCACTTGATAGAAACTGTTGTTAATTTAATATTAATTATAACAGAAGCTATGCTTCAGTAGATCGTCACCATCTATCAATAGATAGAGGATTGTGTATTTGCTATGCTACAACTATCAAAAATTTGCTTTTATTTGCCACAAGGTGTCTCCAGCATCGGTGTGTTTGTATTGTGAATGCGTTTGTGGTGTTGTTGGCACGAAGAATATTAGCAATGCCCACAAGTGCGTTGACAAGTGCGTTTTTAAGTGTCAAAAAAATAGATGATATCAATAAATATGGAATCAACAAACGCATGCACGACATCGGCAAGGTATCTAAAATGTTTGTTAAATTCTGTTTCGTGTGCGTTCTTTAATATATATTTTAGAAGCGAAGTTTTTTACTCCTCGTTCTGTGATTTGCTTGGAGTGAAATCTGAAAAAATTTCGACGGATTTTTTCGCTAGGTAGTACGCTGTTGAAGGAAAAAATTTGTTCAGTGCAGCCAAGTTCGCAACCATGTGTGGTGAATTGGCGTGGAAATTTGACATTCAACAATAAAAAAATTAGCAGTAAATATGTTCTGTATATATGTAATAAATTTTATGTTATTTTAAATTTTTGAATTTAAAAGTTAATATATTAAAAAGAAAAAATGATTAAGCTATCAAATCTATGTAACTGCGAAAAAGCTTCGCTTCTCTCGTGAGTCCAACGACGCACCTGTGTTTTGCTTTTTTCAAAATTTGTATTTTTGGGTTTTTAGGAATTTGGTTTGTAAAAATATTCAAACTCGAAATTTACAAAAAGGCATACTTTTAGAAAAAAAATTTCGTAACGAACAAATTATTACACTTAATTGCACCATTTTTTGTTTCCATACTAGGCATAGTTTTAGAAAATATTTCCATAACATTTCACTGAACTATTTTAAAATTTGGATTTTTGCGATTTTTTTTAATACAGCAAGAAAAAAATTAAATTTTTTCCAAAAGTAAAAAATCAAAAGCAAAAAACAACGACAAGCAAAACACTCCAAGCAAAACACATAATTTATAGAAAAACAGCTGCATCCGATGTGGTTGTGTTTGCTCTGGAATAGAGACCTGCAGCGAATCGTTTTTTTTTTTTGCGATTTTAAATCACTCGTCAATAACTGAGTGCGAGTGCGTGCGGTTGCGCACAACAACAACCACTTCCACGCGAAGCATTCTCATAACAGCGATGAGCACCGAGTGCCGCTGCTTTCACTCATCGCTCATTAAAAAGACTGCTGAATTCGAAGCATATGATTCTAAGCAACCTCAATGGCTCTTGAGCAGTGATTGCCAAACTCACACAACGATACTACTGCTTCGTATTTTAATGTAACGATGTGCATACACTGAGCCAAATTATACGTTGAAAAGAACCACTCGCGCGTAACAAAAAAGTTACAGTTTCGATAATATCGTAGGCTCAGACGTAGAATTTTTTGTTTGATGTATATGCTGATGAGTTTGTTGATCTTGTTCATTTTTGTGTTGGTTATGTTTAAAAAGTTCAATGTTATGTTTAAGAAATAGAAGTAAATATTTCGGAAAAATATTAACAGTAACATACTACAAAAACGAAAGCAACTGCTATGCTTAAACACTCTACATATTAAACACTCTGCCTGTCCTGAGAGATTCTCAGCAAAATAAAATTCTTCTTCCCATTCAACATTTAACATGTAATTTAAAATTAAATAAAAGTGTACGTATATTATAAAAAAATGTTAATATTTTATGATGATAATTTTTTCTATACACGAATAAACATCAATATCAACGGCTTTACTGTATAAGCACCCTTCCTATTCGACAGCTTGATTATGACTAAATGAATATAAACATGTAAATTTGCTGAAGCAAGAAAAAAATTTCAGTGAAGCATGCGACGCAAACCTTCTCAGTGGACAGTTGGCATAAGACTGATGTTCGTTTATTTAGCATCGGCGTCACATGCATAGGGGCACTAATACTGATACGTTACACGCGAGTACACTGCTGGTAAACGCTGATCTAGAGCAGTGGGGCCAGCGCCTATGCACGCGTGCATCGTGAACCCTGTCTGTTTCTGTCGCTTTCACATGTGCGCGCACTAGTACACAACTGAAAGAAAAGTGTAAGAGTTTTTTGGCCGACACTGCTCTAGAGTCATTGATGATTTGCGTGCACTTCACTACTGGCGTGCGTTTTCCTTGTTTTAATTTTGTTTTGTGTTTTACGTGTTGATTAAGATAAATAGCCATCTTCTAAGTTGGGGATCGCTAGTTCAAAGAATTAAATTATAGCAAACTTACTTTATACTTGTATGTTGCCTATTATTTGTTCCTTGTTGTTATTGTATTATTTTTAATCAATTTTTCAACTCACTTGCACACTTGCAATGATGAGTTACTGAGAACCTTTATGTTTAGGGATGCCATAAAGAAAGCGGCAATCCAAAATAAACAGGACTGCCGCTTTTAAAAGCTGTAATAGTGTATATTACTTCCATTTATTTTAATAGAATGTTAATTATAAATGTCATATAAATGTTAATTAAACCTGCCCTTAAAACCAAGTTGTTTTTGTTGAAAATATGTTAATATGTAAATCAATAATGTTTTATGTATGCATTTATGTTTTAAGAACTTTTAAAGAAATTTTTTAAATATTTTTTTAATAATATTGAAAATGATTTTTATAGTTTTTCATTAATTTTTAAACAATTTTATTTAATATTCCAATTCTAAGAAATTTTTTCCAAAAACTTTTAATATTTTTTTTTTCAATAATCACTACTAATTTCTATCAATAATGTTTCAAATTTTTGTTTTATTAAGTATATGCATTTAAATATGTTTTTAATATTATTTTAAGATTTAATCTGTAAATTTATTCGACCTCTTTTCATAAGTTTTTGTGTTATTATTATAACTCTAATAATAATAATTTTTCAATCATATTATATTATGTTATATTTTCGAGCTCAAGGTCTATGTTGCTTTCTGAAGAAAACAACCAACAAACAACAAAAATACCCTTTATATAGAACCATACCATTAAACTATGACGTCAAGAAATATTTTTTTGTTTGAAAACTAAGATTTTTATTTTATTGTGTGTGTAAACACACAAATTAATCATGATTTTTTCAACGGCCGTGCTCTGCCAGAGAATTAATTTGTAAATTTATTTGTTTAATAGCAGCAGGTTGCTGCAACTATGACGGACAGTGAATAATAGAAGAACAACAACTAAAACTACAACATGCCTGTGAGTGGTAAAAAGCTTTGATATATCTTCGAAGAGAGAGCTTACACCGAATAAGTGTGAATCTGAACTTTAGATGCTTTTCGTATCATTTGTGTGTACAATGTAATTCTGAGTAATCTTCTCTAACATTGACGAAAACAAATAGACATGAACGGCTAAGTTTATCATCGCTATCATATAAAGGCTACTGATGAGTTGGTGTAGTGGCCAACGAAACAGCTGTCTAGTCTGCTGTATGATTGCCACTCTATATAAAGGGTATTGTTGTTGTTGTTGGTTGTTTTCTTCAGAAAGCAACATAGACGTTGTTTTCTTCAGAAAGCAACATAGACCTTGAGCTCGAAAATATAACTCTTTATTAATAGTTGAAAAATTTAGAAATTAGAGTTATAATAATAACACAAAAATTTTAAGATTTATTTTCATACATTTGCCGAGTCCGCTACTATTATATGTATACAGGGTGTCCCAGACTTAGAGTACTATAATATGGGGGCTGATTCCTCGTGATGAGACGAGCAAAAAATTGTGTGGGTGGGGTGGTCGCAAATGCCCCCCTAGGGGGCTAGGAGGGAAAAACAAAAAATTAGGTGTCGTTACGTTTTAATCCATAGCTAACATATCTCTGCAACGATTAAAAAAAACCATACTTTTTTGAAAAGAAAATTAAATTTGCTTTAAATTACTTTTGCAAAATTTTTCCATAAAGTCATAAACAAAAAATGTATAAGCACCTGAAGTCAAAAAATAGGTTTTTTTCTTTAAAAATTCAACTTTCAAGGCGATTTTCTCAGAAAAAAACCAAATGTTTTACTATTTTTTATGACGCAGTTTTTTTCCTTGGTCAATTCTCTAAAAATCCATCATACATTGTTTATACCTCAGAGATAATATTTTTCGTATAATATCGATTTTCCGATTCTACCACTTTTTCCTCCCACTGGGGTACTTAATGCAAGCAAGGCGACTTTGTTTTTTTGTTGCTTACAATAACTAGTAAAACAGTTAGATTAAACGGAATTAAGAAAAAAAAGCAATTTCTCATTATTAAGTGCATCACATGCCTGAATCGACACATTCTTTCACCGATCGTAGAGTTATAATGTTTTCCAACTCAGAGTACGCAGACATTATTTTTTGTTACGGTTTTAGAAAATTTTTAGAGAATTGACCAAGGAAAAAAACTGCGTCATAAAAAATAATAAAACATTTGGTTTTTTTCTGAGAAAATTGCCTTGAAAGTTGAATTTTTAAAGAAAAAAACCAATTTTTTGACTTCAGGTGCTTATACATTTTTTGTTTATGACTTTTTGGAAAAATTTTGCAAAAATAATTTAAAGCAAATTTAATTTTCTTTTCAAAAAGTTATGTTTTTTTTTAATCGTTGCAGAGATATGTTAGCTATGGATTAAAACGTTACGACACCTATTTTTTTTTCCCCTCCTAGCCCCCTAGGGGGGCATTTGCGACCACCCCCACCTATACGATTTTTTGCTCGTCTCATCACGAGGAATCAGCCCCCACATTATAGTACTCTAAGTCTGGGACACCCTGTATAATAATAAATTTATATATTATATGTATAATAAAATATTTCAGCGGTAAACTGCTTTCTCGTCCTCTATGTTGTTTATGTTTAAATGCTGTTAAAGATGAGAGTTTAATGGAGTGAGCATGCGAACCACAAGCAAATGTCTTGCAAACATACCCATGCAGCTCTTTAATCTACAAACATTCTTCAAAATGGTAGCTTGGATACTTTGCAACTGGCAGTTACTTATATGTATATTATTTGATTTATATTATTGATTGTACATTATTTACTAATGTTATTTGATATATATTGTTTTCATTCCCTTATATTTACTTTTTTTTTAATCTTTATTTTTCAACTTTTTTTCTTCTGTTACTTTTCTGTATATTTTCTGTATATTTATAATTAATCTATATATTTTCTGACTTTATGACGGTAATGATCTCTCTCTTTGATTATCCTTATGCCGAGCTCTAGTGGTTCACTTAGTGGCGCTGATGAGAATCTGAACGTATTAGTTCAGGTATTATGTAAACAGCGTAATGGTCTTAATGTGGTTCAATTTAATGCTCGGAGCTTAAAATTGGCCAAGCCGGATTACGTAAAATACATTTTTGAAAACTCTTATTACTTACTTACTTAGGTGGCGCTTAACCTAACCTTACTTACTTACAACCGTAAGTAGGTTTTGGCCTTTTGTAAGAATTTCCGCCAGCCATTACTATTTTGCGCTTGCTGGCGCCAGTTGGAAGCTCCAAGTTTCGTTAGGTTGTCCTCCACTTGGTCCTTCCAACGGAGATGCGGTCGCCCTCTCCTGCGTTGACCGCCGCTGGGTACCGAATCGAATATTTTCTTCGATGCAGCGTCGTCTTCCATCCGCTCAACATGACCTAGCCAGCGAAGCCGCTCAATTTTTATGCGCTCTACTATGTCGATGTCGGTCGGCGTATAGCTCATCGTTCCATCGTATTCGGTACTTGCCATTGACGCAGATTGATCCGTAGATCTTGCGAAGTATCTTTCTTTCGAAAGCTCCCAAAGTTTCTCATCAGAGCTTCTCAACGTCCAGGTTTGTGCTACATATAACAAGATGGGCATGATTAGTGACTTATAGAGCGTTCCTTTTGTTCGTCGAGAGGGCTCTGCTTCTCAATTGCCTACTGAGCCCAAAGTAACACCTGTTGGCAAGAGTTATTCTTCATTTTTAACCGAACCGGTTTGTTAACCGAGGTAGACAAAGTCCTTCGCAACCTCGAATGAGGTGTTGTCAACAGTGACGTGCTTTCTAATACGTTGGGACTGTTTGTTTATTGACACCAGTTATTTCGTCTTATCTGCGTTTACTGCAAAACCCATGCGACTTGACTCTTTTCCTAATTTGGAGAATGCTGCACTGAATTCGCATGTGTTATGGCCAATGATATCAATATTATCAGCATACGCTAGCAGCATAACACACACCATTGTAGAAAATGGTGCCGCTTTGTATTAGATCAGCAGCTCGAATGATCTTATCCATAATTAAATTACAAAAAATCGATAAAGAACGATAAAGAATCACCTTGTCTGAAACCTCATTTGGTAACAAATGGTGAGAGGTCCTTCTTGATTTTAACTGCGCTGCTGGTGTTGCTCAGTGTCATCATGCATAGACGGATTAATTTTGCAGGTATACCAAATTCAGACATGGTGAAGTATACACTAGCTCACAGCTTATTTTATGCAGTGCATACTTCCAACTTTAAAGCTCTATTACAACAAAACTAACAGGAATATACAAAAAAAAAAAAATAGCATCATTTAAAAGATCAAGAAGTCAAGTATAGCAAAACATAGTCATTTATTGTGAAAATATTCATTTTAATAGCTTAAAATTAAGAGAACAAAAAATACTGCTTAATTTCATCTCACAGCTTATTTTATGCACACTAAATTCACTCTTCGGTAACTAACTGTAAGTCCTATGAGAGGTTGCTTACTTTGTATGGTCTCTGGATGCCACTTAAAATTTGGTTTTACCTTTTTTTAGCCTTATCGCAAAAGTGAAAGGGTCACTACGTGTATTTTCTAATATGGCTCGCCGTACAACGATTGAGCAGCGTGAATTAGTGATTCAACACTATAAGAATGAACTGTCGCTGCGGAAAATTGCTCAAATTGCTAATATAAATTATCTACGGTACTAAAAATTATTAAGCGATTCGTTTGTGAAAATCACGTCGAAAATAAGGGAAGAATTGCTTCAAATAAAATATTTAACGCTTACTGACGAGCGCTACATAGTACGGAAAATAAAGGCTAATCCCAAATTGTCAGCTCCTAAGCTGGTCACTGAAGTTGAGTAAGGGGTTGAGTAAGTCATGTAGTGCTGGAACTGTTCGAAGAGTACTGCGTGAATACGACTTCAATGGCCGAGTAGCTAGAAAGAAGCCATTTATCAGCAAAAAAAAAAATAAACTAAACCGACTTTCATGTACTGCTCAACATATTTCGAAGACATCTGACTTCTGGAACAGTTATTTTCAGAAAAGTCAAAATTTAATGTATTAGGCTCAGATGGTGTTGATATCTGCAAATAAAACAACAGTAGCAGCATAATAACATTTAAGTCGCTACAACAACAACAACATTGGCCATAAAAGCGACACCAGCAAGCGGCATCAACAAAAGAATGCATGCAGTTGGCTTAGCCTTGAATTAAGCAAGGCAGGTAACTGACCGCTTCGGTCATCAAACCCTTTGTTCATAGTATAAATATGTTATTCTTTTATATAAGTTATTATGTATTTTAGTTCATAGAATTTTTGTATAAATAGAACTAATAAAATAAATATAAGCCAGTACAAACTGAAATCAAGTAGTGCTCATTTGGATTAGCAATTGGTTTATGTACCAAGGGCTAAGTTTATCAACATAATACAAAAGGCTTTAGGTGTTTCAACCAAAGCTCACCTAACATTGGCAATTGGTTTGTGCACCAAGTGCCAATTCACAAAAACAAAGTTTTCGGCGTTTCGCCCAAAACAAGAATAAACAAAAACATTTTGGTGAACCCGTGTAGGACACAAACCCTTCAGTTAAACGCGTTAAAATTTAAATCGTTAATACATGAATCGAAAAGTTCTGCGCGATCCCGACTCAAAGTGAATCATCATGGCTACTTTCAATGAGCTTATGGAGGCTCTGAAGAACACCGGTGAGGAAATTCAACGGAAAATAAACTTCAAGAAGGACTCCGCAGAGAGAAAAAAATCAATTGAATACTTCCATGAACTACTCCAAAAACTCGACAAGGCTTGGGAACATTTCGAACACAATGACACCAAGCTCCGGAGTCTTAGCAATCTTTCGATGGATCACGATTATTTCACAAGTGATTACTACGACAAGATCAAGGAAAAAACAACGGAATACCAGAAAATATTAGAGACCGCAATCCAGCGACTTGAGTTGCTAGACAAAACTCAGGCAGCAGCTCAACAGGGTGCCAGCAACAAAAATTCCCTGGCGAAAACCGAGACAACGGTCAAAAAAAAACCGACAAGTCAGCTGTGCTCATTGATTGAAAAGGAAAAACGATCAATCGACACAGCGAGCAAACTACTAAGCCAAGTGATTAATAGTGTGACACACCAAACGTCACACTATTACGCAATGCAGGCGAAAATAGCAGAAATGTATTGGAAAACCGCCCAAGACCTACACCAAAATATCTGGCTATCTGAGGAAACTGGCTTCTACGTCTACAAGGGTTTTGCCCAAAGTGAGCAAACAATCTTGCAGCTTCAGGACATGGCCCAAGAATCAGCACCAGCAAGCAGTCCAGCCTCTGTCACAGCAGTCAACAGGCAATCAGGACTAAAATTGCCAAGTTATCACAAATGGAGGCAATTCTGCGATCTATTTATAGAATTGGTCGACAAACAACCAATTCCACAATGCCAAAAGATGTGGTTCTTGAAATCAAGCTTGTCAGATGAGGCTGCCAGATTAATTCAGCATTTCACGGCATCTGCAGTCAATTACGAAGCAGCTTGGAAGGTAATCAATGAGCGGTACGAAAATCCACGAATGCTGATAAATGCATCGTTGAGAAGATTACTGACGCAACCAATATCCAATTAAGCTGCTCCACGATACTACTATGGAATGCATTCTAAGTCTCCAAAATCTAGGTGTAAAAACTGAAAATTGGGACCCAATATTATTGTTTATCCTGACTCAGCATCTCAGCAAAACTACTCACGCATTATGAGAACAGTCCTTGACCCAACCAAAAGAGATGCCTAAGCTAGACAGTTTCTTAAGCTTCTTGAACCTGCGTTTTCAATCACTAGAAGCTTTTGGTGCTAGAGCAAGCAGGGGCAGTAGCGAACAAGTACGCAATAAATCCATTTAGGCATTGAGCGGGTCAATATCGACGGATCAAAGGTGCATCATCTGCAAACAAAATCACTTGTCTCTCAGATGTCAGGAGTTCCTTAAAATGACGCCAAGGCAACGTCTGCATGCTGTCCAAGCAGCTCAACGTTGTTTTAACTGTTTCAAAAATGATAACAATGCCAAGTCATGCTCATCAGGTATATGTCTAAAATGCCTTAAGAAACATAACACACTCATGCATTTAGAAGGAGTTGGAAAGACTCTCAACGCTATTTCATCACCTCAAAACCTGGCGTCAAAATCGGCCCAAAACAGCAACAAGACAAATGCACAGTCACAACAAGATATTCTAGCCTCATTAGCCGCTCTTCGAGATCGTTCACCAAACACCACGAAAACACTGCTCAGCACTATTTCTCTGCACATAAGTGACAATTGGGGAAAACCGATACCTTGCCGCGCTCTTCTAGACAATGGGTCGCAAGCAAATTTCATAACAAAAAGACTTGTGAAAATGCTTGATCTGCAAAAAAAGGAATGCCTCATCGAAATCGAAGGCATCGGCAAAACTCAAAATCACACTGCGGAAAGAGACAACAACATTAAAATCTCATCAAACACATGCAACTTCAAACAACGAATACGTAGGGTGCCTTTTATATTTCGGGATTTGGCAACCCTGGTGTTGCAATCTGTCAACTGAAAGCTCTATCGCAAAGTTTGACATTTGTTGGCTTATACGTACTCAGAACGTTTTGACATACGAGCGCTATTTGTGTTGTTTATAGTAACTTAAAAGATTCATCTCGGTCTAAAAATGGAATTAAATCGTGAACATTTTCGTGCGATTATTTTTTACAACTTTCGACGTGAATTAACACAGCAACAGTGCATGGATGAACTTAATTAAATTTTTGGCGATGAAGCTCCATCAAGGACCAGTGCTTATCGATGGTATGGTGAATTCAATCGTGGTCGTAGTTCACTCCAAGACGAATTTCGTGAAGGTCGTCCGAAATCAGCTGTTGTTCCGAAAACCATTGATGCTGTGCGCGAACTGATATTGCAAGATCGTCATGTTACCTATCGTGAGATTGAGGCAACCTTAGGCATAAGTGGGACCAGCATACATTCAATATTGCATAAACATTTGACTGTCAAAATAATTTGTTCGCGTTGGATCCCACACAATTTGTCAATCGCTCAAAAAAAGGCTCGTGTCGATTGGTCGAAGGAAATGCTCAAAAAATACGATCGCGGTGCTTCGAAACACGTCTATGACATCGTGACAGGTGATGAATCGTGGATTTACGCGTATGAGCCCGAAAGTAAACAGCAGTCGACTGTATGGGTGTTTCAAGATGAGCCAAATCCAACAAAAATTGTTCGCGCACGAAGCACTTCCAAGCAAATGGTCGCCTGTTTTTTCGGAAAATATGGACATGTCGCAACCGTACCACTAGAACAACGCAGAACAGTCAACTCTGAGTGGTACACAACCATTTGTTTGCCAGTTGTCTTCCAAGAAATCAGGAAAACCAACCGCCGAAGACGGATCACTCTTCACCACGACAATGCGAGCTCTCACACATCGGCTCAAACAACTGCATTTTTGAGCACCCAAAACATCGATTTGATGGGTCATCCGCCGTATAGTCCTGACTTGGCACCGAATGACTTCTATTTATTCCCAACCGTGAAGAATAAACTGCGTGGACAACGATTTTCGACGCCCGAAGAAGCGGTTGCGGCATTCAGAATGCATGTTTTGGAGATACCTCAATCAGAGTGGCAAAAGTGCTTCGACAATTGGTTCAAACGCATGCAAAAGTGTATAGATCTTAATGGAGAATATTTTGAAAAACAATAAAGTGATTTTCGAAGATTAATATTTGTTTTTGTTCTCTAATCCCGAAATATAAAAGGCACCCTCGTATCTAAATGAATTTGAATCTTAAAAAATGTACTAATAACGTAAAAATATGTTAACATTATTTGTTAAAACTTTGCGCTTATCAACACTTGTTATATTACGCTCAAAAAACTTTTCAAGAAATGAAATTGTTATGAAATGCAAATAAATGACTGACAGTTATCAAAATTTTCGATCAAATTTTTAAATATAACACATATTACGTCTGTTCGCGTACTTTTACAGTAAAAATTTGCCAGTAACAATTTTTTGAGAGTAAGAAAGAAATTCTCTCGCAAAACAATGAAAATCTAGAAAAGTACCCGAACAGAAAATTTGCAATGCATGTCGATCAGTCAAAAAGCTGAAAAGAAAATAAAAAAAAAAAATGAAAAAAACACAACTTTCAGCTAATAGCTAATTTTTAATATTTGAGAAAGGCGAAAAAATTTTGCGCATGACAAATTCAAAATATGTTCATGGTACATATGTTAAAAATATGTAAAAAAATAATAATTTTATTTGCTTAACCATATTTTCACATTGCTCACATACTACCAGAAATAGTTTCTAAACAACCATCTCGTAACATCGATGTATCCGAGTGGAACATACCACACAATCTGCAATTGGCCGACCCAATGTTCCATGAAGCTGGAAGCATTGCCCTACTCATTGGAGCTGGACTATTTTTTTCTACACTAAGCAATGGGAAAATATCACTTGGAGATGTACGACTAATTCTGCAAAATACGCTTTTTGGCTGGATCATCGGTGGAGAATACAATCAAGAAATAGCCACTTAATCTATCACATGTGGTATATGCATAGAAGACGAATCACTAAACAAAACGTTGGAAATTTCTGTTAGAGGAATGTGACTCTCAGGCCAGCAAATTCACAGCTGCCGAGATGCGATGTGAAAATCACTTCATAAGCAACGTTCGTCGACATCAGGATGGCCGATTTATCGTCAAATTGCCTTTTCAGAGTGATCCCAGTCAGCTCGGAGAATTAAAAGATATAGCCTTGCAAAGATTCAAAGCTATTGAACGAAAGATGAACAAAAATCCAGAATAAAAAAAACAATACGTATCCTTTATGCGCGAATATGAGAATCTCGGTCATATGAAAGAAATATCGCCAACTGAAATCGAAGGGTCACATTACTTTCTTCCGCATCATGCAGTTCTCAAACCAGACAGTTCGACGACAAAACTAAAAGTGGTTTTTGATGCCTCGGCTAAAACGTCTACCAACGTTTCACTGAACGATCTACTAGCAACGGGTCAACCATCCAGGATGACGTTTTCTCTATTCTCCTGCGATTTCGTATTCATCGTTTCGTATTTACAGCAGATATCGAAAAAATGTACAGGCAGATATGGATCAACAAAGATGACCAGAAATACCAGCTGATTTGGTGGAGAGAGGATCCGTCCCAGCCTATAAAATGTTTTCGACTGACCACAGTAACCTACGGCACAACCTCAGCTCCCTACCTAGCCATTCGCACGCTGCAAGTACTTGCTGAAGGACAAGAAAACACCTTTCCGCTGGCTGCTGAGGTCATAAAATATAATTTTTATGTCGATGACTTAGCACGGGTCAGATAAACTTAGTACCATAATCAAAATACAACATCAACTACGGCAGATGCTAGGCTCAACAGGATTTAACCTACGAAAGTGGAGCGCAAATCATTCAAAATTACTTCAAAATATTCCAATCGCAGACCAAGTAGTAAAGCTTTGTTTCGACAACTCAGAAAATGAAAGCGTCAAAACAATGGGTCTCACATGGAGCACTAAAATGGATGAATTCAAAATTAAAATTGCGCAAATTGAAAATCAGAACATTACGAAGCGGTGAGCCTTGTCGGATATTTCTCGCATTTTATATCCACTTGGCTTTCTTCAACAACTATGGAAGCTTAAGATTGATTGGGATGCTGCTCTTCCACGTGACATGCAATCGACCTGGCACAAAAATGACTTTAAACTATTGGTGAACATCAATATTCCGCGCCACATTTTTGGCTACAAACTAATCACTGATCCTCAAGTTCACATATTTGCTGATTCTTCAGAACAAGCGTACGGCGACGTATCCTATATAAGATCAATTGACGAGCACAAGGCAGTCATTGTACGACTTCTATGTGCACGCTCACGTTTCGCTCCGACAAAACAAATTACACTACCTCGGTTGGAGCTCTGTGCCGCTAAACTAGCTGTAGATTTAATGCAATGGCTACAAGAAATTGATTACGTTCTGATTGATTGATTAGTTATGGGATGAATAAATGCAGAATCTTCAAATTATGATACCTTCATAGCTAATAGAATCTCAGCAATCCAACAAATATCATCTCCACAACAGTGGCGACATGTCCGCTCTGAAGACAACCCTGCTGACCTCATTTCTAGAGGACTCACACCAGACAAATTAGTTAACAACAATTTCTGGTTTTACAGTCCAATATTTCTGCATGGAGCTGTGACTTCATGGCCATTGCAACCTCCACGTGAAGAATGTTCATTGGAAATAAGAACTTCCAATGTAATCTCAGCAACAGTTGGAATTACAACTACAAATCTTCTAGAAGGCATAAATCATAAAAACTCTTTTCGACGATTGCAAAGAATCATAGCTTACATCTACCGATTCATCAAAACCACAAGAATTCCAACGGACACCGCTCTTTTTCACATTTTAAGAACAATTCAGACTTCTAATTGTAGAAAAGAACTAAAACAATAAAGAAGACGCTAAGAAGTCGAAAGAACCAGTTCAATCACCACTCTATCCCCTTTCATTGATGAAAGAGGCATTGTTCGAGTGGGAGGTCGTTTGGAGGCTTCTGCATTACCATATGACTCTAAGCACCCAATGTTAATTCCATACAATGACCCATTGATTAAATTGCTATTTATCATGGTGCATGAACACAACAAGCACTGTGGAGCTCAAGCATTACTGGAAATAAAAAGACAGCGGTTTTGGCCAATTAAGGGAAAAACTACAGCCAGAGCAACTGTTCAACAGTGTATTATATGCAACAAGGCTCGACCACAACCGTTTACCAGATCATGGGCAATCTGCCTCCTGCTCGTGTAACTCCAGCTTTTATCAATGCTGGAGTAGACTACTGTGGACCGATTTGGATTCACTATAAAATCAGGAGAAAAGAGCAACAAAGGCATATATTGCTGTATTCTGCTGTTTTGCCACCAAAGCAGTCCACCTGGAATTAGTAAGGGATTTGTCGACAGAGGCCTTTATCGGGGCTCTAAAATTTTTCATCAGACGTCGTGGACGTTGTCAGAATATTTATTCTGACAATGCAACAAACTTCGTAGGGGCCAAAAATCAACTATCAGAACTAGCCCATATCATATATTCTAATAAAGGACAGGAAACAATCTTTGCCACATGCAGCACAAAGGGAATACAATTCCACTTTATTCCTCCTAGGGCACCACATTTTGGTGGCTTGAGGGAAGCAGCGGTAAAGTCTACAAAACTTTGTAAGCAATACTCAACCCAAGACCCTTAACTCCAATGTGGAATGATCCGACCGATTTAACATAATAACATTAACTCCAGGATATTTACTTATAGGCGAGGTGCTTACGGCACCAGTTGACAATCAAGCAGAAGCAACAAAATTAACGCTTTTATCTCGCTGGGAGCTAGTATCTCAACTAAAGCATGGTTTTTGGAAAAGATGGTACACTGAATATCTCAACGAGCTCCAGCAACGCCATAAATGAAAGGCACAGAGTGCTAATGGAGCTGTAAGAGTCGTTGACGTAAAAACTGCTAAGGGTATATTCAAACGTGCAATTCATCGCCTAGCTCCTTTACCCGTTAATACAGACGATCTTCCAAAGGAAAACGATAAACAAGGGGCAACCCCCCCCACCCTCCCCAAGCAATAACGACAAGGATAAAACTGTTCCGTTAATCCGGGAATCCCAGGTACGTAGAAGGTTCCGACAAATTCAATTCAACAGATGGATCCGAAAGACGACTCGAAAAACATGAGCGACGAATAAATACACAACGAAATGTCAGCGACGATCAGGAAGTAGTATCCAAGAAAAGGCAAAAAAGAGCACTGTACTGAACTCCAATAACAGTTCTGGCGATACTTTTGATGTTACCAATTGTGCTCTGTAGTCCAATCAAGATCGAGAATTTGATCCAGTTTCGGGCATTCATTTTGAACATATTGGAACCAGCCGGATTATTGCCAGCAAATGGAACCTAGTGATATTTTATGATCTCAAACCATTATTTACTGAAATCGAGTTGTTTACAAATGGCACATACGCCATGCAACTCGTGTGTCAGCAATTGCAGCAAAAAACATTATGTGAAGACATCTGGTCACTCAGTTTCTGCATACCGGCAAAGAATTAGCTATGGACAGCAGTTTTTTGACTCCTCATCGTCAAAAAAGAGGTGCAATCAATTCTGTGGGAAACGTAGCTAATTCGTTGTTTGGATTGTTGGACTCCGAGTACACAAATCAAATGTCTGAGACAATCGCGACTATAGAAAACAACGAACAGCAGACGATGATGTTGGTAAAGCAGCAAGCATCGATTATTGATTCAACGCTAAACATCATGAAACATGACCAGATCAACGCACAGAAAACCTTCGCAAAGTTCGAGGAAAAATTTGTTGATAGTAAACATGGTCCAAGAAGAAGAGCAGGAAGTTTACAATGAGAAGTTAAGTTAAATATTCCTTTCGCAGGCTCTTCAATTAAAGCTCACATCATCAAACATACGACGAATACAATCAGCGATAATCAATGTTTTGATCAATGCTCACCATGGACAAATTAGCCCTCACCTCCTATCACCACAACAACTCGACAAGGAAATTGCAAAAATCACGACACAATTACCTCCAACCAGGCAGATTCCAGGCTACCACGGAAACCTTCCATCAATATACAAATTAATGAAGGTTCAAGGAAGCATTACGAAAAGACATGCCATGCCAGATCAATTTGAGTTATATCGATTGATAGCTATACCTACCTGGGTGAACAACACCATGGTAGCCATAAAACCATCAACATCAATACTTGCCCCTACGCTGTTACCACACACCTGTTGAACAGTCGTTCACCGCGGGGGAAAATGTTGATATCTGCAAATAAAACAACAGTAACAGCGTAATAACATTTAAGTCGCTACAACAACAACATTGGCCATAAATGCGACACCAGCAAGCGGCGTCAACAAAACAATGCATGCAGTTGGCTTAGCCTTGAATTAAGCAAGGCAGGTAACTGACCGCTTCGGTCATCAAACCCTTAATGTTATTATGCTGCATTTTTTAATATATCAATAATTTTATTTGTTCATAATGTAAATATGTTATATAAGTTATTTTTTTATTGTATATGTTAAAATGTATATGTTATAACTATATGTTATAAGTTGTCTTTTATATAAGTTATTATGTATTTTAGTTTATAGAATTTTTGTATAAATAGAACTAATAAAATAAATATAAACCAGTACAAACTAAAATCAAGTAGTGCTCATTTGGATTAGCAATTGGTTTATGTACCAAGGGCTAAGTTTATCAACAAAATACAAAAGGTTTTCGAAGTAAAAAAAAATGCACTAAGTGCCAATTCACAAAAACAAAGTTTTCGGCGTTTCGCCCAAAAGAGGAATAAACAACAACAGATGGTATGACCTATGTTTAGTGCAAGCCGAATACTGAGCTTCAAAAAGAAAATCTAAGAGCCATAGTAAAGCATGGCTGCGGTAGTGTGTTGGTTTGGGCCTGTAAGTCTGCAGCGGATGTTGGAAATCTAGTACTTATTGAAAATGTGCATTGGTATATTAAAAGAAAATTTGCTGCACAGTTCCGAAAAATTGGGAATCCGCCACAATTTTCGTTTCTTTCAGGACAATGATCACAAATTGGAAATTGTGCAGTCCTGGTTAATATGGAACTGTCCGCACTTAATGAATGTCATAGAGTATTTTTTGGCAAAATAACCAAAGGACAACTGAAAAAAGCAATTTTAAAAGAATGGAGTAAAGTCGTACCGGAAACGACACAAAAATTAGTGGAATCGATGCCAAAACGGCTAGATGCTGTCATTAAAGTCAAAGGCTATCACACAGTATTAAAATCAAAAATAAATACACAAAAAAGATTTATTTTTAAGAAGTATTCTCAGTGCATAAAATAAGCTGTGACATGATATTAAGCATTTTTTTTTTTTTTGGTTTTCTTAGTTTTAAGTTATTTAAATGTATGTTTTCTCATTAAACGAAATTCAATTGTTACACAAGACTTCTTAATCTTTATGAAAAAAATTAAAAATTTTAAATTGATGCCACATTTTTTTATATTCCGGCTAATTTCGTTGTTAAAGAGCCTTAAAGTTAAAAGTATGAACTGCATGAAATAAGCTTTGAGCCACTGTAGGTGATTCCTTATTGGACTGTCGGAGGCAACTTTGTAATCGACAAAAAGATGGTGGGTGTCGATTTGATTCTCAAGGGTTTTTTCAAAAATTTGTCGTAGCGTGAATATCTAGTCGGTGATAGAATTTCCAGGTCTGAAGCCACACAGATAAGGCCCAATCAGTTGGCTTACGATGGGCTTTAATCTTTCACATAATACGCTCTTTAGCTGTCAAGACTTTATTATAACTTCAACGCTGTTGAATCACCATCATCACCATTCAGAAGATAAGTGTTCCCTCCATAATGTCAGTGTACTCTGGATATCTGTCACTAGATTTCCGCTTCCATTCTTGCAGGAAGAGGTCCCGGTTTTAAAACCATAGGACAGGCGTCTTATATTTTCAAAGAACTTTCGGCCCTCTTCCTGTCACCATACATATCAATCTCTCGCACTCGCGCTTTTTTGCCTCTCTTTTTTCGGCCTGAAAAGACGTCTCTCGTCTTCTCTCTGTATTGCTCCTTAGCAGCACGCGTTACAACCGAATGCAGGGTGGCTTTGTAGGCGGCGTCTTTCTCTGCAGTTTCTTCACGCCACTCTTGGTTGTGCCACTGGTTTCGGCTGGTTAAAGATGAAATTTCAACATTAGCCTTAAATATCTCAGAGAAGAAACATGGCGTACAAATGGTTAATACAGTATTGGATAGCTCATTTAATTATATGTCAGGTGACATACAAATGATTGTTTTATATTAAACAGTTTAGTTTCTAGAATAGAAAAACTGGATCAATGTCTAAAAAATACAAATCACCCTATACCTCAAAAATTCGACCTAATAGGAGAAAACTGAGTACAGAGACGTAGAATCAGCGTAAAAAGCTCTTCTAGAAAAGTATTTCAGGTCTCCGGATAGAAAAATGTTCCTGAATTTGTAGACTAGTGTTATCAGTGTCTATTTCGTTATGTTTCTCTGTTGTCATTTAATGACTTTTGGTTTCACACCGACATTAATGACAAGCCTTAATCACTCATGGAGCTAATTAAATTTCTTTTTGATAAAAATATATCCCGTTGCGTTAAAAACATGTGTTGTCCTTGGTTTACGCAACATGTTCTAGATGCATCGTTCTAATGGATCGTAATACATGGCGGAAAAATCCGTCCTCTCATAACTGGAAAATCTATAGACTGGCGAAAAATTTAGCTGTTCGTTTAACGAGACAGGCTAAAACGCGATATTTCTCGGCCAAACTATAACTCTCTCTCCCAATAAAAATGTTGTGGAACAACTTAAAAAAACTTGGAGTCTGCAACAAAAAGTCCGTATCAGGGTGGGGGGGATGGGTCATCGTCATCGGCATACAATGACATAAGTCGGCTTCTTAAATGTTCTCGTAGTTTCTGCATCTCGAAGCTTTACAGACTCTTGAATTTACTTAAAATATAAGCCAGAGGCGGAGATTTTGCTGGACGACTTGACTGGGGGATTGAGACTTGTACCTCATATGTATCTCACTTATATACGCCTATGTTTCAAATGGTTGTTATCCAATTCTTAAACTACTTATGCAAATCTAATACACGCACCTAATACTTAGCACCATTATGATAAAATTATAAACATATCTTTAACCCTTCAACCTTCGCCGTACCTAAATTGCTTCAACCCATATTAATATATATATTTTCATAAAGCAAGTCATATTATTTCAGCTAAACTCGTCACGCAGAATTTGAGTGATTGGTATTAGGTATTCGAGGGCTAAGAAAAAACAAAACATGCAAACGCTGATAAGAACTCGCTTGACTACCATACCGATAATGAAGTAAATAAAATTATGATCAACGCTTAAAGCAAACACACACATCAAACTTGCCGATTAGCAAAGACATACCCCAGAACTTGCCGATTTTAATAGCTTTTAGTAAAGACATACCCCAAACTTGCCGATTTTTAATAGTTTTTAGCAAAGACATTCTCCAAACTTGCCAATTTTTAATAGCTTTTAGCAAAGACATACACCAAACTAGCCAATTTTTAGCAAAAAAATCCCCACTAGATGGCGCTGGACCGGAGTGAAGTCATCGGCTTGAGCCACCAAGCCACCTGTCCCAGAGCCGCTATATTGTATCTACTGAATAGAGAAATCATAAGGAGAGGACCATTTAAGCAATATATTCTATCTTATTTCTATATTCTATAGTTTTTTCTCTATCTCTTATTCCTCTTCTGTGTTTACCATAAGTTTTTAACATATTCTGATAAAATTACATTTTTAAAATGTTTTCTCTTTTTCTTAAACTTAGATTAAGCTGATATTCGTCCTTTAGTTAAGATTATTATATATTTTTTATATTTGAGTTGTTATAATGATCAATGCTTATGCTGTACTATAAAAGAACTTAGCTCTTAGTGGGCTCATTATACATAAATCAATACCTTTTTTAGTTGAGAATGGTATAATTTTTATTAAGAGAAGCACATTGCACGTTTGAATAAAGGACTCAATATAAAACATTTGTTGTGAAAAGAACATAATACATAGAGACTTGAATTTTTTATATAAATTATACGAAAAACAGTACCTACAAAAAAAAAATGTAAGTCTATATGTATTATGGTTTTTTCACAACAAATAAAGCATCGACGCGAAACACGTTGTAAACGACAAATTAATCACAAATGGTTTTTTTGCATACTATCTTTAAAAATGCTCTGACGTATATATACAGACAAAATTCTTTAAACCTCTTAAACGCACTTAAAAACGTTTTTGTCAATTCCTGAAAACTTATAATTTGACGCTTACAACGTTATTCGCGTCAACGCTTCAAATGTTTTAAATTGAGCCCTTTTTTCAAACGTGTCATCTTAATTAAGTGCGCAAGTTTTAGAGCAAATATTAAACAAAAAAAGAACAGTGGTATACTAATACAGTAATACGTGTAAATTTTTAAAGTGAGAAATTACTTTTTACTCGATTTTTTGAGTAATTACTCGTTGTCATAAGCATTAATAATCTTTTACTCGTTAGTAGGATCTCGTTCATTGAGATGGCTCTCAAGGCCTGAGAAACTTCCATAAACGAAAGGTCTTTGTGAGAAAGTTCTCAAAACGATATGCATAACCTTGAGATGCAGCTCGCTTGTCTGAGAATTTTCTCGTTGTATGTTGAGTCACCTATTCAGTGAACTTACATTTTTAAAGTAGTTAAGATCGCCGTATACTATTGAGAAAATAGTCCCATACAACTCGTTAGTCCCCGAAAATATTTTTTCTCTCATATTATTTCAATTAAAAGGTTGAACCACAAATTGCTAGCCTAGCAAAACTCATAAATTTGTTTTTTGCAATTAAATTAAAATTCCTTAATCATAAATTAACATAAAAAAATACTAGAATTCGTTTAAAAACCACGCCCTGATATCTCCAGAATTATTTCACCGATTATTTTCTCATTTTTGGTAATTTCTTATTGCATTATCTGTTAGTTTGTCATGCCAAAAATGTCATTTATGTGTCAAAGAAATTTTAGTCTAACAATATTTATCAATATATTGGACAAGAAAATATTAGTGTAACTTCATTATTTTATTGTAAATCTGTTGTAGTACAAGCAAATCTAAGTTTTCTTTTTTTCAAACTCACAGTTGTAATTGCGCATCATCTTCTTTTGCTAAATTCGCGAAATTTTTTTTTTCAAGCCAACTTTTTAATCCTCTATTGAGACAAATTACAATATGACCCAACAATTAATTGTTCTTTACTTATTTAAAAGCAAGTTTGATGAAGTGGGAAACGGCCTCATCCAGTCAAAAGTTCAGAGCCCTTGCAACGGATTAAAATACAAATTTATGTAATAACCATAAATATTTTTACATATTTAGCTTCATTTCTCTCGTTATATCTTGAATATGAAAACAAACTTTTTGTCAACTTTGGCTTCCCTCAACTTTCCAACGAAAGCACAATAGAGAAACGTGTTGAAAGACATTTATCTCTTCTAATTCTAGGTAAAAAACGAAATGAGCTTGAACTCGTGCAAACTGAAGGGGGATGTAAGGTTTGACAACTTTTTTTTTCTTACATATTTTTTATTTTTGTTTCTGAAAGAACATCTGAAGAATATTGTATTAAATTTTTAAATCATTCGGAGCAAAACTAACGAAGTTACAGTACGTTCAATGACCGTACCTCTAACTTAATTTTGCGCGCCTTTTAGCTACCTGCGGTGAGCGGCATTTGTTTCGGCCTCTATTGTATTACTTTTATCCCCTCTTATCCTTTATCTTATAAAATGTGTAACGTACATCGTATCCTTCGATGTAGAATATATATTTCAGCCTAAAATTGAACGCTTAGGAGAGTAGATATTGCTCCGATTTCATTAACTCGTTCTCCGTTTTGTTTTTGCTTAGTTTTCTTTGTGATTTTGTATTTATCATCGAAAATTTGCCGAAACCAACTGGCAGAGAAGAGGGAGTGCACAGGGTGGCTTAAGAGCAACCCAATCAAGAAAAAGACTAATGCCGCAGGATCGAAAAACGAAAGTAAGAGCGTCTAGTGTATCAGCAAAAAAAATTAAATTGAATGCTTCGCTTAAAGTGGAGGAAGATCTTAAAAACATTATCGAAAACATGCACATGTGATAACTCAGTGCATTTGAATCTTGTAAAAAAGAAGGTCTTGGCTTAAAAATAAAAGATATGTGTGAAAAGTGCAAAATTCCAAACTACGTTCCGTCGTGTGAAAGAATTGATGGTAATGCCTACGAAATATATAATAGATTTGCATTCGCAATGCGAGTTTAAGGCCTAGGACATGTCGGGTGTGTGAAATTTTGTGGATTGATGGACATTGCAAGTCCACTTATTTAGTTTATTTTAAAACCGTGCTACAATACTTTCCTTAAAAAAATGAACACCAGCGTAAAAACTTTTGTGAATAAATATTTTGCTTCTGCCATCAGAGAAGGAAAAGAAGAGACTTGAAAACAAAATAATCGCGAAGACACAGACGAAATTACAGTATCCGGTGACGGCACGTGGAAAAAAGAGGATTTAATACGCTCTTTGGTGTATCGTCATTGATCGGCTATTGGACCGGTAAAGTTGTTGATATTTTTGTCAGCAGTTCGTACTAGATACCTGCAACGAGTCTATGATTCGAACGAATGACTATAAATCATCCATCAAAAACCGAATGCGAGTGCGTGCGGTTGCCTACAACAACCACCACTTCCACGCGAAGCATCCTCATTACAGCGATGAGCGACGAGTGCCGCCGCTTTCACTCATCGCTCATAAGAATGCCGCTCAATGATTCTAATGATTCTAGAGTCATTCCTTATGATTCTAGAGTCATCAAGCGAAAACGCGTGCCGCTGACATTTTATTATACATATTATATATAAATTTATTATTATATACATATAATACTAGCGACTCGGCAAAAGTATGAAAATAAATCTTAAAATAGTATTAAAAAAATATTTAAATGCATATACTTAAAAACAAAAATGTTATTTAATTGTGAAAATATTAAAAAAAAACTATTACAAATTGATGGAAAATTTTTTCTTAGAATTATTAAAAATTTTATAACAAAAGAATAAAGAATTATTATAATTAAAATATTAAATAAAATCATTTTATAATATATAAATCATTAAAAGCGGCAATCCTGTTTATTTTGGATTGCCGCTTTCCTTATGGCATTCCTAAAAGGTTTTCAGCAATTCATCATTGCAAGTGCGAAAGTGATTTAAAAAATTGTTAAAAAAAAAATACAATAACAAGGAACAAATAATAGACAACATACAAATATAAAGTAAGTTTGATACAATTTATTCCTTTAAACTAGCGATCCCTAAGTTAGAAGCTGGCTATTTAGCTTAATCAACACGTAAAACACAAAACCAAAGTAAAACAAGGAAAACGCACGCCAATCCTGAAGTACATGCAAATCATTCAATGACTCTAGAGTCATTGAGGGTGCTTAGATTCATATGCTTAGAATTCAGCAGTCTTTCTACTGAGCGATGAGTGAAAGCAGCGGCACTCTTCGCTCATCGCTGTTATGAGAATGCTTCGCGTGGAAGTGGTTGTTGTTGTGCGCAAACGCACGCACTCGCACTCGGTTTTTGACGAGTGATTTAGAATCGTAAAAAAGCGATTCGCTGCAGGTCTCTGGTTCGTACTGTAACTTATGTGAAACCTGGAGCAAAAAACTAGGACCTTCAGAGTAAGAAGAGTGGCACGAGGAGCACGTGAACAAAGGACAATGTGAATCAAATCACAGTGGGCCATCCGGTAATATGGAAGTGAGCGCTATCGTGAAAATGTTTCAACGTTCGATAGAGTTTTAAAAAGTAAAATACCATAATTATATTGGTGATGGCGATTCCAAAACCTACACTGTAGTAGTCAATGCAAGACCTTACGGTGATAACTTCATAATAAACAAGAAAGAGTGTATTGGACACGTCCAAAAACGGATGGGCAAACGTCTGCGTGACTTAGTGAAATCACACGTGGTCGATGCAAAAACGAAATCTGGTAAAAAAGTGAAGAGGAAAACTCACTCCGGTAAAGGCAACCTATCTGGCAACATTATCGGCAAATTAACAGTGTATTATGGGCTAGCAATTCGAAGAAATCACGATTCTGTGGACAAAATGAGGAACGCTATATGGGCGACTTTTTATCATTATTCTTCGACTGATCAAAATCTCCAGCATGAAAAATGCGATGAATCGTGGTGCGAGTGGAAGAAGACTGAAGCTGCAAAAACATTACGATCATTCAAGCACAGTTACTCTTCACTTACAGCTGATGTTTTAGACGCAAGTTAGACAATATATGAAGATTTAAGCAGAGACACGCTGTTGGAACGTTGTCTGGGTTGTTTCACGTAGAACAACAACGAAAGCTACAACCAACTCATATGGAAAATTAGCATATGCATATGTAGCAGCATCACTCTTTAACAAAGGCTCTACTGCTTTTCTGACCTGCATGCAAGATTTGGGCATCACTTGAGGACCAAGTGCGCATGAATTGGCGCGCGCGACGGACTCTGCGGATCTGCAGAGCGGACGAGCAAGCTGCTCGCGAGACCAAGGAAGGAAGAAATTTACGTAGACAGGAGTAATAAAATGTCAAAGATAACGTGCATGATAGTGATGTACTGTATGGACCCGGCATTGATGATGATATGTACGTATTTTATAAGAAAGTCCAGTTTTTTTAAGATATTTTAATTTTTTCAGTCTACAAAACTTTAAATCGATTTTCCCAAACATGTAATTTTTAAAGTCGGCGACCAGCCTACAGAAAAAACTACTGAACCGATCGTTTTGAAGTTTTGTACACATAGTCTACATGTAACAAATACAATAACAAATAGGTCGATTTTTTCGTTAAAAATCGTCATTTTGGCTTCAAAATGGTGCCAAAAATTTAAAAATTATAAAAAACTCGAAGAGACTGGAGAGATAAAGTAAGAAACTAAAGAAAGTATATGGATTTTTTGGTTTCAGATGATCCAGTGATGCTGTAGGCTGGTCACCGCACAAAAACTTTTTTTTGAGGCGCATGCGGAGATCTACAATAAATCCGTTATTTCTCTCTATTTTTGAACAAACATTTTTTAAATATTCTTCAAATGTTTTACTTTTATATAATAATATGCAAAATAAACCTGCAGTAAATTTTTCTAAAAAAATTCATAAAAAAACGTATTTTTGAGTCGAAACAAACCTTACCCTCCCCTTAAGGGCCACCGGAAGTTTTTCGAAGACAAAACAGACATTTTTTAAAATTGTTTTTTTGAAGACATGTCATTATTTAATTATATTCTGAAACAAGTCATTATTAATATTCTTAAATCTGTCTTAAATTAACTTTACTCTAGTCTAATTTAAATTATTTTTAACTACTTAAATTTTATGCTTAAAATCTATCTTAAATTAACTTCAATTACTTCGTGTTAATTAACATTTCAATTAAATTTCTTTTTCATGATAGTAGGCAAACATTACTGTAAGAACCTAGAAATATCCTACATTCCCTAAAAATTTGATTCAATCTTATAAATACTTTTTTGGAGAAACACTTCTGACCTGAAGACAAGGTTGGAGATTTCTGCCAAATCAATTTTTTATTTTTCAATAAAATTTTTCACAAAGCAAAATTCTGAGAAACCCACTTTTTATTGATGCTATCGAGAAGTCCTCCTATCAGGACCTCAGAAGAAGTCGGAGGAACTTAAATCTTTATATTGGCGCTCAACTCTAAGAATCAACCCAAGGTAAATCGCTCCATCTCGCTAATTACATCAATGATTCAAGAAGAAGAAACTGCGCAAATCAAAAAACTACCATGGCTTCATTCTCCGAGGGCCAGTTCAAACAAATCCTCGCGGACAATAAATTGCTCGGCAATTGGAACGAATTCATCAAAATTTGGATAATTTTCCTAATGTTCTGCACGTTTTCGAGGGCAGCCGTTTAGTTTTAGTTTATTGTGGTGATATCTGTGTACAAAGATATCGAGCGAATCTCTGATGCAGATGCAATTCGAGGCATGCCTTTACTTTTAGAAGGTTATGCAGCAAACTGGTGGATCGGTAGCAAGAAATCAGTGTATACACCGAGAAAATTGAACGCCTTAAAATCAAAGAATAAAAGTTCTTGTAAAACTGTAAACAAAAACATCTTTGTCTCAAGGAAAAAACCATTTCACTAATGATTTATCCTTTAACTATGCAAGTGCTGCATCATCGAAACAAAAGACTGAAGTTCTTTAAAGCTAAATCAATAAATAATCTTTGCCGTGAAGATAACATACTTACCAAAACGATTAAATTTTTTGTTAACAAGGAATTGAAAAAAGTATGTAAATCAAAAACTTTTTTTTGTTTTTTTGAGAGTAAGCATCATTGTTTCAAACTCAAAGTCTGTTACTTTAAAGAACGTTTTCTTCAAAATCATATTTGTATACGAATAAGAAAATTGTGTGCTAGTTGAAATTTTTACGAAATTGCAACCAAAAAAATTTTAAACCCAACGTGACAAACGATGTCAACAAACGAAGAAAGAAAAAAAATAGTTTAAAGAGTTGAAAGTTATTTTGTATCCGAAAAGTTATTAGAAATGAAAATTAAACAACAAAAAGAGCTGTATAAGGTCAGGCCCGTAGCCAGGATTTACATTAGGGGGGGTTTTGATAAAAAAAATTTATAAGTAGATACCAGTAATAACTAAAAGAAAGGATATGAAAATTTTTAAGCAAATCCGTTTTTTTTTTAAGACTATTTGTGAATATGCCTGTTTTTAAATGACCATAAGATAGATGAGATTTTTTTTTACAAATCTATTTTGAGTACTTAGTTTTTTAATTTTTGTCTATGGTTTGTTGAAAAATGGTCCAAATTGAGAATTTTTAATTTCTTTTAAAAAGTATTATTCCGACAACTAGCACAAAAAGTAAAAATGTCTGATTGATAGAATGATAGATTTCTTGCAGTTTATTAAAATCAAAATTAAAATCAGCTATGAAAAATGCAAACACTTTTTAATAGGTTCAGCTGGTGAAGCTGAATTCACAACTTTTATTGACATTTCATATAAACGAGAAAAAAAAAAAACTTTAATCTTTAGATTTGGTTTCTTTTTGGCTATCTTACGCTTTTATTGATCCGAACTTGTGTACAACTATTTGAACCTGTGTGAACCCTAGTTCGAGTTATCGTTAAGGGCTAAAATATTACTGTTCTCGAAAACGATTTCGACAATTTAAATAAATTAAAAAGAATATATTTTAAGATCTTTAAAAATTTAACAGTTTTATTTTCTCATGATTCAATTCCAATAACAATTACTGTATATATATATTTTTTAATAAAATTTTTTGAGCAGAGGAATCGACTCCTCTGCATATTTAAATTTCAGACTATTTTTCAAAAACCGTAATTCGAAAACTGGTTTTTGCACAGCACCAGTATCTTATACCCAATTTATTATATAAGATATCACATGAAAATAAGTTCATGTTAATATTAAAATAATTACTCATCAAGATAAATTTTTATAAAAAGAATGAAACAGTAATTTTTTTGGGTATTTAAGAATTTAATCGGTCGTGGATTTATATTTAAATAATTTTATTTATAAATATAAAAATATATGTATAAATGCATAAATTAAAAACACTAAAAACAAAATTTTTTGAACTTCGAAATTGTTTTTTAATTTTTTAACATAATAAAAATAATTTTTAAAATGCTGAAGTTTAAAAACCGGTAATTGTTAATTTTTTTTATGAAAATTTGGTAACATGATTAAAAAATCATCAAATCAATATAGATTGGACTGTATAAAATGTTTTACAAAAATACGACACAACACACGACACAACTTCGTAACGAAATATCGTAACGATTTCGTAACGAGTCTTAGCGAAAATTTTACGATTTTCGTTCAGACAGTTCGAAAAAAAGGAAATTTTACTTTGTTAGCATTTTAATATGTCGTACAAACAGTCGCATAACGAAATTTTATATAAACTCGTATAAAAGGTGAAACTGTTCCGATATTTTCGTAACGAAATTGTAATGATTTATTTAACCCCCCGTCAAACACATATTCTGAAACCTTCGAACAAACACATATGCCTGGCCAGACCCCTATACGTTCTTATGCATTTGTATGGCAAAAAAAGTACCGTAACTTTGAATTTCATTTCATTTATTATTATTATTTAATCAATTTGTAATACATACAAGTATTATTTTTGTCTTTAGACTTTTTTTGGTTTGTTGATAGATGTAGCTACCTAAATGTAAAGCATTTTTTATTCATTTTGTGAAATGCATGAAAAACAAGTATAATCAACTTTAGAATGTTGTTGGCACACAGGATTAGTGCATTTGGTACAGTAAAAACGTGTCTTCCTACGCAGCTTTTCGTCTTGCGTGGCACAAATTCTGCAATCTTTTCTGGAATTCAGTGTACTAGGGCCGCTTTGTTGGTTAGGCAGCAAGTTGCTGGGATTATTCAACGGCCTTCCAAAGAAAGATTCAATGGCCAAACGGGTTGAGTGTTGTCCTATAATATGGTTGTTGTTCATGCGATTTTCAGTATTAGCAAGCACCAATTGTTTACTCAGCGTGTTCAAGAACGTTCGTCGCTTCTCTTTTCTGGTTCCTTCTCTATTTTCATTGCATATGATGTAAGCGACTAGTCCCATGACGTCTAGCATGTTGCAAAAAAATGCTAATGGCCAACGTCTGGTTGACCGTTTTGTGGAGTAATGCGTTACCATTTGGTCCATTGTATCAACGCCGGCCTTTGTTGAATTGTAAAATAATATAGCTCCCGGTTTTTTTGCTACGCCTTCAACTTCCTTGGTGTAGTGCACAGTGGATAGTAGATTTACTGCTTTGTTCTTCTTTGGAACATAGCTGCATAGTGATACAAGGTTATCATTGAAACCGAACACAGATGAAAGCACTGGCCGTTTGCTGTCTTTTTTCACTTCTTTGGGAAGACACCTTTTGTTGGATCTAATGGTGCCAACGTATGCTAGTCCAATCGACGAAAGACGTTTAGTTACGTTTAATGTTGTAAAAAAGTTATCAGTAATAATAGTTCTGCCGGTGTTGGTGTATCGATTAGCCAAACTCATGAGCACATTTTCGCCTTGGTTTGTCTCTCGTTGTTCTCCCTCTTTACCAGTGTACAGTTTTCCTTGCAACGGATATTTCGTTTTCGCATCGCATGCCCACCATACTTTTATGCCATACTTTGCGGGCTTTGATGGGATGTATTGCGTGAACTTTGTGCGCCCACGGTATGGAAATAGCTGCTCATCGATGGTTACACTTTCGTATGGTTCAAAATTACTGGCAAGATTGTTATTCAAGAAGTTCCATATGTCGCAAATGGGAACAGCTTTGTCGGTTTGTTGACGAAATGCGCGCGTACGACTATCGTCAAATCGAATATAGCGCATCAAAGTAACAAATCGTGTATATGACATGGCTGCACGGAATATTGGAAGTGCATCAGTTTGCCACATCAATCTTGAGAGCTGCATAGTATTATGACTGACACCAAAAGCCAATAGTATCCCAATAAAAGCGTCAAGCTCAACACTTGTCATATCAACCCATACTCGTGGTGAGCAGTTTGCATGTTCTGCGTTCCATTTGCGTGTAACTTTTTCTCCATATAGATTTGTTTGTGTCACGATGATGAACGAAATATTTTGTGAAAAGAAAAGCTTGAACACCTCAAGCGGAGTGGTCAGGTTTGTTTTTGGTCCACCTCTGAAACGCATGATGTTGTGCTGGCGGAATCTCACTGTAACGGGTTCAGCTGTACTCCACTTGGTACCATCTTTTCCAAGCAAAAAACCGTCTGCAGCTTGAGTTGGTGCATTCTCACTTTCTTCTTCGGGTTCTTCATCGCTGTCGAATATTTCATTTGCTTCAATTTCCAATTCATATTCAATGTCCGAGGCGTCATCATCGGGCACAATATCTGTGCTTTCACCGCTTTGGTCTTCGAATAAATCTAGTTCTTCGTCTGCTTCTGTGTGAAGTGCGAAATCACGCTGTAACGCTGATGATAGTTGTTGTTAGAAATTATCAGTAAGGCTGCCTGTACGCAAGCGCGTATTGTACAAAAATTCTAAATCCTCTGCCATAATAATAGTAATAATTTCACTTAATTCACTCCGCACAAAAAATGTATATTTTGGACTTTTGATGTTGTATGTTCAGCATTCAATAATAAACTAACTGAACTCAAAACCAAAATTGTAAACGAAAGAAAGAAATAAGAGAAAAATTAACAAACAAGAATGAACAAGCAAACATATGCATTGAATTCACATAAAATCAACCCAAAATATCAAAAAAATACAGTAGAGTCGGGGTAACGTGAACTAATTTTTGCGTTCACGCAATCCAAATCATTTCAAATTGCTCATATAAAATTGTTCAAACGTTCACAGTACAGAGCTATAGAGCGTTCACGCTACAGAGGTGTTCACGTTAGCCTATGTTCACCCCAGCCAGAATCTACTGTACTTGGAAACAACAATCTGCATTGAATTTGCAGATAAATAACCCAACATTTGTATAATAATAATAATTTATTTCATACAAATTATATAGGGTTCTGACCAGGCATATGTGTTTGTTCGAGGGGGGACTTTTTTTTTGCAGTTTACGTCGTGTTGGAACGATATTTTTTAATTTTTTTTTTTTAAATAGAAGGCCAACAATATTTTAGGCGGCTACAGGGAAATACAGGCATCTACCTAAACGAGAAGTATGTTTAATTAACGCTCAAAAATGAAATATGCCTGGCCAGAACCATGTGTTTGTCCAAGGGTTAAGACAGCTCGAAATAGTTACAAATTAGTCGGAATTTCAACATAGTCGTCAACTATGGTTTGCTGGGTAGATATGGCATAAAAAATGTCAAGCTAATTTTATTCAATTTACAAAATTATATTCGTTCTAGGCATAATTTTATATACATATTTTACTGGATATCAGGGTTTTTGAGCATTGAAACTGATTTTTAATATGCAAACTCCTTGGAGAGGAATTCCAATATAATGATTATGACTCTTATAAGCAAAATTAATCTTTCACTTAGCCAAAAAAAAATTTCAATAATTAAGTGAAGTTTTCAAGAAAATTAACATCATTATCACAGTTTATCTTAAAAAAAAAATCACATTTTGAATTTAATAGTCTCATATGTGTTATTTCTTTATATTTTCTGGACCCATTTTGAACACCTAAAATCCGCCTCCCCCCCTTGTCTAAGGGCCTGTATAAGGTACTTGATTATTAAAATTTATTAAAATCATTGTTGCAGACTTATAAAAGTACAATATTCCAACAATTTTCTCTTTCTTTTCATCAAGAGATCTTTCTCTGCCAACATTGAATAATCCGACGCAGCAGCGCTTTATTTTTGCCCCTGCCAACGTACAAGTTTTTCCTTTTAGTTGTGAAAAAGTGAATTAATGTGTGAATTAAGTGAAAAAGTTATAAATTAAGTGCAATCAAGTTGTATCAAGTGCAGTTTTTTCTTTTTGTTATAAAGAAGAATTTCCAAGAATTGCAGAGTGTGATCTTTGAACAATGCTAGCTAACATAACCTCAAATGAAAAAGGATGTAAAAAAACGTAAATATAGAAAATTTGCTCAAATTTGTTTTGGTTTCAATTGAACTTTGTAGTGTAATTTTTTTCAGTAAGCAATTTTAATAGTAATTTGAATGTTACAATTAAAAAGATATGTACTTAGAATCAAGTAACTAAGACTTTTGTTGAAAGAATATTTTTTTTTGGGAATTCAACACTCTGAGTCTTTGTAAAAAGTGTCCCCCAAAAACGTTAGCATGATCTTGAAAAAATTTGTGAAAATACCCCTATACAAACCGCGCTGTAAGACGTAATTCTACGTCAAAAATTTTTCTTTTTAATTTTTTGAAGCCAAAAATTCAGTTATCCATAAAAAAAAATTTATTTTTGCACATGATTGCGTTTTTTTACAACACCCAAATTGGTTTTGAATTACAATTTTTGGTGATGATTTAAATAGTCGCTTTGAAATGAGACAGTATGCTGTACTATATGATATGTATACAAAATTTCAACAAAGTTATTATATACGGGAATCTCAGCCATTGCTAGATGTCGTTTATATACGGGAATCTCAACCATTGCTAGATGTCGTTGGATTCAAGGCTATTGCACCAATTATTGTTCTTGATGTAACACGCCAAAATTATTTTAAAAGTAACACAAAAACATGTTGAACTTCAACATTGCTGCCTTATATTGAACTTGCGTGTTATGAGTGCGCTTACTATGAAGCTTGGCTCTTATCACTTTAACCTTGAAATTAGTATTGAAATTGAAATTAAATAAAATTAAAATCCGTATCGGGATGGGGATTGGTGACGTCATCGGCATACAATAACATAAGTCAGCTTCTAAATTGTTTTCGACGTTTCTGCATCTCGAAGCTTCTAGAAACTTCCTGACTCTTCTTGGTTGCTGTGTATTTCGTTTACTTAAAATAAAATAGAGCGGCGTAGAAGTTACTGGGTATAAGCGACTTGGCCGATGGTTATTAAGCGGGGCTTGTTACCTCGGTATCCCCCAACTGACGAATAGATATTTTTATACGCCTATGTTTCAAATGGTTGTTATCCAATTCTTACACTACTTATGCAAATCTAATATACGCACCTTATACTTAGCACCATTATGATAAATTTATAAGCATTTCTTCAACCCTTCAACCTTCTCCGTACCTTAATTACTTCAACCCATATTAATGCATATATTTTCATATAGCAAGTCATATCACTTCAGCTAAAGTCAGCCAGCAGAATTTGAGTCATTGCTATTAGGTATTCGAGGGTTAAGAAAAAAAAAACGAAACATGCAAACACTGATAAGAACTCGCTTGACTACCACTACCGACTTGTGGTTTTATGAACTATGAAGCTTGGGACTTAACACCTTTAACTTGAAAAAAGTTTTTGGTGATGTTGTTGTTAGCTTCTAAAATATTCTCGAAGTTTCTACATCTCGAAGCTTCTAGAAACTTCTTGACTCTTCCTGGTTGCTATGTATTTCGTTTACTCATGCGAACTCTGATAAGTATGCCACCACGCAGTCTACGTTAGAAGTCTTATAAATATATATTTATTTGAGTCATTGCTATAACTAATGCTAGGGTTATGAAAAAAAATCATAAAACATACAAACACTGATAAGAACATGATCAACGCTTAAAGCAAAAACAACTTGCGGTTTTTTGTCTGTCCGTCCACCAGCACAAGCAGAAATATGTTTATACTTGAGTGCCGGGCGTGACGTCATCGGCTTGCGCCACCCGCCACCTGCCCCAGAACCCCCATACCGTATCTACTAAGCTGTACGTTCTTTTCTAAGGAAATCATAAATTTAAAACAAAAAATTTTAAATATTAATGAATATAACTCTTTCCACGCTTAAATATTTTATTAAACAATTCCCAAACCTTTATTTTTTTTTTCTTTAAAGAAAATGCTTGCTAAGATATTTTCTTACAATCTTCATTATAGCTCAGCAACGTTTTCAAACACACCACATAGTGTGTTTTTACTTAATGTTTGTTATTTAGAACTTAGAATCAACACGGTATTTTCACCGTGGTGTAAGCGAGAAGTTGAGTTCAAATCTCAACGAAATGGACAATTTTTTTTTTTATGTTATTTTTTTTTTAATAATTGCAGATTATTTTAATAATACAAATGTTTTGAAAATTTAAATAAAACCGCTTAACAACGTTAAGACTGGACTTTTTTTTTTTAATTATGTATTGAAAAATATATAAGAAAATTTTAGACAATCACGCCGAACTGCACCAAAAAAGCTAGAAGATTTTAGAGGATATTCAATTTTCCATAAATCGAGGATGCTTAACAAGATAGAATCAGTGTGAAAATTATTTTCTTAGTGCTCAGAAAATTTAAGAGATGATCTTATATAAATCAATGACTGCGAATAAGATGTACTAGTTCCTTCTATCACATTTAAATTTTTTTGTCAAAACTTTTTTAAATTACATTTTTCAATAAAATTAATAAAAAAAAAAGCTTATATCCTTAGAGCTTAAAAATTTTAAGAGGTAATCTTATGTATCTGTGACATATGTTAGAGTTGCTTAAGTTGAAAACTTAGTTTTGAGTTATTGGCAGTTTTATACCCCAACGCGTACTGCGTAAGGGGTATATTAACTTTGTCATTCCGTTTGTAACGCCAAGAAGGAGGCGTGGCAGGTATAGAAAAATATATACATATTTTATCAGCATCATTTCCTGAGTCCATTTCCGTGTGTCCGTCTGTCGACACGATTACAGCCGCAATTTTAAAGCTACCGCGATGAAATTCAAAATATAAGTTTATTTTTAAAAAAGGAAGATCAAATTCGAAAATGGGCCAAATCGGATGAAAACCACGCCTACCTTCCATAAAAAGTGACTTTATATTAACCGTAAAATGTCTTTAAAATCCACAAAAATTAAAGAAATGCCTTGAAATTCGGCATGTAAGCTTTGCTCTTCAGTCTTAATCTTGGCTATAAAATTTGGAAAAATCGGATAGAAACCACGCCTGCCTCCCATACAAATTGGCTTAATTTTAAACGTAAAATCTCTTCAAAATCTGCAAAAATTAAAGAAATATTTTAAAATTTTGCACATAAGCTTTGATATTTAATATAAACCATCAGATGAAAACCACGCCCACTTCCCATACAAAGTGGCTTTATTTTAAACTTAAAATCTCTTGAAAATCCACAAAAATTAATGAAATGTCTTGAAACTTTGCACATTTTTGATATATAATATCAACCATCCCAATGATATATGGCAAAATTGGATCAAAATCGCGACTACCTCCCATACAAAGTGACGTCATCAAAATTGGAAAACTTTTGAACATATAAAACTGAATATCATCGTGTATGTCGTAGCTAAAGAATAGAAAATTCTTCAATATGGCCGCGGGGGGGTATTTAAGCTTCAGTACCCTGCCGAAGCTCCACATCTTACTAGTTAAAAATAATTATCAATTTATGTAAGAAGAATGAGTGCAAGGTATTAGAAAATTTGACATTACCAGCTTTCCAAGTGGAGAATAAACATAAGTAAAAGGCTCAGTTTTTAATATAGAAATGATTGGTAGTTATATATTGGTAGATATATATTGGTAGTTAATTTAACTTATTGTCACAGTTTTTTGTCAAACTTTTTTGTAATGAAAGAAAAAATGTATATAAGGGAAGTTTGGGCTAAACAAGACAATTTGAGCCTTTGACAAAATAAAAACATATTTTTTCCCTCAAGCGGGATATACCATATGAAAACAAGTTTCTTAAGCAACAAATTACAGTTCCACAAATTGCTCTAATAGATGGGATATATTGCTTCAAAAGTGATCTCCTCGATAACGAAAATCCAAAAATGGTGAGACTAAAAGTAAAATTAGCCTAAGCTTTACCTTAGACTACTTTACAATCATTAAGTTATCTTTTAAGAAACCACTCAGAGCCAAAGATTGCTGAGTAATCAATATTCCTCCACTTCCATTATGATTAATGGGAGCAATGATAAAAGTGCATTAATTGTTTATCAATTCTACAGCTGCAGCAGTATAAACAATATATAATGTGTGGCCAGCTTGGTGGTCCACACATAGTTAATATTCATTACAAATTCTTAAAGAAGAATGTTGATTGTAATTGAATACAATCATCATCATTCTTGGGTGGTGTGACATATATAACTACTAAGCCCGATACCCTATGGGGATAAGCCGAATAGTTGTAATTTAGTCAATAAGCCCTGTTGCGAATGTCGATTGGCAGTCGATTAACGACTATTATTACTATGGTCGCATGTTCGGAAAATAAAAAATATGGAAATGGATAAAAAGTAAATTATTTGCGTTGGAAGTCAAAACAGATGAAAATAATTTCAGAACAAAAGTTGTAAGCAACAAAAGACGACTGGAGCGGTTGGTTCAGCTGATGCAGGAGCAGCAAGACTTGGCCAGAGGAATTTGCGCAAAGGTGCAAGCAAAGCAGAGATGGGAAGCTATAGACTTAAACAAATTGGGACCACCACTGCGCACCTGCGCTGAAGGTAAAATGAAAGTGAAGATCTAACTTATGAATCGATCTGATATTTTTGTTAATCCAGGTTTGGACGGATTTAAAATTCAAGACAAAAAAAAAATGTCTAAAAACAATGCTGAATTTCGTGCAACTAGTGGAGGTCCAAACACCCTCCATGTCTTACCGCCCCTGGAGGAAGCAGCAGATAATTATTTTAAAATTTAACGTGTCCATCAATCCACCACGTGAAGAAATTGGGAGTGATTCAACTGTGCGAGAAAGCGTTCAGGTACAGAGAGCATGTAGCAGCGACGCAGATCCAATAGCTGAAGAAGATTGTGAAATGGTTGAAATCCAGGAGTATATTCCAAAAACAACAAATTTAAAAAAAGCTGGAAACAGAAACCGGATGAAAAGTTGCTAGAAATACAGGCAAAGAAATCAACGAAGACAATTTCAGCCCTTGAACGGATTTGAAACGAACTAATTATAATTAAATAATTAAAAACAGGTAAGCAGCCAAGTCAAATTTTCTGAGGCCATTAAGGAAGACGCAAGAAAAATAAAAGGCTATTTACAAAATATCGAAAATATAGTGATGAATTCTTATCGCTTTCAAAAAGAAAAGCTGCAACTTTTTAAAGAAGAAGCTTTAAATAAACAAAAACATAGAGCAGAGAAACAGAAATTAAAACAAAAAGAATTGCAGTTCCAAAAGGAAAAAAATTTTCCGTACCGTTTAAGAAATAAGTATAACTAATAAATTTTATTTAACATTTCTTAAATGTTATTTTAATTTGATATCTAACTGAAATTAATACGAAGAATTAAATGAAAATCGTATTTGGTGGAGCGATCTTATCAAATACGTTTCCGAGGCGTATTGTCTTCTGAGTTTATTGCTGAATCAGGTGTTCCTCAGGGTAGTCACCTTGGACCACTTCTGTTTATTTTAGCAATCAATGATGTAACTCACATCATAGAACACTCTCATCTGCTTATCTATGAGGATGATATGAAAATATACAGAACGGTTGATTCTAAAGACAATTCAGATCTACTCCAGTCTGATTTGAAATAATAACATGTTTCTAAATCCAGATAAATGCCAAACTATGACCTTTTCGCGAAAAAGGAATAATTTTATTTTTGATTATAAGATCAAAGATACTGCCTTGAGTCGTGTAGATACCGTCAAAGACCTAGGTATATGCATGGATTCTAAGCTATCGTTTAACATTCACATTGATTTTATTTTAGCATGACAACGAATTTAATAGCATGGTTACAACTACAACGTTGTATTATACAATGGTACGTCCTCACTTAGAGTATGCAAGTCAAGTTTGGTCCCCAAGTTACAATGTGCATGTTGATCGCATAGAAAGAATCCAAAAACGTTTTGTTCGGTTTGCTCTAAGGGACTTAAGTGAACATATTAGATCTTCCTTCTTATGAGGATCGTTTGAAACTGTTAAAAATGCAGTCTTTAAGTGAGCGAAGGAAGCCTGCAGATATCGTATATTTACACCAACTCAAAACATGTGTATTCGATTCTCCAGAACATTTTTCTCATTTAAATTTTAACACTAACCGTAGAAGCAGTAGAAACGCTAACAACTTAATTTATTTACCATTTAGTAGAACAAATTATATGGCTACTGCTCCTTTAAGCCGCATGAGTACCTCTGTTAACAATTGTAGCGTTTTTGATGTTAACTTGTAAAAAGGTCAACTCAAAAGTAGATTAAAAACAATTGTGTAATTTGATTTACACATGCAAGGTTAGTTGTTATGTCTTGTGTTGTCCCTGAGCCCAACCCATTCATTGGTTTGTAAATTTTTCCCACATTAACTTGTTTGGGGTCACTAGGATCCATAACATTGATATTTTTCAATGAGATCTGGGTCGTGGCTTTAAATGGGTTAACGCTGAGGAAGTGCGAAAAAGCTGTAGTAGCTGAACTCTATTGTTATTGCATGTTTACATATATGTTCTTCTTGAAAGACTTCCGTTAAAACTAAAGAAACAGTAGATTGGCCAAGTCCGATGTAACTTTCGTTTCCTACACTTACTTGGTAGGATCCCTGAGCGCAGAATCTTAACGTTGTCGATAATTTTACAATTGGTGATATAAATGTGCTCCTTACACCCGCTGTAAGCTTGCTTTCCAAGAGTCTTAGCAAATATATGAACGAAAATTTTTAAGAAATCTGTAAAAACCAAATTATAGCAAATCTGTTAAATAATAACTAAAAACCACTTATGTACATTTGCTCTTCCAGTTCCAGAGGATTTGACATATCTCTCAGCCTCCGCCTCTCCCTTGTCAATTCTACTAAACTAGTTTTCAATAGCTTCCTCCTCGCCATCACTGAACCTCAATTCAACTGAATTAATTTCTCGATTCATTATTTTTATTATTTTTATAAATTTTGCGACAATTAAAATTCAAAACACAAAACTAATTTGTAAACAACATTTGCTGAAATTCACCTGAAGATAAGCAAAATGTTAAACAGCTGTTAAAAATTCAGTAAGCAATTCACAATAGTGTACGTTTTTGTCGATAAGGTTACACAATACCAACACGAAATTAAATCGACGCAATCGACTGCATTTTATTCGACCGCCTATCGAGACTCACAATAGGGCTGAATACTTAACATTTATATATTAAATTAAATTTAATACTCAGTATTTAATATTTTTATCTGAAGTATTTTATCTAAAGTATTTTGGCCAGCAAATTGCTACTGTTTGAAAATCATCTGAGATGTTTTCGAGATATTTACAGTTAAAGTTTTTGCACAAAGGTGCAAAATTTTAGCAGCTCTAAAATTTAATATAATTATCAGATTTTAATGTTTCTTTTACAATATACTTTTTTTCTTATAAGAAAAAAATTTAATTGAACTCTATTTCGGCGCAAAAATCAAAAATTTAGCTTTTACACTTGTAATTTATCCTACCTTTGTTGACAATTTCTTATTTTTAAACAATAATTTGACAAAAAACAATAAATTTTCTGCAACTTTCAATAAATGTGTAAATTTAATAAAAATTACAAAATTTACTAACACATAGTAATAAATTTTTATAATGATTCATACGAATTTCTTTTAACCTCTTATAGCCCCTTGTGACATTTTTGTAACAAACTAAAAAATATCCTACAAAATCCGTGATTCCCTTTTAACTCATTGTTGAATCACTGCTACATACCGCACTAACGAAATAATACACCATCATACCCAGAGATGGCATTACTAGTAAGTTATTGAACGTTTCTTTTGCAAGTTCGAATACCACGACAAGTCGGTGAATGCAAAAAATTGGAAATTCGTGAAAAAATTGTTAGTTGTCCTTAATTGACACGGTTTTCTGTTACACTACTGGGTAAGCAACATAGAAAAAAATATAGTAGCTCAATGACACAGATCTGTCACATCCCCTCATTTACTGATTTCAAGTCAAATAAGGTTATCGTTGCTGTAGGCTTTCGTTAACGGTAAATGTTAAACTTTTGCTATATCGAAATTCTGCAACACTGGCAAATCGGACTTCTGTTGATGACAAATGTTAAACTTTTGCCATAAACGAAAAAATTGTGTACCTTTACTTCAATACATTGAGTCCCACGCAGCAACATTGGCAGCACTAGCATATGAAAGACGGTTTATTTTTTTCGTTAGAGACAACTGAATATTCGTTTGCGGTAGCTATAGGTCGCAAACGAAGTACAGTTGGTTAATTTTTCAATTGCGGTAAACGAAAAAAGTGTCAAACAAACAGGACATGCTTATTTGCTTAGCAACGTAAGCCTGGGCACAAAAACCTAGCAATGTAAGCCTAGCAACGCCAGCCAAGCCATTGAAGTTTGACCACTGAAGCCTAGCCAAAAAAAACAATCTCAACACGCAAAACAAATGTTTCGCTTACCGCAACTGAAAAATTCGCCACATGTACTTCGCCTGTAACGAAAAAATTATGAAAAATATCGAAAAAATAACGAAATAATGAAACGCAATGCAACGCAAGAAAATTTACTAAAAATAGCATGTTATGTTGAATTTTAATGGCGCACAAAAATATATTTACTTTGTTGGTGCGCTGGGAGAGTACTAACTCCTGACCGTAAAGGTCAGCGTTTCTAACCACACACTGGAACAATTTTTTTTTTCGTTTTTATTTTTATACTTAAAATTTTATTTTATTTTATTTAAATATAATAATTTTATGATTTAAAAAAAAATTAATGCTTTTTTACTTCTATCGATGGGACTCAAACCCCGACCGTGTCGATGTTTGGTTTACTCCGCGTTCACTTTAACCTGTTGCACCATCATCAACTGCATTTTCAGTCGGAAAATATTCGCCTAGTGCTGATAATGCTGCTGCGTGGAACTTTATTGTGTTGAAATAAAGGTACAAATTCTTACTTCATTTGCCACAATTGATAAATCGCACGCGTTTATAGCAAACAAAATTCATTGGCTGCAACTAAATAACCCATTTTTCCACTACAGTTTTCGATTCAACGTAACTGTTGAAACGTTTACAAGAATCGTTTTCAAGCACGATAAACGAAGTTCGTTTACGGCAAACTGGCGATAGTTTTTTTATTTTCATGTGTTCTTGAAAATTTTAATTTATTATAGTAAATAATTGTATTACTTAAAACGTCATAACGACATACAAATTCATCAACGCTTTTAAACAACAACAAAACCATGCGGAATTTACAAAAACGTTTTACATTCTTTTTTTAACCGATCAATACCTCTGTGGAACAGCGTTTGACTACAATTTTCGAAGACCGGTTTTAGGCTCAGATTGAATTTTTTGTATTTTTACGAACTCAGTATTCGAGCGAACGCTAGGTAAAAATTGGTTGCTGAATCCGAATTCGTTGACAGACTTAAAAGAATTCGTAAAAAATATAAAAAATGTAGGTGGCAACAGAGTACTGCATTTTAAAACTGTAATGATTCTATGATATAAAAAAGATTTCGAACAAATACAAAAATTTAGGTGGCAACCCTACACGCCAATTTGAATATTTAGAATTCTGACATCAGATTTGAAGTAAGCAACCCCCTGCTAAGCAAGAACTTCTAGATGATGTGTAAGGCTCTTGAAAAAACGTTTTATAAGGTGGTAGCTCTTTTGTAAAATAAGACATAATTTTTATGTTCTTGCAACGGATTCGGATTCGGACCCATTTTTACCTAGTGTTTGCTCCAGCACCGAGTTCTTAAAAATAAAAAAAAAAAAATAAGGTGGCAATCCTATATGCCATTAAATTTTGTAATTCTGATATCAGATTCGAAATCAGGGACCCCTAAACTGTTAAATGATGTTTAAAACTCTTAAAAATACATCTTTTTAGGTGTCAACGATATTGTAAAAAAATGAAATCATTTTGAAATTCCGACAACATATTCAGGTTCAGCGACCCATTTGCCTAGTGTTTGCGTCAGCACCGTGTTAGTAAAAAGAAAAAAAAAAAAAATTAGGTGGCAGCTGTAGTGTAAAAAACTCTCATATTTTTGAAATTCTGACAGCGGATTCGGATTCAACAACACATTTATATCTAGTATTCTCCCCAACACCAAATTCGTAAGAATAAAGAAAATGTAGGCAGAATAAAATCAATAATAGAAAAAAAAAAAATATGAAAAAACGCTTCTCTGAGTCGAACCACGGAACTCTTGTCTCACAATCCTTTTATTTAGACCAGGGCTAACGAAACAATTTTTGGCCTGCGAGTTAAGGGCTCATATGAAAGATTTCAGATGAAATAAGCAACATAAAATGTTTTTACTTTTTTATAAATATTTATATAAAAGTATTTTTATAAATAAATATTTAACAGAAAATTCTATGTATAAATCATACATATGAAGTACATATCAATTCTCATAAATAAATCTTTTTATTTGTGCTCTTATTCGGAATCTAAAACAGCTTTCAGCTTTTTTACTTCACGTACCCGAAATTATTTTGTATATTTGAAAATATTGAGTATGTAGCGGAACCATCTGTTCCCCTACGTTAATGTTTTTTCGCTCTTCTAGCCTTTGGCGACACCTGTCGCAATTCGACCCATCGATTGTGACTTATAATTCTGCAGCTTGGCTTATCGCAAAAGTGGCAAGCCAAGCAAATTCCTAAGCATAAATCATAGCTGCCGTTTGTTTGTTTTTATTAACAGTATATTTTTTTGGTAACGAACGGATACTTGAGCGGTTTGCGTTGGTCACATGTAGCCATGTTGTTTATACACTGCCCTTCTGGCAGTTCGTCATTTAGTCAGTATTTATTGCTGACTTTGATTTCATAGCACTGAGGATTATCAGCTACATGCTTAAGCAACAAGCCTTAGTTTGTTGTACAACAACAAGCGTTGGCTATCGTTTGCTTGGTGCTTGTCGCTTGTGCTGGAGTAGCTAGGTGACACCGTGCACCTACACCAAAAAGTAAGGAGAAGGGTATCTAGTACAGGCGAGAATGGTGGTAATGACGTAAGTCGCCTTTTCGTAACCGACGGCACATCGACCAGGCGGTTCCTGGTTGACACAGGAGCTGATGTGTCGGTTATTCCACCGAGTAGGTAAGAGCGTTTCAACGGCCCACATGAATTTAAATTATTCGCAGCGAACGGCTCATACATCGAGACCTATGGCACGAAAAAGATAGTGCTCGATCTCGGTTTTTCCAAGAAATTTCCTTGGGAGTTCATTATAGCAGCGGTCAAATCACCATTAATCAGCATGGCCTACTGGTGGATGTGAGGACCAATAGCCAATCTGGCAGTAAGGGTAAGTCTACGCATTTTTCATTCAATATTACAGACCCTTACGCCTACTTCTTGTCGCAGTTTAAAGATATAACTGTGATGCGGCAGGATGGCACGGCGGCTACATCGGGCGTTACGTATCATATCGAACGAACGGCTCACCCGGTTTGGCACCCGATAAATTAAAAGCCTCCAAGGCAGAATTTAAGCTGCTTATGGAGCAGGGTATTTGCGAGACATCAAACAGTAACTGGGCGAGCCCACTCCATATGGTAAAAAAGAAAGACGGTTCATGGCGTCCATGTGGAGATTACCGAGCCCTCAACGAGAGGACGGTGCCTGATCGGTACCCCATACCTTACGTGCAAGATTTTACGCACATACTCCACGGCAAAACTATTTTTTCAACGATTGACCTTCAGAAAGCGTACCACCAGATTCCGGTGGAAAAAGTAGACATTCCGAAGACCGCAATAACGACACCCTTCGGCCTTTTTCAATTTAATTATATGACATTCGGACTTCGCAATGTGGCGCAAACCTTTCAGAAACATATTGATAAGGTTTTAGCTTCGGAGTCCGAGCACGCATTTGTCTATATAGATGACATTTGCGTAGCTTCCGCAAACCAAAAGCAGCACGAGAGGCACCTTAAAAAGGTTTTCAAACTGTTGCACCAGCATGGTCTCGCTATCAACGTCGAAAAATGCAATTTCGGAAAGAGCGAAGTTAATTTTCTGGGCCATTCGGTAAATATAGACGGAATAAGACCAGCATCAGACAAGGTGCGGGCTATTCAGGAGTATACAAAACCAACAACCGCGTGATCTTAAGCGTTTCCTTGGAATGGTCAATTATTATCGTCGTTTTGTCCCTTGCGCAGCAACGACGCAAGCAACGATGCAGAACATGATCGCCGGAAACAAGAAGAATGATAAAACACCACTAATTTGGGCGCCTGACACATTGACAGCTTTCGAGAAATGCAAAAGTGAGCTCGCGGATGCTACACTATTGTTCCACCCAGCGCCCAACGCAGAGTTATCCCTCAGATTAGATGCCTCAGATTACGCTGTTGACGCAGTTCTGCAACAAGTAGACGGAATCGTTCAGCCACTAGGTTTTTATTCAAAAAAACTGACTGATACCCAAAGAAAATATAGTATCTACGACAGGGAGCTGTTGGCGATTTATCAATCAGTGAGACATTTCAAACATGGTAGAAGGCCGAACATTCACCATATTCACTGACCATAAGCCTATTACGTTCGCGTTTAATCAAAATTTAGATAAAGCTTCACCTAGACAAGCGCGCCACTTGGAGTATATTGGCCAATTTGCCACCGACACTCGTCATTTGCTTGGAATAGATAATGAGGTAGCAGATACTTTATCTCGCCTGTGTCAGGTGACAAGGTTTTTGCCGACTATAGATTTCGAAGAGTTCGCAAAAGAGCAACAGCGAGACAATCAAGTTAGACAACTTGTAGATATGACCATTCCTTCGTCTTTGGTGTTAAAAGTATTCAAATTACCGAACAGTGAGGTAACCATTTACTGCGATACAGCTCACGGAAGAGTGAGGCCACTCGTTCCAGCGAGGTTCAGAGAACGGATCATGACGAAAATCCACGGCCTTTCACATCCGAGCTGATTCACGAGAGATTCGTTTGGCCTGACATGAAAAAACACGTCGCAGAGTTCGTTAAATGCTGCATATCTTGCCAGCGGAGCAAGGTAAACAAACATAATAAATCTCCGTTTGTTTTTTACCAAAAGCCCAGCGAGAGATTCGAGCATATCAACGTCGATTTGATTGATGGTATTGTCTTACCATAATTGACCGGTTCACCCGTTGGCCAGAGGCGATCCCGATTCCAGATATGACTGCAGAGACTGTCGCCCGCAGTTTGGTGTCGGGTTGGATATCTAATTTCGGAGTATCTCTTCGAATCACGACTGATTTGGGTATGCAGTTCGATTCCGATTTATTTCAGCAACTATACGGTCCAACATTTCCGCACAACCTCATACCATCCGCAAGGTAATGGAATGATAGAAAGGTGGCACCGAACTTTAAAGACAGCGATTATATGCCACGATAACGACGACTGGTGCGGATCTTCAGTCAAGAAAGACATAGCGGCGTCTTCAGCCGAGCTAGTATACGGCACGCCGCTCAAGTTACCTGGTGAGTTCTTTTTTCCTTCTGTACCAAAATCGAACGAGGTCGAATTCGTGAAGGACTTAAGGCGAATGATGTCAAAAATCACACCTGCACAAACTAGCCACCACGTTACGCCGCGATTTTTCTTTCAAAAAGACCTCACACGTTTTTATCCGTATCGACAAGGTTCAGCGCCCTCTTCAGTCACGTTACGACGGGCCGTTCAGACTTTTGAAAAGGGCTGAGAAATATTTCGACATTGATGTTAGAGGTAAAGCACAAAACATTTCTGTGGATAGGCTTAAGGCAGCTTTTCTTCCCAAAAGCAACAGTGAATCAACGTTTCCCATCAACCGGCAAACGAAAGACACGGCTATGACTTTTCCAGCGCACTGTTGGACAGCGATGGAGCAATTAACAAGAAACCAATTTATCGAAATGCCTTAGTAACGAATCTCGCTCCTACGCCCCGTAATATAACGCAGTCTTCTAGAAAAACAGTGACATTTTCAATCCCGCCGAAGAACGCCTTTGAACGCAGACACAAAGTTAGAAGCCAACCCTCTGAAGAAACTTATCAACGAACAGCGCCGGTCCAAACAAATGGCAGAAGAATCATTTCCCCGACTCGGTATTTTTTATCGCGCCTTAAGCGCTAGGAGGGGAGTATTGTGGCGGAACCCTCTGTTCCCCTACGTTAATGTTTTTTCGCTCTTCTAGCCATTGGCGACACTTTGTCGCAATTCGACCCATCGATTGTGACTTATAATTGTGCAGCTTGGCTTATCGCAAACGCGGCAAGCCAAGCATATTCCTAAGCCTAAGTCATAGCTGCCGTTTGTTTGTTTTTATTAACAGTATATTTTTTGGTAACGAACGGATACTTGAGCCGTTTGCGTTGGTCACATGTAGCCATGTTGTTTATACACTGCCCTTCTGGCAGTTCGTCATTTAGTCAGTATTTTTTGCTGACTTTGATTTCATAGCAATGACGATTATCAGCTACATGCTTAAACAACGATAAGGCTTAGTTTGTTGTACAACAACAAGCGTTGGCTATCGTTTGCTTGGTGCTTGTGCTGGAGTAGCTAACCAGCATACGGGAGGGAGCGCAGTTTCGTTAGTGGTATGTGTATGTTGACCAATGTGTGTGGCTGCGTCATTAGCACTGATGACGCGGCATGCATTTGTAAATACACAAACTCTGTTGTGAGTTTATATAGTTTGTTTATACAATGGACAACAAAGTGGCTATTTTAATTGTATTGTCGATGGGTTGCGCCGCTGCTTTATTCGTGTTAGCGCAGCGGTTGCTAAATATTTTTTGGTGGCTTGCACCAAAACTATGAACTATGGTCCATGCTACCATGAACAGTCAGTTCGTTCTAAATCTTCGCGCTCACCGGTTATATTCAAATTCAAAACTTTTAATATTTTGTAATTTTTATTTATTTTGTAATTTTTATTTTTAAATCTAAGTAATAAAGAGTGTAGAATTCTAATACCTACAAGTATAACCCAAAACTTTTTCTTATAATATACATAAATGGACAAAAAATTTACCAGAAATAGTTACTATTGTACAATGACAGTACAGTTACAATAGACAATGTAACAGAATACAAAATATGATAATGGTTTTATTTTTAGAATGGTTAAAATTTTGGTGGCAGTAGGAAAGAATGCTTTATATATCACAATAAAAGATTTACCAAACTAAGATAACCCGAAAACAAACCAATGCAGCACCATACGAGTACTAACAATTTCAAATTTACTTTAAAATTTCTCTTGTGTTAAAAATCAAGTGTGGTGAATTTATGCTTAGATACTTTCGAACTTCGAAAAGCGTGGCTGGCATTCGTTGCTATCTTCAGTACGGTCATTCATTAAATACTTACATTGAAACTTTCGTTTTCTCTACTTTACTTTAGTTTATTTTACTTTAGTTTTTTTTTTACTTTACCGATAGTTTTGAGGATCGGTATTACAGTTCATTCGCATGGTTTCAACAAAATGATTTTTTTTAAAAGTTATGGGAGTGCGGTTCGGATCAACTCCCACCGCAACTAATCTGCCGTTTTCCATAATCATGGTGAATATAGGTGTTAAAAGCTGTTTTTCTCATTGTCTAAAAAATAACGCAACAGGGTTCGTTTCCTATTTGAAAAATATTTTAACCATCAATTATCCACCCTGAGTCCAACGGACTCACTTCAGGCAGTATTTTTTAGTTTTTCATCGTCGCGCATTCGTATACCTTCGTGCAGTGTAGTGCAGAACGCGAGGCCGATCGAACGTTAGCGCACAACAATTGCAGAGGTGAGTTTCGGCATAAAGTGATCGCTGGGACTCAGGGTGGTGTTTTGAGTTACACAATTTATTCTTGCAGTTTTTGTTATTTTCATGATATTTCTAATGTCAACATGGCTTCCAGAGACGAGTTGAGAGTGTTAACGGTCTGAGTAGTTCTGCCCTTGATATAATAAGTAAGAGGCTCGAAGACGATGATACCTCAGTGATGTAAAAGACAAGTGCTTGCATTCCGGTGAGTGTTCACAAATTTCATCAGAAAATGTTGATAAGTTAGCCAGGGATCAACGTAACATAAATATTGTTATGCTTGTTATTACAAAAAACGAACGAAAACTGCTTACCTTTGCTGTGTTTGTAACAAACCAATTTGCCTTACTTGTGCTAAAAAGGTATGTGCACCAAATGTGTAAGGGGCGTCCATTAATTACGTGAGGCTTTTAGGGGAGTGGGGGATAGCAGAATCTCACTCACTTTCACGTGGAGGATATTTTATCCGCAAGAAGCAGTGTAGAATTATGAGTTAACTGGGTTATATTGAGTAAAAAGTATTTCTCTACTAAAATATGTCTAAATTTTGCACAAAATATTTATCATGGTTATGCGAGCGCCACAAAGTAGCATAGTAGCCCGTCGACTTAGTGGAGCTACTGGACTTCTGTGTGCAAGCGATAACGGTTTAGAGTGACTAAATCAGAGCGAGGTTGAAGGAGCAGATGATATTACTGAAAATTACATGGACATGCTGGTTCCAGTAGTCACTCTTGAGACCGCACATGAGGCCACGTGGACTGAATTAGAATGAATATAATTTCACCAATTTAGTGAGAGTATTTTATTGTTAGATTTTTTCATTGTTTTAGACTACGATCTCAGTAGTCTTAAATACTAGTCTCAACTAGTCCTAAATAAAAAGTTTACTACGTTTTTTTATTTTGAATAATGAAGTATTATTTAAACTTTTTATTCTGAATTTCTGAATATTTTGAATTATTTCATTTTAGGAACTTTTTGTAAAAAGAATTGCTTTTGTTACGTTTTTTGTACCTAATACTTCTTTTTTTTAATACTTCTAAGATTTTTGTTTTCTATAATTAAAATACTGAATTTTCGTATAAGTTTTGTTAACATATGGACTGAATTATATAATATGGGTCGTGATGTATCTTAAATATAAAAAAATAACGTTATAATTAAAAGTATGTTGCATTATTTTGCAAAAAATAGAGTGCGAGTCGTGGGGACTCAGGGTGGGTATTTATGGAATTATAAGGAAAGTGGATAATTGAGGGTTAAACATGTTTATTTAATGCATTCATTAAATACTTACATTGAAATCTTCGTTTTCTTTAAATTTCAGTTTAGTATTGTTTTTGCTTTTGTTTAAACTGTGTTGCAATTTAATACGTTGTTTATTTTTTTTGGCAGCTGAACAGCTGTTTTTCGGATAAAGGTTTGCGGATCGGTATTGCAGTTCATCCGCATGGTTTCAACAATATGATTTTTTTTTTAAAGTGAAGGAAGCGCGGATCGGGTCAACTCCCGCCGCAACTGATCCGCCGTTTTCCACAATCAGGGTGATACAATTTTTAATATATAACTTTTTGATAGATATTATTGGCTAAAAAGAAGGTTTTTATTTATTAAATTTATTATCTATATATTCATAGATTTGATGGAATCATGAAAATTATATTAACTGTTCCTGAGCTGTGTTCATTTTACCTTCTTCGAAGGGTATTTAATATTTCTAAGGTAAATTTAGTGGGAGACAATATTCTACAATTTAGCACGCCAAGAAATACGTATTACAAGGTGCTTCATAGCGAAACTTAGATCTTTTACTTTAGAAATGAATTTGTGAATAATCCATAAAATTTAACGATGAAAACAAATTTTTTATTTGAGCTATCTCAGTAAAATTTCTTGGTGGATGAGATCTGAGACTTAACATTGAGATATTTTCAAATATTTTCAATAATACTAAAATTGTTGCAACATTATTAAGAGCTGGACATTTTGCGATTACAATTACTTCCCGATTACAATTACAGTAATCATACTCTATAAAAATTAACGATTACTGTAATCTATAAAACTTAACGATAACAATTACTGTAACAGTAATGCAAAAAAACCGTTATTACGATTACTGTAATCGGTATACACTCAAATTAATATCACAATTACTGTAATTGTAATAGAAAACATTATTGATTACTACTACAATAGTCGTTATTAATGAAAAATGACAATTAATTAATTTAATTCATCAGTCTGACAAGAAGTTTCGCAAAATGATATTTTCTGGTGAACCGGTGGCAACGTGTACGTTTTGGTGGTTTATTTATTTACTGCATAAATGATGCCGTCTCAAAAAAATTGTTCATGTGAAAACCTAATGTAAATGTTATTTATTCCTTTTTTAAGAAAACAAATAAATTACAGAAAAAATTATTCCAAAACTATTTTGTTATAACTTTTATTTTATTTTGAACAATATTCTATAACTATTGTATATTCCGAAACTATTTTATTATAAGTATTTTATTTTTAACATTTTCTTTGACTATTTTTGGTTGGTCCGCGGGTTCGCCACGGACGTCTTTTTTATCAATAAAGAGCGGTATCACGTTTTTTTACTCAAACAAAAACTTTTGAACGCCGTTCAAACGATCACCGTGTGACATTAGCTCTGAAGACAATGCATGTCAAACGAAATAAAAAAACATTGTTTTTCTTTTGTTTTGTCTTGCAGCTCAGCACTGCATTTATATGTATCTCTCTTTTCGTCTTGCGCGTGGCTCATCTGTTTTTTATGTTGTGCTGTGCTAGCTAAGCAGAAAAAGATAAAAGAAGGGAAGAGAACAACATGGAGTTTATTGAAATTCCCGCAACACGAACACGTCAAAAGAAATCCGTTGTCAGAAATTCAAAATTACAACAGGATTGCCACCTGATAAAATGTATTCTTAAGAGTTTTAAGCATCATTTTACAGTTTTAGGAGATCGCTAATTTCGAATCTGTTGTCAGAATTTTAAATCAAGATGACGGATAAGACTGCCACAAATTTTTTTTTATTTTTACAAATTCAGTGCTTGGGTAAAAATTAGGTAAAAATTGGTCGCTGAATCCGAATTCGTTATGAGAATTCAAAAATTACAAGAATTCGTAAAAATACAAAAAATGTAGGTGTTTGCCCTATCCACCATCTTGAATTTAAAAATTCTGAAATTAGGCTCGAAAACTCTTAAAAAAAACATTTTTAATCCTATTATAAAAAAATTAAATAATTTTGAAATTCGAAACCAGCGGATTCGAAACCAGTGCACAGAGGTTTAAAATGCAGCCTTAGCTGGACAAAAGTCAAAAAATTCGTTGCTTCACAAACAACAAATTTTCACACCATTTTATTGCAAATTAATTAGTTTATTTTACCAAATTTTTTCAACCCAAATAAAATCAAAGGATATATGGGCCGCGAAAGTGGAGGTTATGAAGTGGAAGGAAGTTGAAAACCACGTAAGCTAAATTACGGTGCTATTGTAAAATACAATTTTTTATAAGATTGATGTGAAATACTTTAAAATAAAACGATGATTCTCTTGCAGAATATTTGTACATACAAAAAAATTAAAATAATATAAAAAACGAAAAAAAAATTTTCTTATAAAAATATTAAATTTAGAGTTTGATTAAGCTTCAAAGTCGGGCAACACGCGGCAACATGATAAGCCATTCTATTTCATAGATATTGATTTACTAACTAAAGATCCTTTAAGTTTCATCTACCTTGTTTTGCCTCTTTAAAAGATATAAGCTTTCTTTCAGTGCACTTTCTTGAGACATAAAGCTGCGTACATAACGAAATAAGCATTCATAACAACAGAACTAACAATTTTTTCCAATATAATATAACAGTAAAATTAAATAAAAATTTAAAATTTATAGGGGGGTTTGGACATTTTTTTCTAAAATTATTCCAAGGTCAGTCTAAATGGGGATTTTTAAAAATATCGAAAAAATTCTTAAATAATTTCGACGATACGTTTTGCTTTAAACAGACAGACTATTGACAAATAGGCTTTCCCGAAGATCGACACAATATTTTTAATGATTTTATGATCAATTTAGCAGATATCATTTTTGTTGAATTTTTGTTGGAGAATTAATGTATCTGGCTATCATCTCAACACCATACATACAGCACATAGTTGCGTTGTTGCAGTACAACGCTCATGCTCACAAAGAACGTTTTTTGGCCGCGAAGCATGTCTTGAGATACTTAAATGGTTCTTCAAAGGGTATTGTAACTTTTTCATCTCTTAAAGAAAATTTAGTATGATTTACAGATGCTGATTGGGGCTCAGACTCAACAAATCGCAAGTCATATAGTGGTTGTTTTATTTTTGGCTGGTGGAGCTATCGCCTGGGAGTCCAAAAAACAGCATGTGGTTGCGCTTAGCTCAATGGAGGCGGAATACATCGCCGTGTGTCAAGGGGCGAAAGAAATCTCGTTTCATCGTGGACAACTATTGGAGTTAGGTTTTGAGGATTTAGTTTCTGAGGCAACAACGATATTTTGCAATAACCAGAGTGCGCAATTTTTGGTAAACAACCCTACCACCCACAAACGCAGCAAACACATTGATATTTGCTACCATTACATACGCGAGAAATGCCTGAAAGAGGAAATAGCCGCCAAATATGTGGCTTCATCTGAAAACGCTGCTGACATTTTTATGAAACCATTATCAAGAGAAAAACATATTAAATGCTGTATTTTGCTCAGAATGAGTTTTAACTAAATTTGATTTGTATACAATTTAATTTTTTGATTTTTTTGAAATTTATTGACCTCTAAGAATTGAGGCAGTGTTTGTTAGACTAACCCAGTGGGCAATTCAGTCAGGCCTCTTGAAAAAAAGGCATGCATTAACTGCTTTTTTTGGCGTCAACACACTTAACAACATCACTGCATCGGTGAGGGCTCCTAAAAGGCCTGCCTGCTAAAAGGAAGGCAAGAAGTTTTCGTTATTTCTCTGTGATGTGACTGCTACACAGGGCAGTACAACAATTATCTTTTTCCTACAAAAACTGGTTCTGCTTATATTTCAGGGTTACTTTTTCGTTAAAAGTTAAAATATATGTTAGTTCAAATATACTCAATAATAATCAACGTCATGACTTAGAAATATTCTTATCCGGCAAAAATATGTAAAATAAAATAAAATCACAGAATCACAGAATAAACAGGTAGGTATACATAAAAAGAAATAAAAAAAAAATATTTTTTTAATTGTTTTGGTTAACCCCTTCTTTAAGCCATTTTAAAGGAGTGCTTATAGCAGGCCTCTTTAAAGCAGGGAGTGCGGAAGTACTAACAAATTTTCTCGTTTCATACAAACAATACAAGGGAGCTTACAAGGATTGTGTAAGGCCTATCGAATGCAAATACAGGCCTTTTAAACGGCCTTCGGACTGCTGCATTTGCCCACTGGGAAATAATGTATCAATTCTAATCCTACTGAATTCCTTTTTTATCATCACTGAAAATCTATTACTAATCTATTACTATTAAGTACTGCTTTATATTCCAAAATATTTATGTAAATAACATACATACTTTTGTTTGAAAAGTGAATTAAATAAACGAATTGAAACAAATCGGTTGTACTGCGTATAAGTTACATTTAAACTGCTACACCATTAACCCTAGAATCGTAGGACAGTTTTACACTACGTATACTTATGGAGAGTACACGCAAAATATTACGTATATTACGAATGCAGAGTGAAATAAGTCTTTTCGATTAACACTCTCAATTGTTCATTTGCACCTATTCTATTTTATGCTGCAATTAATTTTACATGTTATATTATTGCACTCAATTGCAAATATCATCACGTGATCATATCATTTACTTGGACTTCATTCTTTTACACATTGAACATATAATTATGTTAACATTTACAGTTCTTTCATTGTTTTATAACACTCAATTCATTGCAACACATGATTATGTTACTCACTTGTATTCACTCACACACACTATGTTGTTATATTTACACTTAGGAACATATGATTTTGTTTACATTATTTTCACTCAATCACAACATATGTTAATTACACTCAAAAATGTTATTTATTTTGTTAAACTAAAGTACCGTTTTTTTACTATATAAACGAAGGAATTTGCCAAATAAAGTCAATTAAGTTTTAAGCTCCAAACAGCTGCCTACTTGATTATTTTCCAGCCTGACAGCACTTCTTACTGACGGCTTTAATATAAAAATATCCAGCCTGATTGCACTGCATGGTGACAGCTGTAATATGATTATTTAGAGCCCGTGGAGTTTTTAAATGCCGGCACAGTAATAGGTAGGTCGATTTCAATTTTTAATTTCGAATAACAACGGAACCGATTAATGTCGATCCTACCTCGAATCATTTTATACCGATCATGCTTAACATTACATGGCGATCCGCCTATCACTTCAATAACAATTACTGTGATCTTAATAAAGAAATATTTTGATTACGAGTACAGTAACAGTAATTGTAATTTTTATCAATAACGATTAATGCTATTGTAATAAAAATATTTTAATAACGATTACAATATTTATCTTTATTTTTAAAGAATACGATTTTATAAGATTACAATTACAATTAAACATGCAATAACAATAGAGTTCAGCTACTACAGCTATATCGCACATCGTCAGCTTTAACCCATCTAAAGCCACTACCCATTAATCATTGAACAATATCAATGTTATGGATTCCCGTGACCACAAACAAGTTAATGTGGGAAAAATTTACCCACCAATAAATGGGTTGGGCTCAGGGACAACACAAGACGTAACAACTAACCATGCGTATACATAGATCTATTTACACAACTAATTTTAATCTACTTTTGAGTTGACCTTTTGACAAATTAACATCAAAAACGCTACAATTGTTAACAAAGGAACTCATGCGACTTAAAGGAGCAGTAGCCATATAATTTGTTCTACTAAATGGCTAATAAATTAAATTGTTAGCGTTTCTACTGCTTCTACGTTTAGTGTTAAAATTTATGTGAGAAAGAAGATCTGGAGAATCGAATACACCTGTAATGAGCTGGTGTAAATATACGATATCTGCCGATTTCCTTCGATCACCTAAAGACTGCATTTTTAATAGTTTTAAACGATCCTCATAAGGAGGAAGGTATAATATGTCAGTTCCACTTAAGCCCCTTAGAGCAAACTGAACAAAACGTTTTTGGATTCTTTCTATTCGATCAACATGCACATTGTAACTTGGGGACCAAACTTGACTTGCATACTCTAAGTGAGGACGCACGATTGCATAATACAACGTTGTAGTTGTAATCATGCTATTAAATTCTTTGGCCCAGCGTTTTACAAAACCAAGCATTGAAGATGATTTTTTACAAATATTATCAATATGAATGTTAAACGACAGCTTAGAATCCAAGCATATACCTAGGTCTTTGAAGGTATCTACACGACTCAAGGCAGTATCTTTGATCTTATAATCAAAAATAAAATTATTCCTTTTTCGCGAAAAGGTCATAGTTTGGCATTTATCTGGATTTAAAAATATATTATTTTAGAACACCAAACTTCAAAGGATTCTAGATCAGACTGGAGTAGATCTGAATTATCTCTAGAATTAATCGTTCTAGATATTTTCATATCATCGGCATAAATAAGCAGATGAGAGTGTTCAATGACGTGAGTTACATCATTGATAGCTAAAATAAACAGAAGAGGACCAAGGTGACTACCCTGAGGAACACCTGATCCAGCAATAAATTCAGAAGACAATGCGCCTCGGAAACGTATTTGATAAGATCGCTCCACCAAATACGATTTAATCCAGTTCACAAAATATTGTGGAAATCCCATTAACTCAAGTTTATATAAGATTAGATTGTGTGGTTGTGATTGTGTGGTAAAAAACACTGATTGGACCTTATCAGTGTGGCTTTCGACCTGGTAAGTCCACCATAGACCAGATTTTCACGCTACGACAAATCCTGGAGAAAACCCACGAAAATCAAATTGACACACACCATCTCTTTGTCGATTTTAAAGCTGCGTTCGATAGCCCGAGAAGGGATTGCCTATACGCAACAATGTCTGATTTCGGTATACCTGCAAAGTTGATTAGACTTTGCAGAATGACGTTGAGCAACACACGCAGCTCCGTCAAGGTAGGAAATGACCTCTCCGAAACCTTCAATACCGAAAGAGGTTTCAGGCAAGGCGATCCACTGTCTTGCGATCTCTTCAACATCATCATGGAGGGGATCGTACGAAAGGCCGGTGTGCATCGTAATGGCACAATTTTCTATAAAGGCGTCCAGCTCCTTGCGTAAGCTGATGATATTGATATTGTTGGCAGAACCAAGAGAGATGTTACCGCTGCTTTCGCCGCTATCGAAAAGGAATCAGCCAAAGTGGGTTTGACGATAAATGAGGGTAAAACAAAGTATATGCTGTCTACAAACAAGGGAGCGCGGAGTTTAGACTCCCACGTTTCATCCGGCAGCTATAACTTTGAAGTAGTCAAGGAGTTCGTTTACCTTGGCACCGCCATTAACACTAACAACGAAATCAGCCTGGAGATAAAGCGAAGAACAATAATTGCTAATAGGTGCTACTACGGGCTCAGTAAGCAACTAAGTTCCAGAGCCCTCTCTCGATCGACAAAACTAACACTCTACAAGACGCTCGTTCTACCTGTGCTGCTTTATGGCGCTGAGGCATGGGTAGTTTCGCAAACTGACGCAGCCGCTCTGGGGGTGTTCGAGAGAAAAGTTCTTCGCAAAATCTTCGGTCCTGTTCGAGTCGGCGATGACTATCGCATCCGAATGAACCACGAGCTGTATGAGCTCTACGGAGACATTGACGTAGTTCGGCGTATAACTGTGCAGCGACTACGCTGGCTGGGTCATGTCCATCGTATGGACGACGAAGCTCCAGCGAAAAAGGTGCTCGAGGCGAGGGTCGCTGGTCAACGACGACGAGGGAGACCATGCCTCCGATGGATGGACCAGGCTGAGGAAGCCCTAACCGCGCTTGGTGTATCCGATTGGAGCAGGCGCGCGCAAAGCAGAGGCGCCTGGCGAGAGCTGATGAGGTCGGTCGAAATCCGGACACGGGTTGTCACAGCCATCTAAGTAAGTAAGTAAGTAGATTGTGTGGTCGCTTATCAAATGCCTTACTAAAGTCAGTGTAAACACAATCGACGTGGTTACCAGAAACAATAGAATTTAAGCAGAATGTTGTAAAATCGAGAAGATTAGACACAGTGGATCTGCCATTCACAAAACCATGCTGACAAGTTGTTATGACTTCCCCACAGTGAATTTTCACCCGATCATACACCATCCGCTCAAAAAGTTTTGGAATCGATGAGAGCTTAGCGATAGGCCTATAGTTACTGACATCGTTCCTGCAACCCTATTTAAAGATAGGACTTATAAATGATTTTTTCCAAAAAAGTGGAAATAACTTTCGTTAATAGATTTATTGAATAATAAAGAAAGTGGTTGACTCAAAACGGAACCGCATTGTGTTAACACAGCGGCAGGAACACCGTCAGGTCCAGCACCAAACTCCTCATCGATCGATCTAATATACATAAAAATATCCTCTGGAGTGAAGGATATATGTTCCAAAGATACTCTGGGTTTCGGAATTCATATATTCAAAGTACTCTCCATCAGGAGTAAAAGAATCTGAACAGAATGATTCTTTAAAAAGATTGGCGAATAGGCCACCAATTTTGACGGGATTGTCAGTAAATCCCCCAGGAGTTCTAAATGAAGAAGGAAATCCATCAGATTTCTTCTTTGTGCTTACGAATCCCCAAAATTTCTTTGGATCTGTCAATATTCTCAGCTTAACATTATCTAAATATTCGTGATATAATGTAGCTGAGCGATTTTCAAATTCCAGAAACAAACGTTTGTAAGTTTCTAGGTCGTTTGAGCCTAAGCTACAGATGTATTTCTTCCATGCCATATTCCTGTTGTTGCGAAGAGTCTTTAAATCCTTTGTGTACCACGGGTACGCAGAAATCCTCCCAAATTTGAGACTATAAGGTACGGATTGAGAAAACACAGCAAAGAGTTCCATATAAAAAAAATGCATGGAGTCATCAAGACAATTTCCATTTATATATTCTAAAATTGCATTAAGTTTACCATGAAGCAACTGATTCAACTTCAAAAAGTCAGCTTTTTTAAAATTGAATTCATAAAGCTTACCTGCTGAATTAGAATTTACTATATTTGTTCTGTCGGATTCGTACCAAATACTCAATGGTGGATGATATTCATCAACAGTAGTTAGAGTATGAAAGGCCCTCTTAACAACAACATTGTTACTGTCTGTAGTTAAGACCAGGTCAAGAAGTCTTTCAAGACTATTATAAATACAACTCATTTGTTGTAAGTCTGAACATATATTATCAACAAATATATGTTCTTGGCGGGTCTTCGAATTAGATGCACAATAGTACGTATCATCGTCAGAAGAATGCCATTTTAAATCAAGTAGATTAAAATCGCCCAATAATTAACGCCCAATTAACGTCAAGTAAATCAATTATGTAATCTATGAACTCCGCAAGGCTTGCATAGACCTCTACACTACTCTTAGGAGGAACATACGCATTAATAACATATAAATTAGTTACATTAGAGTTACAATGTATAACTTTAACGCAAATTAGTTCAATATTAGAAGAGCAGGGAATGTCAACAATAGAACTGACAAAGCAGTTCCTTACAGCCAAAAAGACACCACCACCGACAGAAGAAATATTGTCAGTGTATCTGTCTTTTCTAAAAACTTGAAAACTATTGTCAAACAATTCCAAATCAGTAATGCTTCCGTTCAGCCACGTTTCTGTTAACGCGATAATATCCTCAGAGCAATTTTGAGTTGATAGAAATAAGCTCTGCGTCTTAGAACGTAGTCCCCTTACATTTTGATAGTAAAGGGACAGCCTATTTAGTTTTTTCGAGCCTGGAGGGCAGCTTGAGTCACCCTTTTAGACTTATTTTTTGGCTTGAACTCAGTAACAAGAATATTATCGGCCCACAAATTAGAGTTAAGAACAGTTGTAAAATCATCGGCTGCATTTGTTAAAATAAAAGAAGCATGGGAAGGCTTATTACCAATTTTTGTGCATGAACAGAATGCATTTGAGTTCACTAACTTGGATTGCCTGACAAACGTTAATATATTTCTATTGATGTGTCGGGTTGAAGACGTGAAATGAAAACGTTTCTGGTCCTCGAAACTGCTCCTAAAGAAATCACCGTATTATTATTTTCTGATGGCATTGCTGAGAGCTTGCTTAGGGCTGAGGACGCCTTCCGACGCTTACTTTTGTTTTTGTTTTTCCTCTGTCTTTTAGAGCTTTTATGGTATTTTCTGATGAATCTGTCAAAATTCCGGAAGAAGCAGTCGTGGACGAGGGAACCGAAATGTTATCCTGAACTTTAATTTCATCAGAAATTCTGGTAGTGGGTGCGGCACTAACTTCGCTAAAAAATGAAACAATTTCTCTGAAGTTATTATTTAATAAGTTAAGGCTTTCCCCAAAAAGCTTTATTTTAGAATAGAGTTCATCCGGGGAAAGGGCCCTGCATGAAGCACAATACCAGCGAAGACCAGATCGGACTGAAATTAAATCGTCAAGGCACGATTTAAAAATACCAGCACAAGAAGCATGGAACATTCGCTCACATGGGCCAGAACAGCTGAACATAGGATACAAAATATTCTGGCTTTGCATTGCTCGTTCAGAGAACAAGCAGCAATATTATCAATGGAAAAATAATCCATTGGAAAAAATTTAAATTACTTTGTGAGCGTTTTTAAATGTAAAATGTGCTTTCAGGGTTGGCACAGTAAAATGCAGCGTACACAAAGTGTTAAGCACAATAACAACACTAGAGACTCTCACTGCACAACAGATAAACAAACACCGCACAAAGAGGAATAGAAAAAATTAGGTATACAAACACTAGATTGTGTGAAGTACAACAAAAACTGTTCTATATTATTAACATAAATTATGTATTAACTAAAAGAACACTAAACAAAATAAATTTTTTTTTTTTTTTAACAAATAAATACAATTTTTAATAGTTTTTAATACAAACCATTTAACAAAATTTTAAATTTTGCACTATAATAATTGCTATTGCAACACACACTAAAAAAAAACGACACCGATACCGACAAGTAGACGAGATCAACTGATATTAAATAGATATTAACTGATATTAAATTAAATTAATAAATATTAATTAAATAGTAATTGTAATTTTTATCAATAACGATTAATGCTATTGTAATAAAAAATATTTTGATAACGATTACAATATTTATCTTTATTTTTAAAGAATACGATTTTTTAAGATTACAATTACAATTTGTAATTCTAATTAAAATTTACGTGCATCAATTTCGAATGTAATCGATTACATCCCAGCTTAGTTTGGCTCGTTGTATTTTTCCTTCTTTCAATCTGTCAGAAACAGCTTTCAATAAAACATACCCAATAGTACAAGATCCCACCATAGGACGACCTACACCAATCTGTTTTCCGAATGAAAAGTACTTTTTAGCAATTATTGTACATGATTAAACATATTGCGAATAAGTTGCCTAGTGGAAAAAAGTCAAGACTACATTTAATTATAATTAATATAATGCATTTTTTCGATTTCTAAACCCATCTGTTTGCCAAACGAAATCAATATAAATTGAAAGAAGGAAGCATAAGTAATAAGAAACTTTTGGGTTGTCTATCATTTTCTGGTCAAGAGTATAGGGTTGCCTAAGTAAAATCGGTCAAGGCTAGGGGTTGCCGCTATTTTAAACAGTGAGCGACGCACAGTGTAAGCCACGTACAAAAATAGAAGGAGTTGCTGCAGAATCATAAAATTTCGTGAAAATAAGTTCTACGACAAGAGAATCTTTCACAGAAAATTTTGTCAAAATCGGTTGAATGAAGACCACCTCCCATATAACCGAAATCGGTAGTCTGGTATATTTCCCAAAAAAATTATCATACAAAAATATAAATTTGCATTCATGGTTTTTGTCACAGAAAATAGTTGATTTAAAAATTAGCCAAATCGGTTACCTAACACGCTCATCTCCCATATAACTTAAATCGGTAATTTAGTATATTTCCCCAGAAAATTTTCCCAGATCAATAAAATTTGGTACGAAATTACTTTCTAGCAAGAAATATTTGATGTGAAAATAAACCAGATCGGATGACTAATACGCCTACCTCCCATATAACCGAACTCGGTAATATGGTATATTTCTCCAAAAAAAAAAATATTCTAGATCCATAAAATTTGGTATGCGTAATTATTTTATAGAAAGAAATAGTTTCATACGCGATAAAGACCATCACTTTGACGGATTTGAAAAAAAAAACCCTGAGTAAGATTGAACGTATTCCTCAGTATTAGTGTGCCCACCACTGCTTTAAATCAATCGTGCTTTTACGTGATTACAACTGAGTGCAACTATTAACAGAGGTGGAAGGCTATGTCGAGCTGAACAAAAAATCGTATGGGAGAGGGGAAGGGTATACTTTCACATTTTTAGGAGCTACAGGTTTAATTAATATTTCACGACTTTGATTCACGTTATTGTTTCTATTAAAAAACTGACACACAGAAAACTTTTTGATAGCTCATTGCAATGGCTATCCCCTTTCTAAAGGTATATCAACAAAACCCACCGACTTTACAAAAAAAAATCGTATATCCAATATTTTTATTTTCAATATGACTATAATGGCAGAAGCTTTCTTAACATTCTCCACAAAAATTTGGCTGCGGCAGCTAAGAAATCAAGAAGTTATTTGGCATATTTTGGCTAAAACATGGCTTCAGTTGTTCTTCAACTAACCTCGTGAACACATTGCTATGTCTTGTTCTATTTGCAATTCGGTGATTTCGGTTTTAACTGACTCGGTAACATGTGGGTTTTGTTATAATAAACTGCACAACAAATGTGCCAAGTTAAGTGAAGAAATCTTAAAATCATTAAAATCCAATAAAAACTTATTCTACAAATGTGATTTATGTTACGATAATCCTATAACAATCTGCTTATCCAAGTTAAGTGAGGCATGTAATATATTGACGTGTTTAAAAGATAGGCATAATGCTGTAAAAACATCTGGTGCTGAACTAAATAAAAATAATACTATTGAGACATTTGATGATCATTGTGTAAATTTAATTAACAATAAACTCAATGTTGATCCAATAATCACGCGCTCAAAGTCAAAGTCTCCATCATCATCCCCCGCAAAAATAAGTGCTGGCAACAAAAAAAATAATAAAGCTAATACCAATGTTCGTGCTAAATTGTTAGACCAGCACAGCCTAAAAATTACAATAAACCGGTGTTGAGTGCACCCGAAGCTGTAGTTCCCTCTTGCTCTACTTTGAATGCCTGTTTAACGCAATGTTCTTCTATTCATGCAGAGGGTAATGAACTTATAGATATTGTTGAGTTGCATGGAAACAATAAAATTATTCGTGCTAATAATAATAGTGTCAATGATGCTGCTGAAGTTGTTGTTGGCGTTGATAATCATGTTGCTCCTGTTGGAGGTGATGCTTGTGTTTTTGTTGACCGAGACCGTGAGGTGTTGGGAATTTCGAGTTTTTTCACAAAGCAAATCGTCGTCGCTACAGGAAGTAGTACAAAATAATTACAAAAGATCTTTTATAAATAAACTAAAAATATACTTCCAAAATATGTCTGGCATAAGAACAAAGTCTGAATCAATAAAATTATGGTATTGTCAACTTAACTACGATATAATAGTCTTCATTGAAACATAGCTCAATGCTAAATTTTTTGATGCGGAATTTTTTGACCTACATTACTACCAGGTGTTTCGTAAGGATAGAGATGCGACTAAAACCTGCTGCACTAGGGGTGGTGGTGTCCTTGTTGCTATGTCCTTGGATCAGCTATGTGTTTCAATTTCTGGAGTCACGGAGCAGTTTTATTTGGCTGTTTCTTACATTCCTCCAAATAGTTCGGATGCACTGTACATATTTTGACAATATTTTGAATTTAGCATCAAACGTTGCAAGCCATAGTCATTTTTGCATTCTGGGTGATTCTAATCTGAATAAAATAACTTGGAATAAATTTTTAAATAATAATACTTTAATTCGTACTAAAGGGCTGCACGAATGCATTCAAAAGCCGTTTCAACACATTCTCAAAAAAATAGAATGGAATGGAATGATCATTCTCAGCGCTGAGAATGGAATGGAATACGCATTCGAAGCGCTTAGAATGGAATGGAATGTGCGCTTGTGCGTTGAGAATGTTTAGAATAGAATACTCAACATTCTCAAGTGTTGATTTGAGAGTACTACCAAATGGTTGATGAAAAAAGGTTTTACGTAAAGGGATTTCAAAGGGGGGTTGCTGATGTCGAATCTGATGTCAGATTTTCAATTTTCAAGATGGCGGATAGGGTTGCCACCTTAAAATATCTTATTTTAGATTAGAATTTTAAAATTCCAAAATTTTTTTGAAAATAGAGTTGCCACCTAAAAAGTTGTTATTTTGCAATTTTTTTAAATGAGCATTTAGTAAAAGGGAGTCGCTGATTTCAAATCTGATGTCAGATTTTGAATTTTCAAAATGGCGGATAGGGTTGCCACCTTAAAATATCTCATTTTCGCGAATTCGAGGCTGGGGCAAACACTAGGTAAAAATGGGTCGCTGATTCCGAAACCGTTGTCAGAATTTTAATATTCCAAAATTTTTTTGAAAATAGGGTTGCCACCTAAAAATGTGTAATTTTGCAATTCTTTTAAATTAGCATTTAGTAAAAGGGAGTCGCTGATTTCAAATCTGATGTCAGATTTTGAATTTTCAAAATGGCGGACAGGGTGCCACCTTAAAATATCTTATTTTCGCGAATTCGAGGCTGGGGCAAACACTAGGTAAAAATGGGTCGCTGATTCCGAATCCGTTGTCAGAATTTTAAAATTCCAAAATTTTTTTGAAAATAGGGTTGCCACCTAAAAATGTGTTATTTTGCAATTTTTTTAAATGAGCATTTAGTAAAAGGGAGTCGCTGATTTCAAATCTGATGTCAGATTTTCAATTTTCAAAATGGCGGATAGGGTTGCCACCTTTAAATATGTTACTAAGTGCTCATGTAAAATGTTGTTAAATAGTTTATTATTAGTTGGCAACCTTTTTTAAAAAATTTAGATTTTTCAAATTCTGACAACGGATTCGGAATCAGCGACCCATTTTTACCTAGTGTTTGCCCCAGCCTCGAATTCGCGAAAATGAGATATTTTAAGGTGGCAACCCTGTCCGCCATTTCGAAAATTCAAAATCTGACATCAGATTTGAAATCAGCGACTCCCTTTTACTAAATGCTCATTTAAAAAAATTCCAAAATAACACATTTTTAGGTGGCAACCCTATTTTCAAAAAAATTTTGGAATATTAAAATTCTGACAACGGATTCGGAATCAGCGACCCATTTTTACCTAGTGTTTGCCCCAGCCTCGAATTTGCGAAAATAAGATATTTTAAGGTGGCAACCCTATCCGCCATTTTGAAAATTCAAAATCTGACATCAGATTTGAAATCAGCGACCCCCCCGTTGCAACTACCATAAAACTCTAAGAAACATGACTGGAGCAAAAGTCAAAATTCATGGTAACCATTTGAGAGTACTCTCAACTCAACGAATACATTCTAGAAATTTCCATATTCGTTAGAACTCTCTCAAATGGAATGGAATGTTCATTCCATTCGAAAAATTTATGTCTCTCATTCATTCGTTTCGGTTTGCAAATGATTTGCAAATATGGAATACTCGCATGGAATGCGTAGAATGGATTCCAAATGGAATGTATTCGTGCAGCTCTTTAATTCGTACTAATGTAAACTCTACACATGAGATTTATTTTATTGACTCATTTTTAAGTCTACATTTCATTCAAATTAATGGATTTCCTCATTTTTATTAGTAAGGATTTTAATTATTGTATTGAAGTCTGCCATATACCGATATGTGAGCCTAACTTGCATCATTTACCGCTTGTATTAAACGTTTCTTTCTATATTTCTCTTGCAAAAGTTTTAACTTGCTGAACACTAATATATATTGGGTTGGCAACTAAGTAATTGCGGATTTAACTTATAGATGACTTTAGATGAATTTTTAGGCTTGCTGACGTAATCGAAATGTCAAACAAATTTTTTTATTTTATAGCTGGTACTTCAACTGTCAATCAGTAAAAAAACTTTTTTGATCGGTTGTGTAGTTTTTGTTTGGCGTCTGTTGAAAAATGGAAAATCAAAACGAACATTTTCGTCATATTTTGCATTTTTATTTCCGGAAAGGAAAAAACGCATCGCAAGCTCACAAAAAGTTATGTGCTGTTTATGGTGACGAAGCTTTAAAAGAACGGCAGTGTCAAAATTGGTTTGCCAAATTTCGTTCTGGTGATTTTTCACTCAAAGATGAAAAACGCTCTGGTCGTCCAGTTGAAGTTGATGACGACCAAATCGAAGCAATAATCGATTCAGATTGTCACAATACAACACGTGAGATTGCAGAGAAGCTTCATGTATCACATACATGCATTGAAAATCGCTTAAGGCGGTCTTCTCATTCAAAACCCGTTTTTTGGACCCTTTTTAAAAAAATTCTTATTTGAAAACGCAAAGAATAATTGAAAACTTTTTTTATTTGTTGTATTACAAAAGGTTCAAAGTAAATAAAAAAATTTTTTTGCCTCGATACGTGGGCTGTTCAAAAAGTAATGAGACTTCAAAGTTGGTGGTGAAAAAAAAGGTGTCGTCACGGCGGCCACGATTCCGGGTCTCCGGAGCGTCTGAAATGAAAAAAAAACGGGGTTATAATCAGTATAGATGTAATTCTCGGGTGAACCTGAAGCTTAATTTTGTGATTTTTTTTGACAAAATGGCGGCCATTCACAAAAAAAATTTCAATTTCGGGTTTTTTTTTGTAGTTTAGTGTAAAAAAAATAGTAAAAAATTTTTTAAAATTATGGTCGAAGTTCACCCGAGAATGGTGACAATTCTGCGTCGATTCCATTTTGTTTCATGAAAATCGGTTCAGTTGAACTGGAGATATCATGGCCGCCAGTTCGAAAAACGTGGGTTCGAGATAAAAGCGTTTAAAGTTTGAAGTAATTTTTTTGGGAAAAAAAAAAAAAAATCAAAAATGTTTAAATGCAGTTTTAAAGAGCTGACAATTTTTACTTACAAATATTAGTCGGCGATGCCAGCTCCATACAGGCCACCTTCCTCTTTTTCGTAGAAACTGCTTTCTGCTGCCCTCTCTGCTCTGCGAGCCGTTCTGCCAGCTTTTGATGATGCCGCAGCTCGAGTCTCTGATCGGTTCAATCTGTCTTCATTGCGAGATAGTGCGTATTCGTATGCGTTTTTGCCAATCGCAATACCCATCAAACCCATAATTTTAAGTATGGGTATAAAACCGTCGTTGAAGAGGCACGTTGCAATGAAATTGGCCACTTCGATGGTGCGTGCGCCTGAGTTGATGTGTTTGGGCGAAAGTGACCAAAGAACAGAATTGTAGGACTCATTGGAATTCTGAGTTTCAGATCCAAGGCATCTTTCAAGCAAATTATCTGCCGACAGCGCTTCGTAAGCTGGTTTTATTACCTCCATCACCTTCTTGTCCATCAGACCTTGCTTCACAAAAAAGGCTGTATCTTCTAAAGTATTTCGAATTTCTAAAAATCCTTTTAGGGGCATATTCACAACTACCCAAGCTATAAATAAATTCAAAAAAAAAAAGTTGAAAAAAAAAGTTGCTCAATGAGAAGACCCCCTTAAAACAACTTTGCTATGTACGAAAATGAACTAATGAACTGAAAGAAAATCATTTAACACAACGCATTAACATCTGCGATATGTTAAAGAAACGTAATGAAAATTATCCATTTTTAAAACGATTGATAACTGGTGATGAAAAATGGGTTGTTTACAACAATGTCAATCGGAAAAGATCGTGGACCAGGTAGCCAGGTGAACCAGCTCAAACAACATCAAAAGCTGATATTCATCAAAAGAAAGTTATGTTATCAGTTTGGTGAGATTACAAAGGAATTGTATACTTTGAACTTTTACCACCCAACCGAACGATCAATTTAGATGTCTACATTGAACAACTAACAACATTAAACGATGCAGTTGAAGAAAAGCGACCCGAATTGATAAATCGAAAAGGCGTTGTATTCCACCATGACAATGCAAGGCCACACACATTGGTCACTAAGCAAAAATTATTGGAGCTTGGATGGGATGTTTTGCCACATCCACCATATAGTCCTGACCTTGCACGATCTGATTAATTTTTATTTCGATCTTTGCAAAACTCCTTGAATGGTAAAAATTTCAATAATAATGATGATGTCAAATCGTACCTGGTTCAGTTTTTTGCTGATAAAAACCAGAAGTTTTATGAACGTGGAATTATGATGCTGCCTGAAAGATTGCAAAAGCTCATTGCTCAAAATGGGCAATACATTACAGAATAAAGTTATTTCGTTCCATGAAAAAATTGTCTTTTATTTTCTAAAAAAATCCGCGATTACTTAGTTGCCAACTTGATAATATAATTTTAGTCAATGTAATTATGATGAACTAATAACTGCCATTATGATGGTGGATTGGGAGCATAATTTGAAACTCAAAAGTACTTATGATAGCTTTATATATTTTAAATCCAAATTTTTAAATATTTGTGAAAGGAGTATCCCTCAATGTCAAAAAAGTTTTTAAGCTTCCGTGGTATACTACGGACTAAGAAAATTGAAAAAATCTAAGAAATAAATTTTTCAATTTATATAAAGCCAGAAATAATATGGAACATTATTGGAAACATCAGCAATCAGCATTATTTAAGGGAATTTAATTTTCTTAATAAGTTTTTATATAAACAGTTATTAGTCGTTATGAATTAAATATAGTCTAATCCAAAAATGTTCTGGACATTTATAAATTCAAAAAAATTCAATTCCGCCTTCCCGTCCTCTATGTGCTATGAAGGAGTTAGGTCTCAATCAGTTGTTGAAACAGCTAATTTGTTTGCCAAATTTTTCTGCTCTATAATATTGTAGACATACTGTAATATTTTATCTATTTATATATATATATAAATTGTAAAAAAAAACATCTGTACATTAAATATTTTTTTGAAATTCTTTTTGCGATGGACGTTTTGAATGACGCTGAGTCCAAAAATCGCATTTTTAAAATGTTTGTCTGTCTGTCTGTTAAAGCATCACGCGAAAACCACTGGATGGATTTTAATGAAATTTGATATCTAGGTTCCTTATATCCCCGGTCAACATATAAGCTACTTTTTATTCAGGGAAAAAGGTAGGTAGGGGCGCTGCAATCGGGTTCCAGTCATTCTTTTTTTTTTAGCTTTTCTCCGAAACCATTCATCCGATTTGCATGAAAATTTGTATGTAGAGGTTTTCGGACACGCTAAGTTTTTTTGACTTATCTACACCGTTCTATCTCGAACACCAGAGGGCGCTGTAGTACAAATATTCTGAAAAACCTCGAAAAACTCCTTAACCGTGCATCCGATTTACATGATAATTGGTATGTAGAGGTTTTCGGATACGGTGAATTTTCATGACTTATCCACTCTCTTCTATTCTGAACACCAGATGGCGCTGTAGTACAAATATATTCAAAAAAATCGTCGAAAAACTCCTAAGCCGTTTATCCGATTTGCATGAAAGTTGGTATATAGGGGTTTTCGGAAACGATGAGTTTTTATGGCTTATATACTTTCTTCTATCTTGAACACCAGAGGGCGCTGCAGTACAAATATTTTAAAAAACGTCAAAAAACTCCTAAGTCGCTTATTTGCTTGAAAGTTGGTATATAGAGATTTTCAGAAACGGTAAGTTTTCATGACTTATAAACTTGGTTTTATCTTGAACACCAGAGGGAGCTGTAGTACAAATATTTTTATAGTACAAAACGCCGAAAAAGTCCAAAACCGTTCATCCGATTTGAATGAAAATTTGTATGTAGAGGCTCTCGAACACGCTGAGTTTTTTTGACTTATCAAATCTGTTCTATCTCGAACACCAGGGGGCGCTGTAGTACAAACATTTTGAAAAACCTTGAAAAACTCCTAAACCGTGCATCCGGTTTGCATAAAAATTGGAAAATAGGGGGTTTATGATACGGTGAGTGTTTTGAAGTTATCTTTTTTGTGCTATCTTGAGCACCAGAGCGCGCTTTAGTACAAATCTTAGGGATTCGTGAAAAAGTCCAAAACTGCTCATCCGATTTGGATGAAAATTTGCAAATAGCGATTTTCGAGTACGGCAAGGGTTTTGGTGCTATCTTTTTTGCTCTTTCTCAAAACTAGAGGGCGCTGTTATACAATTGCACGTGTGTATGTTATTAAACTGTTCCTTAACCGCTGCACTGAGTTTGATGAAATTTTTTGAGTGTGTTTGAGTGGATCTCTTGATGATTCAGTTTTACAATTGGACCCGGTAGGTGGCGCTGCATTTTGTTTTTATAGCTTATCTCCGAAACCGTTCATCAGACTTACATGAACATTTGTATATAGAGGTTTTCGGATACGGTGAGTTTTTATGACTTATCTGCTCTATTTTATCTTGAACACCAGAGGGCGCTGTAGTACAAATATTTTAAAAAAGACGAAAAAGTCAAAAACCGTTCACCTGATTTGCATGAAATTTTGTATGTAGAGTAGACCATTGCATTAATACATGGAATTTTTTTTTTTTATTTTCGGAGAGCAACCCCCCTATGTTGTTCCAAATATGAAAAAAAGAGTCCATACCCATTTTTATGTTATTTGGTCGTGTTTTGACCCCCGCGCACCCCGTTTTACTGATAGGGCTAGTTTTATACTATGTAAAAAAGTTGGGTATACTGCAACTTTATAAGTTCTTTATTTTTTTCCATTTAATGAATCATTTTTCAAACATCGTTTTTTTAAGAAATTATTAAAGAAAAAAATAAATTAAAATTGAAAAAGGATAATCATTTAAATTCATTTAAAAGGGTGTTAACGATTTTAATGTCTCTTTCTTGAAGTTTGGAATTTTTTTGCGATGATACTCCACCACTTGCAATAAATCCTGTTTTTGAACTTCATCATGGGTGATACTGGTAGCAAAGTCTTCCATTAGTTTGACAGCTCGTTCCGCCAGATCATTTACTACCTTGACATGTCTAGCATATGTCTCACATTCTTTATAATTAGGATCGAGATGCCATTCAATTATGGGCTTATTAAGCCACTCGACCTCTACGCCGAGGTTGTGAAACATGAACCATGAGTTACCACCTAGAAGATGATGAAGTTTTGTGCTTGAGCTTAAAACAGGGAACGTTGGATGACCCTTTGCAAATTCTTTTGGTCTTGGAGTTTCAAGTAATTTCTGTGCGATAAGCTGCTTTTCACTATTCGATATTCTATTTGAAAATAAGGAAAATACAACACACTCTTCGGTTAAATACCATAAATGCCTTTCCATAGCTTTAATTGCTGCATTAGCAACATGTAGATCATGTTTTCGGTATTCGTTTAACTCATGCCATAGCTTTAAATCATTGAAAGGTACATCAGCTCCTATCGGTGAAGATATCCATTTTTCAACATAAAAGAGAGCATTAAATTTGCATAGTCTCTCCAATTTGTCTATCATACTTTGATCATATCCAGCCTGAGAGCTAAATGCGAACATCTTTGCTGGATACAAAATGGATGGCATCCATCGAGCATGGTGAGCTGCTCCAGGTTTACGCCAATGTAACCCTCTTTCAGGTATTTCACCAAGTAATATTAACATAAGTTCCGCGCACTCTCTATAATCAGCGCGAGGGAAGATGTTATTTCGATTTGGTTCTGATATAATTCTATTTAAAGCTTGCTTTTTATTTGCCGTTAGGAGTTTTAATGACCTGTCCTTGAATTGCAATTTCTTAAAATCTTTGTTTATATCGATTGTTTTCCAAATAGAGTCTCTGAAATTGGTAAAATTTGTATTTTCGGGACCTGATGTTTCACCAAACAATTCTTTGTGAACTGAACACAAAATTCTCTCGTAGACATGATGTCGACAAGCAAGCATAAGCAATTTTTTGTCTAATAGCTTTTCAAGTTGTACGCATGCTCCAATTTTTCGTCCAGAGTTTGAATTTGTGGTATCAAAAACAATGGATCTCACGTTTTCGCAAATTCCCCATTCGTTCGCAAGACTGAAAGTAGCACCTGCTTGTTCTGTACCTTTCGTATTTGATATTATTGGTATACCTAGCAATTTACCTTCTTCACAGTTCGGCACACCAGAAACGAGAACTCCTAATCTCTCTTTTTTATCATTTTTTATGTCAGGAATAATTTTACCATCCCAATGTAGTGTTGAGTGTTTTGGTGCAGTAAATTCTGCCTTGATTAAATTAGCAACTGATTTTCGCACTTCCATACCTGCTGTCCATGTACTTTTAACTGATAGCGTTGCTTTATCAAGTGAAAGACCACCTTCTGCAAGAACTGCTCCCATGAAAGCTGTGCGCTGCCCTACAGATAAATTGAGCCGATCACCCATTCCTGTGATGGTTTTGCTTGTAAATGGATTTTTGGGGAGGGTCAAAGTTATTTTTGAACTATTTTTATGTTGCTTATCAGCATTTGCAGCACTGCTGGTTGAAGCTATTGCAAAGAATCCGAATTGTTTGTTTCAAAACTTATATCTTTTACTGGCAAACTTTCAGCTATGCGATGTTTTTCTTTTTCAGCACGCTTCATTTCTGTGGCTATCCGATCGTTTTTTTTCTGGACTTTTCCATAATGTTTTTTATCAAGGCCTCCTAACATCATTTTTCGACATGTTTTTTGATCTTCCAAAAACTGAATATCTTCCTGAATCATTTTTGTAGTTCTGCATGTGTCGTATTCAATGATAGAAATAGCATTGGCGTGTGGTATATCGAAGAGTACGTTTAACGATTTAAGAAATTTTTCTCTTTTCACTAAAAAATTGTTACGTGTTTGACTTTTTCGAAGATTTTCATACTGCGCAATAAGTTGAGTGAGTTTGCGTTTGGAACGTCCAGCTCTTAAAGGCATTGTGGAATGCCCGAAATTTTCCAAAATTCTTCTACATTCAATAGAACATGTCTTACAACATTACCTCTCTTTTCATTTTTCATGGAACCGCGATTGAGATGAACAAAAAATCGAAGTACATCCCCATTTGTTGGCAGCTGAGACCCTTGACGTGGAGTCAAATAATCCAATAATTCTCCAATGATCCATGCTTCAGTATGAGCTTCTTTATCTTTTCTCAAATTTCGTTTTGATGTAGCTGATGAGGTTTGTTGTTCCATTTCTTCGATCTCCTAAATTTTTAACAAAAATCAATAGACTTTTTACACTTTATGCTAATATTGAGATAGTGAAAGAGCTTACCGGTTTCTTTGCATTCACTAAAAACTGAAATTCAATGTTTTTAACTAGTATGGCATAAAAAACAAAACAAACTTTCAGCGACGCAGACAAATACGGTTTTGAAATTAATGACAAATTCGTCAATGTTTTACCACAGATTTTTGTACAAAGTCATGGCCTACTTATACAAATTATTCGAATTTAAATCTAAAGTATTTTAAATTTGAAATAATTGAAAAGGCTAGCTATAATAAGTTTCATTGCGTTATATGAGAAATTATTATTGAGGTGCGCGGGGGTCAAAATTTGACCTACATGCCCCAAATTTTGGAATTAAGTTTGTTTTAACAAAACACACAAGATAGGGGGGTTTCTTATCAAAAAATAAAAAAATAATTTTTTTGCAATGGTCTAATGTAGAGGTTTTCGGATACGTTAAGCTTTCGGTTCTGCCTTGAACACCAGAGGGCGCTGTAGTACAAATAGTTATAAAAAGTCGATAAGCTCCAAAGCCGATTTGCATGAAAATTTGTGTGTAGAGGTTTGCGGATACGGTAAGATTTTATGACTTATCTACTCGGTTCCATCTTGAACACCAGAGGGCGCTGTAGTACAAATATTTTGAAACACGTCGAAAAACTCCTAAGCCGTTCATCCGAATATATGTATTATGCATATATACATACATAATATGTATACATTATATGTATATATACATGGGCGTAGCGACGTAAGGGCAGTTTGGCCCCTGATATGTAATGTTTATGTATATGCATGCTTATATTAAACATATATATATGTATAAGCGTAAATACATATCCATGGGCGTAACGAAGGTAAGGAAGGGAAGGGCAGTTTCCCCCCTGACATGTATATACATGTATATACTATACATATATACATACATAAACATATATACATATACATGGGCGTAGCGAGGGTAGGGCAGATGGCCCCCTTGATATGTATATGTATATACACGTATATATAATACACATATAAACATATATACATATACATGGGCGTAGTGACGGTAGGGCAGGAGAGGGCAGTTGCCCCGCCCCCCCGATATGTACATGTGTAAGCAAGTTGATACTATACATATATATATATATGCCTATAGATGGAGTTAAAGAAGTTTTACTTCAGTCGTGTGGTCTAAAGCACACTCTAATTTTTTTTAAAGTGCTTCCTTGAAAATCAGAGGGCGCTGTAGTACAAATCTCTTAAGAAATGGTAAAACACTTTAAATCTGCTCATCTGATTAGGATGAAAATTTTGTTTATAGGATTTTCGAGTATTGAAAGGGCGTTGTTGCTATTTTTCTTTTTTTTTCGCAAACCAGAGGGCGCTATTGCACAAATACGATCATGATCACACACATCACGATTTTCCTAACTTTTTCTCATAATTTTTAGATGTTGAAGCTACATTTAGCTCATTTCGCCGAAGTTACCGGTTTGAAAGATGCACACAAAATTCCTTCTAAAGTTTGTGAAAAGTTTTTTCAAATCAACGAATGAAATCGAAAATTATTTATATCAACTCCCGAGCTAAGCCGGGTATTCAGCTAGTACTATAATATAATACCAATAATATTGATATTAACTCCAATCTTGGAGTAAATGTAGATTTTGGTAGTTTTCAAATCTCTGACATGGATGTATCCAACGCAATTGCTAGCATAAAAAAACTCGCAAAAGAATGATGTAGATGGATTTTCTGAATTTATTTTGAAAAAGTCACCATGCTCTGGTAAAACCGCTTAAACTTATTTTTAATAAATTCTTGCAATCTGCAACCTTTTTAGGTGCTTGGAAAATCTCTTTCATAACTCCAATTTATAAAAATAGAAGAAAATCTGAAATCTGTAATTATAGGCCAATTTCAAAGTTATCAAATATCTCAAAAATTTTTGAAAGCATTATAAAATACAAACTTTTGTTTGATATAAAGAATATAGTATCCCCTAATCCGTATTACAATATACACGTAAATCGCTTGGAACGTGTTCAGCATAGATTCCTAAGGTTTGCACTTCGATCTTTTCATTTTGCTGATCCTTTTCCCACCTATGATGATCGATGTAGCCTTATTAACTTAAAATCACTTGAAAATCGTAGGACTATTTTGTCACTTCTTTTTGTTTACAATATTATTTCTGGCAACACGAATTCCTCATACCTTCTGGAGCAAATAAACTTTAATGTTCCCTCTAGAATATTAAAAAATAGTGCACCATTTAATACAGGATTTCATAGAACAAATTATGCTTCAAATTCTCCAATGGTTAGAGCTATGCGAGAGTTTAATAATTTATATAATTTGCATTTAATAGATTTCATCTAAGGCAACTATATTTAATCAACTAGCCTCAATTTATTAATACCTAATATATATAATTTATTCTCATATATGTACTTATTAATTTACTTAATATCTAGTCAGTAAGGAACTTATTATTGCATTGATTAATAAATGAAATGAAAAGAAATAAAATACAAAAAAAATTCATAGTGTATTCAAAATAAGGGTTTTTTTTTCAAATCCGTCAAATTGATGGTCATGTTTTTTGTCGAGTATGAAACTATTTCTTTCTATAAAATAATTACGCATACCAAATTTTATGGATCTGGAATTTTTTTTTTTTTTGTGAAATATACCATATTACCGATTTCGGTTATATAGGAGGTAGGCGTATTAGTCGGCCGATCTGGTTTATTTCACATCAATTATTTCCTGCTAGAAAGTAATATTTCGTACCAAATTTTATTGATCTGGGAAAATTTTCTGGGGAAATATACTAAATTACCGATTTCGGTTATATGGGAGATGAGCGTGTTAGGTAACCGATTTGGTTAATTTTTACATCAACTATTTTCTGTGACAAAAAACCATCTATGCAAATTTACATTGTTCTGGGATAATTTTTTTGGGAAATATACCAGACTACCGATTTCGGTTATATGGGAGATGGGCGTTTCATTCAACCGACTTAACCGAAATTTTGTGTGAAAGATTCTCTTTTCGTAGAACTTATTTCCACGAAATTTCATGATCCTGCAGCAACTGCTATTTTTGTCCGTGGCTTACACTGTGCGTCGCTCACTGCTTAAAATAGCGGCAACCACTAGCCTTGACCGATTTTACTTAGGCAACCCTATACCATCGTGTTCGTAATAAAATTATCTGATCTGAAAATTAAAGGCAACCCAACGGTTTCTTATTCCTTATGCTTCCTTCTTTCAATTAATATTGATTTCGTTAGGCAAACAGATGGGTGAAGACATTGAAAAAAATGCATTATATTAATTATAATTAAATAAACTCTTGTCTACTCATGTACAATAATTGCCAAAAAGTACTTTTCATTCGGAAAACAGATGGGTGTAGGTCGTCCAATGGTAGGGTCTTAGACTACAAGTGTCACTCACCGATTTGAATGATTTTCAGATATGTGTTAGAGGGCAAAAATCTTAGGTTGACATACTTTCTTATATGTGCTCATTCGATGGTTTAGGGTTTCAAAATCAGCCGGAATTAAATTTTTTCGAAATAACTTCACTATTTTTCGTTGATACATATACACTAGACTGTCTCATTTGCAAAAATATCTGATTCTCCCTCCGCACGCTGATCCTGAATACAGCATATTTGAAGGTCACGAAGGACGGAAAAATGTTCAAATTTGTAAAAACTGAGTGGGCGCCACCTAAAAGAGTGTTTTTTGAAGTACATTTGTTAAAATTTCACTTTTTGATTTTTAATCACTATTTAATGCAAAAATAAAAAAAAATTAATCGATACAGAACCAAAATTGTACGCTTCATCCAACTGTGTTCTTATTTATTTGACAACTGCTTAATTTGTGGGAGAATTCAGCTCTCAAACATAGAATTTGTTAATTTTTTTTCAGTTTTTTGAATCCAATCATCTGCCACTTCATGGTAAGTGACACTATCAGAAAAAAAATGTATTCATATTGAAGACAATTTTATTACCTTTCTTGTAAAATCAAAAAACAAAATTTAATAATTTATTTTCGTTGCATTTTTTTGTTTTTTTTTTTGTTTAATTTAATTTTCAGATATTTTTTTTTTACTAAAATAAACTTTAATGTTTTTTCTCTTAATTTTTGTTGAATTTCCTTTTTTTAAATTCATAAGGAAGATTTTTTGGTGTTCTTCTACAACATGGAAAAGCATTTGATTCTCGGTTTCGTTGGTTGTTATTTGTTTATTGTTGTCAACTTATCGCTCTTTCGGCGCGTAAGTACTTTTCATTGCTTGTCCAAGTACTTGGATCGGCTAGCAAAAAGCTAGTGGCCCTATCTTCTGTTATATGGGACATAGATCTTTTAAAAAAATTTTAAGCTAAATGGCCTCAATTCAAAATCGATCCTGAAATTATTCAAAGGAATAGTGCAATCAATGATGAAATCATTCCAACATATTTCCCTTCTTATGTTCGCACAACCTGGTACAATTTCCTTACCAACAACTAGATTTTCTTCCTTTTCTTAGAGGGATGCAGTTTATTTAAAAAAAAAAGTTTCGCAAGATCAAGGTACCAGGTGATTTTTCGAGAGCGCGATTCATTGACCTAGCAACTTATAGCCTAAAAATTTATCTAATTCGAGATCAATTTAATATAACAGGTACTTTTTTATAATACAAAATATATTAATTGATAAACTGTGATTATATTTTTTTCTATCCCATAAAGAACTACTTTATTGTTTTTGGTTTTGTTTTTGTTGTTCTCGTTTATATGCGATATGTAGTGAACTTCTAAAGTCACTATTACCACTCCAAACACTTGCATAAAGTTCTTAGCTAAGCAATAATTTCATTCAGACCACATACCAAAAACAAATAAATAATAATCAATTGCAATAACCTAAACATTTTATGTAACAAAGAATTTTTGATGTAACATAAACATAAACATCCAAAATTCTGCTGATACGCGAAAGTCACTCACACTTCGCGTAATTTAAATTCATCTCTTTTTCCCACATGCACCTAACACTCAGTATAAGCTATACGCCACAACAACAATTATGCCTTTGCATAAACGCATACTCTACAACAACAACAATACCTTAGCGCAAGCGAATACATATAGATTATATCATATTGCTAGAGACAACGACATTTCATGAAGGCCTCATGTATCCCATGGCATTAGAGACGTTGACTCTTTAGTATGCATTTATGTTTTCTTTTTCTTTTATTAACAAAAACGATTTCATTGTTGTTGCAATGCAATAACCAAAAAATCGATTTATTTACTTGTTGATAGTATAATATATTTTTCCATCGACCAACAAAATTGATTGGCGATGACCCAAATAATTGGGAGGAGCATAACAAATACTGGCAAGTTTTAGGATTAAGAAATACTGGTAGATTTTGTTTTAATAATAAGAATATTTTTAACTGAACTTAGAATTGAAGTTACAACGAAAGGAAAAACTCTTTTAATTTTTTTTATTCTCCCTCTGGCCGGCTAGGCTGTTTAACAAAGTAAAGCTGGTTTACACGCAAACTCCGCGGCGCGTCCTATCTATACTATTAATAAATCTGTAGCCATTTTTTATGTTCACTCATCACGTTTAAACGACAACTCAGATTTTTATAAAATTTTGTACACAAATTTATAGGTCAGCAGAGAGTGCAATAGGATACTTTATTTTAACCCATTAACAACCAATGTTACTATATGGAAACATATGCGTCTCGAATTTTCATTAAATACTGCATAATATTTCAAAAGTTTTAGTGCCAGTTTTTTAAAAAAAGTAAAATTAGCATGCAATAATAACTTATTTCTGCTCAATGGCATACATAGTTTTCACCAAAATGTTGCTTGAAGTCTAAAAATGTCTGTTTTTTTATGGTTTTCTTTCGGCCCTAATGTAAACAAAATCAATAAACGCTTTTAAATTTCCTTCAATTTGATACCAAAATCATGTATGTAGTTTGAAAACTGTGAAAAATTTTAGTACCAGATCTTTTTAGTATTAATTATAAGCTGAGAATGAGAGAAAAACGACTTGAAATTCACACTTTTAGCTTTGAAGGCAAATATTTCAGTCAGTTTGCAATGGATTTCAATAATTTTTTTTGAAAAATGCTGTTTGTTAAAATATCCTTCAAACATAAGTTGAAATTTTTACTAAACCAAAGTATTAATATTTTTAAAATTTTTTTTAAAAAATGTTTCAAAATTTTTAGTTTAAGCCAAAAAATTGGATAAAAGTTGTTTTTGTTGTAAAAAAAATTAAATCCAAAATTTAGGTTTTCGATTTCCTATCAGATGATATAACAATCTTAAGGTTAATAATTTGTAGTATTACTTAAACAATAAAAAATCGTTTTGGTAGCGAAAAATCAAGCCTACCCACTATCAATTTTTGAATGAAAACTTTTTGAAAACCCGGCGAAGCGGCGGGTTTAAGCTAGTCTAAAATATATTTACAGAGAGACGTTTTTGGTCAACAATAAGCGGAATCGGCTTCCCCCATCACACAATGCAGTTTTTCAAGTTCTGCACCAAAAATGCAAAATGTTCTGACAGTATTTTTCCGTCACCTGTTGGAAACGCTTATAGGATTAGCATTTTTTTTGATTGATCAAACGAAAAAACTAATGGTTGCTGGTCTTCAAAAAAAAAAAATTTCAATGCTGCATACATACAGGCATAAAAAAAGGCAAGTGGTACCAAGTCGTCGCGAACATTAGAAGGGACATAATATGTTGGAATAATTTCATCATTGATTGCGCTATGCCTTTCAATAATTTCATGATCGATTTTGAATTGTGGGCATTTAGTTTGAAATTTTTTTAATACATCTTTGTCCCAGATAACAGAAGGGCCCACTAGCTTTTTGTTAGCCGATCCAAGTACTTGGACAATCAATGAAAAGAACTTACGCACTGAAAGAGCGATAAATTGACAACAATGAAAAAATAACAACCAACGAAACCAAGAATCAAATGCTCCTCCAAGTTGTAGAAGAACACCAAAAAATCTTCCTTATGAATTTTATATTCATAAAAGTAAATTCAACAAAAATTACGAGAAAAAACATATTAAAGTTTATTTTAGTAAAAAAAAACATTTTGAAAATTAAATTAAACAAAAAAAAATGCATCGAAAAAAAATTATTAATTTTTTTTTGATTTTACAAGAAAGGTAATAAAATTGTCTTCAATATGAATAATTTTTTTTTCTGATAGTGTCACTTACCATGAAGTGGCAGATGGATTGAATTCAAAAAACCTGAAAAAAATTAACAAATTTCAAGTTCGAGGGCAGAATTCTGCCAAAAATTCAACAGTTATCAAATAAATAAGAATACAGTTGGATCACCGTACAATTCTGGTTCTGTATCGATTAATTTTTTTTTTTTTTTCCATTAAATATTGATTAACAGACCTATTCTGGCAAATTAACAATAGTAAATCAGTATTTTTAATATTTCTATGTATTTGTTGTATTTTTTTGATTTCAAAACCAAATTTGAAGCTCAAAAAACAAAATTTGTCAATATATGAAAAGCAGTGGACAATTTTTATAGAAATTTATTATTTTTGATCTTCAAATTTTGTTTTGAAATCAAAAAATTACATCAAATACATAGAAATATGAAAAACACTGGTTTACTATTATTAATTGGCCAGAATAGGTCTGTAAATATCAATAAGTAAAATTTTAAAAAAATGTGCCCCAAAAAACACTCTTTTAGATGACGCCCACTCAGTTTTTAGAAATTTGAAAATTTTTTTCGTCCTTCGTGACCTTCAAATATGCTGTATTCAGAATCTGCGTGCAGAGATTAGCAGAGATACAGTCTAATATGCAGATTTGATATCAAACGAAATGTATTTAAGAGCCACGCATGTTGGCATCCATTTGGAAGAGATACATTTTATTGTAATTTTGTTATTGTAATTTTTAACAGCATTTAGTCATATCATGAAGAGCCCTTACCCCAATTACTTCATTTCAAATATGCTTGATTCAGGACAATTTAAAAAGTTGCCTTTTGCTGTTTTTTAAATTTTTAGCTTTATATATTATAATCTCTTTATTTAGAAATTGACTTATTTTCTTAAAAATAAAATGTTTGCTATAGAAGAAGTCCACAATATAGGTGTCCAAAATATAATTTTTCTTGACGTTTCCATACGTGCAGATATTTGACTAAAAAAAATTATATTTTGTAAGGCTCCAATACAAACTGTGTGCTTTTAACTTGTTTGTCAGGAAAAATGAGAAAAACTATCAGAATTTTAAAGGCTTTACTTTAATAAAACTAAACCTTTTTCAAAAAATATCTTTTGTTTAAAATATCAAATGTATTCTCAAAAATTAGCACAAAAGCAGTTTTTGTTGTAAAAATAGTTTAAATTCAAAATTGCATTTTTGGCTCCCTTTAGTACGATATTACATTTATTAGCAAAAGTTGTTTTAGTTAAACACAAAAATTAATTAACTGTTTCTGTTACCCCCTCAGATTTTTTGATGAAGCTTTTTTTTTAAAAAATGTTTACATTTTTTACAGTAAAGTCAAGTTTTAAAAATAATGTATTTTTTAAAAAATTATTCAAAGTTCTCTTCCCAATCAAAAGACTTTGCTAAAAATCTACATTCTTACCATTTGCTATGGGTGGATTTTTATCTTGAGACATAAAAGTGAGCAACATCGCGAATATCAGATAAAAACGGCAAGGTTTCAAGGGGTCAGATAATGGAGAAAAAAGTTAGGCAAAACTTGCGTATTTTTGTGTGGAAAATACGAACATACCAAAAATAGGGGGTTTCCATATAAAACATGAAAATTGACCTTGATTTGTCTTGGAAAGTTGGGTTCAAAGTCAACGCTAAGGTCACAATTATTTGACACCTCGAAATCTTTAAATTTTTGTCCGAAGGATTTTTCGATATCTTGCATAACTTTTTAGACATAAGCCTGGGAAAACTAACGTCGTTCCGCCCTCTAACAAGAAAACGAAGCATTTTCAAGCAAAACTTTTTCACAAAAGATAGGTATCGTTGCACGGAAAATACAAATATACAATAAAAAAATACGGATTTCCATTTAAAAAATTAAACTTGACCTTGATTTCACCCTGAAAGTTGGCATCAAGGTTAACGGCAATGCCACCATTTTTGCCCTACTTGAAACCTTGCAACTCTTATCTGAAACATTTTTCGCAGTGTTGCTCACTTTCATGTCTCAATATAAAAACTCACCCGTAGCAAATGGTAAGAATATAGACTTTACGAATATCTTTTGATTGAGAAGAGAAATTGAAATAATAAATCAACAAAGCATTATTTTTAAAGTTTCAGTATTTTGTAAAAATCATTAAAAAACATCACATCATTAAAAAAATAGATTTCATTAAAAAAATCAAAGGATACTTGTTTTTTACGACTGCAACACCTAATTACCTTGTGTTTAAGGGAGAATTCCTGGTTGGCAAAAATTTTTGGCATATTTTTATAGCTTGGATATTTGAGAATATCGTCCTAAAGGGTTTTTTGAAATTCGAAATACTTTAGGAGATATGGCCTTTTTTGTTCAGCAATGTTTTCGCCAAAATGCGATTTGCTTAATTTGCCTTCTTTTTGAATGCAACGGTTTGAAGCAACCACCGAATTTCGTTCAACGTGTTCTTTAGTAGGTAATAACTTGTTTGTATAAGCATTTTAAAAATAAATTAATACACATTTTAGAGCTTAGGTATTCGAATGTTTATGTATTCCAATGCAGCGTTTAGTTCACTTTGAATTGAGTTATAAAGTGCTGTGGTCATTCGCACCAAAGCATATGCACACCGGCGCACGCACTATTGAGATTGCCAATTATATTGCAACTGCCATATTTAACGAAGGTTTTTTTCCAATACTTCAAATAATGAACCTAATGCGGCGCATACACACTGCAACCAAAGCAAAGCTGGAAGTGTAATCTGGAAGTTTTTGACGTTTATCAGAATGAAGCGCAGTGTGTGTCAAAGTTACGACTCTCATTGACGGTTACAACTCAGGTCACGCCAATATTAAAATCATTTTAATATTTTGGTCGCAAGCAAGGCTGGTTACAGCAACCATCGCAGCGCGTGTGGCAAAATTTGTGAAAATATCGCTTTTAGGTTGTAGTTCCAGCTTTATTTTGGTGTATGGGCCGCATAATGGGCATCCCGATTGGCAACGTCACATATGATATCGCCATGTTTCGGAACGAAGATCGTTTGAAAAGGTCCGAAGCCAGAGCTCTGGCCGCATCAAAAGAAGGTAGAGCTGCCTGAACAGCACAAAGAGCCGCTGAGTCAGGCCCGTAGACAAGGGGGAAATTTTAGGTGTCCAAACCCCCCCTAAGGGTCCAGAAAGTATAAAGAATTAACACAAATGAGACAATTTAATTCAAAATGCAATTTTTTTAGATAAACTGTGATAATGATGTTAATTTTCTTGAAAACTTCACTTAATTATTGAAAAATTTTTGGCCCTAATTTTTGGCCAAGTGAAAGATTAATTTTGCTTATAAGAGTCATAATCATTATATTGGAATTCATCTCCAAGGAGTTGGTATATTAAAAATCAGTTTCAATGCTCAAAAAAAACCCTGATATCCAGTAAAATATATATATGAAAGTTATACCTAGAATGAATATACTTTTGTAAATTAAAGAAAAATAGCTTGACATTTTTTATGCCATATCTACCCAGCAAACCCTAGTTGACGACTATGTCGAAATTCCGACGAATTCGTCACTATTTTGAGCTGCCTTAAAGAAATCATTACAATTTCGTTACGCAAATATCGGAACAGTATCAGTTTTTATACGAATTTATATAAAAATTTGTTATGCGACAGCTTGTACGACATATTAAAATGCTAACAGAGTAAAATGTCCTTTCTTCCGAACTGTCTGAACGAAATCGTAACTTTTTCATAACATTTTCGTTAGGACTCGTTACGAAACCATTACGATACTTCGTTACGAAGTCGTGTCAAGCCCTTCATACGATTTTCCTTACGACTTCGCAACGAAATCGGATTTCAAAATCGGAAAGATTTCGAAATATTCTTAACGAAATCGCAACAAACATTGCACAATCTTTCCAATTTCCACGAGTCTTAACGAAAATGTTACGAAAAAGTTACGATTTCGTTCAGCTAGTTCGAAAGAAATTAAAATTTAGTCTGTTTGCATTTCAATATGTTTTACAAACAGTCGCATAACGAAACTCTTTATAAATTCGTATAAAAAGTGAAACTGTTCCGATATTTGCGTGACGACATTGTAACGATTTCTTTAAGATAGCTCGAAATGGTTATGAATTCGTCGGAGTTTCGACAAAGTCGTCAACTATGGTTTGCTGGGTAAGCTTATTAGACCCAAAACTTTTGAAAAAGCATTCATTTCAGTGGGGTTTTTTTCATTTTTAAAATATATGAACCACGAAATTTAACACATTATGGGGTATTCCACGTAAAGCGAATGACTAAAAATTTTGACATCTAAAATTTCTAACTTGGCACAAAAATTAAGCCCTGTGCGAAGCCTTTTCCGAATAACAGGTTTCGGAAAATCACCTTAAATCTAAATTCTATCGTATCAGAAGGCAAACAAGTGGTTTAACCGATATGTGAGTGGCCCAGACGAAGTAGAAGCGGACCCTCGTACCGGGCGGCCATCGTGTTCGACTACCGAAGAAAACGTTGAAAAAATCATAGAAATGTTGGTCAAAAATCGCAAATTGACGATTAGAGAGATAGCAGAGGACGTCGGCATTTCAAATGGATCCGTTCAGAACATTTTGAAGAATGAATTGGGCTTGCGACGAGTCGCTGCGAAGTTGGTAAGTATTATTCGTGTCTTTTTGGCCAAAATCAACACGATAACAATCCAGCAGCTGACGAATTCACCTGACCTGGCTCCATGTGGTTTTTTCCTGTTTTGAAAAAGCATTCATTTGAGTGGGTTTTTTTTTCATTTTTAAAAGTGTAAAACGAAACACATACATTATGGGGTATTCCACGTAAAGCGAATGACTAAAAATTTACATCTTAAATTTCCAACTTGGCACAAAAATTTAGCCCTGTGCGAAGCCTTTTCCAAATAACAGGTTTCGGAAAATCACCTTAAATCTAAATATGAAAAAATTTTTGTAAAACATTTTATACAGTCCAATTTTATAGTGATTTGATGATTTTTTAATCATGTTACCAAATTTTCATAAAAAAATTGGTTTTTTAAGCTTCAGCATTTTAAAAATGTTTATTTTATTATATTAAAAAATTAGAAAAAAATTTAGAAGTTAAAAAATTTTGTTTTTAGTGTTTTTAATATGCAAATAATTTAAATATAAATCCACAACCGATTAAATTCTTATATATTAAAAAAAGTTACGTTTCTTTTTATAAAAATTTATCTAGCAGAGTAATTATTTTAATATTAACATGAACTTATTTTCATGTGATATCTTATATAATAAATTGGGTATAAGATACTGGTGCTGTGCAAGAACCACTATTCGAATTACTATTTTTGAAAAATAGTCTGAAATTTAAATGTGATTTTATCGGAGTTGATTCCTCTAATCAAAAAATTTTAATAAAAAAAAATATGTATAGTAATTGTTATTGGAATTGAATCAAGAGAAAATGAAACTGTTAAGTTTTTAAAGATCTTCAAATATTTTCTTTTGAATTTATTTAAATTGTCGAAATCATTTTCGAGAACAGTAATATTTTAGCCCTTAACGATAACCCGAACTAGGGTTCACACAGGTTCAAATAGTTGTACACAAGCTGGGGATCAACAAAAGCGTAAGATAGCCAAAAAGAAACCAAATCTAAGGAGTAAAATTTTTTTTCTCCCGTTTATATGGAATGTCCATAAAAGTTGTGAATACAGCTTCACCAGCTGAACTTATTAAAAAATGTTTGCATTTTTCATAGCTGATTTTAATTTTGATTTTCATAAACTGCAAGGAATCTAACCTATTTTCACCGTTCACATTAATATTGTTGAATTAGTAAAATTTTGTCACAGACATTTTTACTCTTTGTGCTAATTTTCGGAATAATACTTTTTAAAAGAAATTAAAAATTCTCAATTTAGACCATTTTTCAACAAACTATAGGCAAAAATCAAAACACTTAGTACTCAAAATTGATTTGCAAAAAACAAATTAAATAAACTCTTCTCATCCATCTTATGGTCATTTAAAAACAGGCATATTCACAAATAGTCTTAAGAGAAAACGGATTTGCTTAAAAATGTTCATATCCTTTTTTTCAGTTTTTACTGGTATCTACTTATAGATTTTTTATCAAAGCCACCCCCGCCCCCCACAACCTCGCCCCCTCCCCCTAAGATAAATCCTGGCTACGGGCAAGCGCTGAGTCCTCATTTTTTGAAGAAGAGGAAACAGTTCTTTATGGGGCTGGCATTGCAGATTGATATCTGTAAGTATTTCACAAAAAAAAAAAAAAAATGTTTTGCCTAACATTTTTTTTGAGTTTTTTCAAAATAACGGTTTTGAACTTCGAAGTCATTTTTTTCGGGTTCTACTAAACCGATTTTGATGAAACCAAGTGCAATCTGCACTTTTGCAAATCTGCACATGCAAAAAAACTTCATGCTCAAATTTTTCATTTCAATTTTCTTTTGATGTAAAAAAATAACTTCTAACTTAAACGCGTTTATTTCGAAAACACGTTTTTCGAGCTTGCGGCCCAGATTGCGCCCGTAGTTGTGAACCGATTTTGATGAAACAAAGTGCAATCGACGCAGAACTGTCACCATTCCTGTCCCTACCTCAATCACAATTTTAAACAATTTTTTACTATTTTGTTCGTACACTAAACTAAAAAAAAAAACCCCAAAATCGGTTTTTCATTTGTCAATGACCGTCATTTGTAAAAAATAATCGCAAAATTATGATTGAGGTAAGGACCAGAATTACATCTGTACTGAATTTAACGCCGTTTACTTTTTCCATTTCAGATGATCCGAAGTCGAGTTATCCGAGCCGCAATCAGCATACCTTTTTTTCGACGTCCAACTTTGAAGGCGCCCACAACTTTTTGAACAACCCTCGTACAAAGGAAAACAACATTTTTTATTTAATTTAATATGTTCTTAATACAATAAAAAAACAGAATTTAAATAACTCTTTGAGTTTTCAAATGAGAATTTTTTCAAAAGGTTCCAAAAAAAAAACAGCCTTCCAACTAGGAATACTCCCTTAACTGAAACAACTTTTGCTTATATAAATTTAACAGTTTTTCATTTCAAGAACTAAAAAAAAATATTTTTTGGGAGCGTAAGCTATTTATTAATTGATAACAGACTAAAGCTAAATTACAAAATTTTCCTTAACATAAACTTATTATTTAATCCAGACTGTGTTTGTATGGGTGTGTGCAGCGCTGCTTGCACTTGGCTAGTTGCTGCATTTGGCCGGTTGCGCAGGCCAGACGCTTGGTCACCACATTTGGTGGGAGCGGATGTAACTCGAGTTCAACTCGAGTTCAGCTGAAAAACTGTGTCGCACGTTGCATTGATATTTTCGGCATGTGGGGTGTTAACTCTTCCCCTTAAATTTGGCGGTGTCCTCGCTGTGGCGAAAAATAACACTGAAACACGTATATTTGCATGGATTCTTATCTCCCAGAATGGCAACTTTGAATTTCTTATTTCTCGTAACGTAAGTCCTGTAGACCATTATGACTATCCTGTAGGCTAGTAACCATTATGACCATGATGAAATTAAGTATTAGGCTCGTTCCGTATCTATGCTTTATTGTTGAAATTTCCTCTGTATTTGTCGTTGGCAATTCTTTTAGCATTTCTAACGACAAAACTTCTTGAAAGATGTTTGTTATGTTATTGGACTGAGCTATTGCTGGTAGTGGTTTGACTGCAGAAATTTCTTTGGTCCAGTCGGTCTGGTTTTGGATGACTATTGTTGAATTTTTGTGGTTTATGAGTAAAGTTCCTTTTAATGTTATAGATTTATTATCCACTAGAATTTCTCCATCATGGTTTTTGAGTAGCAGTAAGTTGGGCGTTATTTCTTCTACCAATGGCAGATGCTAGTTGTTAATCGTTGTGCATATTGATGGTTGACTTTTTATCAATTTTGGAATACAGGCTGAATCGGTAATATTTACAATATTTGAGTTCTTGCATATTGATATATTATTAATAGTTCTACATTCATTCTTAATTCCTAATATTTCTTTGTTGCACGTTATTATATTCTCAAATGGTAGTTTAATGCTAATATTTTCTTTCTTTACTGATTTTATCAGATATTTTTCACAATTTATTTTCTTTATGTGTGGTAATGAAATAATTTATAAAATAGTGGAATAGTTTAATGCGATTTTAATTTCGCTAAATTCTAAGGCTTCTAATAGATTAATGAACGGAATATCCTGTTCTTCAAAAAAGTTTTTAGTTATATTAAGTTCTAAATTAGATAATATAAAAGAATTGATAACATTTGTTTATGCCCATTGTGAAGAGTAGTCAACTCTTCTTTTAATATTTTTAATTTTCTTTCTATACTACTGATAATTTCATTTTTATACAATTCGGCTCATTGAATGTTGCTTAGTATTTTATTAGTTTTTTTGGAAATTTCGTTTATCTTATTCATTTTTAATTTGTTTATAACGATTTGCCTATCGTTATTTTTTAGTAAGTTGTTTGTCCTATCGTCTAAAATCGTCGTGGTCTGGCGAACTTGCAAGCCATTTCCATGCAGTTCCCAGGACATCTGGTGATCTTTTAAGTCGTCTCGGTTGAAGTCCGTTTAGAATATTTTTAAGTTGTTCGACGTCGTGTTTCAGGAAGGAGTAAATGCTGTATTTCGTTGAAATAAGGTCATTTATTGATTTATCGATGTCTGTAATGGCGTCATGGTATTGGTTCAGTTCAATATCGTGAATAATTTTCATTGAGCCTGTTTGAAATCCAGCGGTGCCTGTTTCTATAGTTATGACTTGTGCATTAGAATAGTCCAGGATCTGATTGTCCGCAAAAATTGTTGATGCTATCATCATTAAGAAAACTATGTGTGTTACTCCCAGTGAGCTTTCCATGTTGTTCCTAAAAGAGAAATATTATTTCCTTATTAGTCCTTTGTGAACTAGTTTACCTGAATTTGTTACTATAGTGCTATTTCTATTTTCGGCTACTACTTCTTCTTTATACCTAAGGAGAGTTTATTGCCTTTTCTTTTGTTGGTTTTGACATATACTATGTCACCTTCATTATAGTCTTTAAAGTTGTACCTTTTTTTATTGTGGAAATTAAGATCTTTTTCCTGCTTTTGTGTTAGTTTCTGTATGTTTTCATTCCTAGATTGTTCTATTTGCTATATTGTTCTATATTGGTGGTGACTCGTCTGCCAAAAAATGCTTCTACTGGCTTTTGTTGTGTTGTAGAATGAATTGAATAATTATACTTATAGACTGATTAGTCCAGTTAATCTTGAAATGAATTCTTTCTGCTTTTACCGCATCTCATTATTTCACCTAGGGTCGAGTGAAATCTTTCGACTTGACCGTTGACAGTACTTGTGTATGGAGGAGCTCTAAAAATTTCTATATTATATTGGTCTTCTAATAAATGTATAATTGGGGCAGAACTTAATGCTTTCTCGTTATCTATTACAATTTTCTCCGGTATACTAAGGATCCGGCTGTATTAAGTCTTGCGTTGCTCTTGAGTTAATTATTCTAACCTGAGCGTATTTCGAAAATTTGTCTATAGCTGTCAGTATTTTGTGTTTGTGAGTGTGGTAGATATCTAGATGAACTATCTGTCCTGCGTATTGAGGAATTGGGGTAGCTTGTAATAAGGGTTTTGGAGGATGTCGTTCATACTTTTGTTCCTTGCATATTTTGCATTGTTTAATGATTCTGTCGATTTTTGCTTGCATTTTTGGAAAGTAGAAATTTGTAAGTAGTTGCGCTTTGTTTTCACGTCCATTCCTATGAGCTCGTTTGTGTTCCTTGAGAAGTTCCTTGTCTTGGTATATTTCGTTAGTAAGGTCGGTGGCTTTGTTACGTGTAAATCTAACTGTATAGTTCCTGAAATGCATTGGATAAATCTCTTGCAATTTACCTAAGTTACGTTCGTCAGAGTTGATTCCGTTGGTAACAGATGGGTTGAGGTACCTCTTGAGAAGATCTACTAAATTGTCGTGATTGAACTCAACTTCTATAATGGTGTGTCTATGATATGTAGGGAATATAATTTCGAATTGATATGAGGGTCTGTCGTCTAGTTTAAAGAAAATTTGGTTTTTGTAAACATTTATCGGTTCCTTGGATATTTGTATCAGGTTTTGTGAAGAACTGTCGTCGCTGTGCATTGTACCTGACAATGTGTCGGTTTCGTTTTCATTTAAGTTTGGCAAAAGATTAATTTGTGGTGGCCTCGAGAGGGCGTCTGCGACTACGTTTGACTTCCCTGGATTGTAGAGGAGTTCGTAGTTGTACTCTTCCAGTATTGTCTTCCATCTTTTCATCTTGTTATTATTGTTTCTATTGCTAAGAGCGTACGTTAAAGGTTGGTGGTCCGTAAATATTTTTATTTTCGTTGATCCATAGAGATAGTTTCGCAAGTTGTTTAGGGACCGTAATCGCTAGCATCTCCTTTCTATTTGTAGCGTAATGTTCTTCTGCGCTACTTAAAGTACGGGAAATGAATGTAATAGGTCTGTCATTTTGAGCTAAAACTGCTCCAATCGCGTAATTGAAAGCGTCCGTGGTCAGTTGAAATTCCTTCGAATAATCTGGATATGAAAGCATGACTTCTTCTGTTGTGAGAGAAGATTTAAGTTTTGCAAATGCTTCAAGTGCTTTTTTAGTTAAGTTAATTTCTGTTTTCTTAGAGTTGATTTTGGACACGCGTCCATCTTCCCCTCTTAGAAGGACTGTAAGGGGTTTCGCCAATTTCGCGTAATCCCTTATAAAGCGGCGATAATACCCTGAAAGTCCTTGGAAGGAACGTAGGTCTTTAAGAGTTTTGGGTTCTGGAAAGTTAACTATGGCTTCTACTTTTTTGGGGTTGGTCTTTAATCCATTACTAGATATTATAAATCCTAAAAATTCCACTTCGGGTTTCGGGAGTATCGAATATTAGTTGGATGTCTTGAAAATGGCCTTCCTCGTCCTTACTGAAAATTATTATGTCCTCGATGTAGCACCGTTTACCTATGTGGTCTCTCAGAATGTCGTCAAGAGCTCATTGAAAAATCGAAGGAGCGTTCTTGAGACCGAAAGGAAGCCTGGTAAATTCGTACTTAACATGATTTACCGAGAAAGCAGTCTTCTCAATGTCCGATTCCTTTAAAGGAATTTGGTGGAAGCCGCTCTTTAGGTCAAGTACAGAGAAGAGCTTATTCTTCCCAAGTTGAGCTAGTACTTCGTTTATCTCGGGTATGGGGTATTTGTCCGAAATTGTGACCGAATTCAATTTTCTGTAGTCTAACACGATGCGATATTTTTTTTCTCCAGATGTGTCTAGTTTTTTTGGGGACTATCCATACCGGTGAGTTATATGGAGATCTGCTTGGTTTAATGATACCGTCACGTAGGTATTGATTAATCTGTTTTTTGAAGTGTTCTTTAAGACAATTTGGGTAGGGATAACACTTTGTGCAGACGGGACTGTCTGAAATTGTACGGATTTCACCTTTTACAACCGTGGTAAAGGTTAGTTTTTCGTCGGGGTGACTAAATAGAGGTTTATATTGCGAGGTTATTCTTGTAAGAGTTTCTTTCTGAAGTTTGTTCAAATGGTCTGATCTAATATTTATTGAGTTAACATCTTAACAGATTTGTTGTTTTTCTGTACTCTTCGACAGTTCCTTATTAACATGTAGTTTTCTTAAGTGTAAATCACAGCATCTACTTCTTTAAGAGAATCATTGCCTATGATTGCATGAAATAATTTTAAGGTGTGCATGACAAAGAATTTTAAGGTTGTGTTTTCTAATCCAAATTCGTTTGCAAAAGTAAGATGGGATGATACCTATGTGTCCACCAACGGAGTTTGCATAGAAGAGTTTTTCGTTTTTTATTAACTTTTTGGCTAGGCAATTTGTCTGGCTTTGGTTGTAATTTTGGGCCGAATGGTCGAGGTGGCGCAGCGTATTGCTGTTGAAATGGTTGATTTTGGTATTGAAACTGTCTATTATGCTGTGGGAATGTTTGATTCTGTTGTTGAAATGGTCGGTTCTGTTGTGGAAAAGGGTGGTTTTGAAAATGTTTTGGTGGTAAATGTGGATTTTGGTTGCGGTATTGCGAGAAGTGTCTTTGGGGTGTGTGCTGCCAATTTATCAAATGTGGATAGAATGGTTGCTGAGGATATGTCTGCTGACGGTCTTTGCGTATTTGGTTGAAAGAGCTATTTGGTTGTGCTATTTGTGAAAATTTTTCGGGCTGTTGAAACTATTATTAACCAAGTTTAATCGGTAAGATTGATTTTCTAGTTTGAGGCAAAGTTGTAATGCTTGGGGTAAATCTTGAGGTTCTTTCATCCCTAAGAGTCTTGGAAGATCCCCGTTTAATCCTCATACGAAGGTGTCGAGGGCCTTATTGCGGTATGTTTGTACTAAAAGGTTGCGTGACTCTGGGCCAACATCTAAGCCTGATAGTTTGTTTAAAATTAGAGAAAAATGCGAATAGATATTTTGGCAGAAATCATAAATTGAGAGATTTCCCTGTTTCAGCGATGTTAATTGGTATTGTACTCCAGAAAATTCTCTTAAGCTTCTGACGATATCTGGTATCTTTTCTTACTCAGTTAAGTTACCTGAACTTACCGTTTGATCTACCTCCATTGCTTTGTTCTGAACCTGTGCTAGTTTTTCTTGTACTAATCTATTTACTAATTCTGTAATATGGTCGTCCATATCCCTATTGTCTTGGGTTTGCGTAGGTTGTTGTTGTGGTGGTTGTGGTAAAGTAGCGGCTCTAATTACATTGTTTGGATTTGACATTTTTTTTCTTTCTTCTTTTTTCCTAAAGAAGGGTTAGCGATTCAATTTCGCACAAATTAAATAATTATTTTTCCTTAAATCTTTATATTTTCTATTTATTTTTTCTGTAATTTCCTAGGTTTGCCATACTATAAAGATTCTTGTAAGTAAATTTGCTTTAAAATTCTTTTAATTAAATATTTTTAAATTTTTTCTTCACTTCTATTATTTTTAAATTGTTTTAAATTTTCCAACATTGTTTTTCTTTAATTTCTCTACGATTGCTTTCTTGTTAAAATTTGTTGCACTAAATATTTAAATTTTCCAGTTGCTTCAAATTTTTCAATTATTTGTTTTTCCTTTTACTTGTTATGTAGCTTATCTCACTTTTCGTTTTTATTTCAAAATGAAATATTACTTATTTTCTATATAATTTTCTTTAATTTTCCTATTAGAAATTCTCTTAGTTTCACTCTAATTTTTAGATTTTCCAGTTTTCAATTAATTTTTAAATTTCCTTTTTTATTTCAAATAAAATTTTGCTTATTTTTTCAATGATTTTCTTTGATTAGAAATTTGACTTTCACTTTAAATTTTTAAAAAATTTTTTTTTTTTTTTTGTTAAATTTATCCAGTTAGTTTTTGATTGAAATATAATCCCATTTTTAATAAAATTTCCACTTTTCTTAATTGAGCACTTCAACACTGATCCTTACAGGTGGTCCTTTTTGTAATGACTACTAGGGGTCAGCTTCGGTTCAATTCGCGTTATTGCCTGCGGACGGACACTACAAGCGGTGTTTAGCTGGACAGCGGTGTACTCCTTTAGGACGACTTAAGCTTTTGTTGCTCGGCTACAGTTGGTGATGTTTAAGCGTTATCAATATTAACTCACTGTAGACACGTTGGGCGCCAATTAATCACTTTTTCATTTCAAAAACTAAAAAAAATATTTTTAGGAGCGTAAGCTCTTTACTAATTGATAACAGAACTAAAACTAAATTACAAAATTTTCCTTAACATAAATAAACTTATTATTTAATCCAGACTGTGTTTGTATGGGTGTGTGCAGAGCTGCTTGCACTTGGCTAGTTGCTGCATTTGGCCGGTTGCGCAAGCCAGACGCTTGGTCCCCACATTTGGTGAGAGCGGATGTAACTCGAGTTCAACTCGAGTTCAGCTGAAAAACTGCGTCGCACGTTGCATTGATATTTTCGGCATGTGGGGTGTTAACTTATAAGTTATGTTTGAAGGGGATCTAAGATTTAATTGTTAAATCAAATAAGGATAACAACCCAATTCTGAATCTTAACCAACTCTTCGTTGATATCAACACCTGGTGCAGTTACTCTGGTGCTGTCCTACCATCTTCAAAATGCAAATATATGCACAATGTATGAAAAAATGCTCATACCACATCTTATCAAGTAATATTGTGCTCGTTGAAGCTGACCGCCTTTTTATTTTTTGTGTATTTGTATTTGTTTTTATTTAACCAAACATTAGTACAGTAAGATCAATAGAAGTCTTTTAGCGTACAATAATTTAAAAACATTATGATCAACTAAAAATATAGGATATATAGCAAAATATAGGAACTAAAAATTAAAATTAGACCTTAAAATTAACGAACTTAACTAAACTTAACTTAAAAGCTTACTTACTTAGGTGGCCGTAACAACCCGTGTCCGGATTTCGACCGACCTCATCAACTCTCGCCAGACGCCTCTGCTTTGCGCGCGCCTTCTCCAATCGGATACACCAAGTGCGGTTAGGGCTTCCTCAGCCTGGTCCATCCATTGGAGGCATGGTCTCCCTCGACGTCGTTGACCAGCGACCCTCGCCTCGAGCACCTTTTTCGCTGGAGCTTCGTCGTCCATACGATGGACATGACCCAGCCAGCGTAGTCGCTGCACAGTTATACGCCGAACTACGTCAATGTCTTCGTAGAGCTCATACAGCTCGTGGTTCATTCGGATGCGATAGTCATCGCCGACTCGAACAGGACCGAAGATTTTGCGAAGAACTTTTCTCTCGAACACCCCCAGAGCGGCTGCGTCAGTTTGCGAAACTACCCATGCCTCAGCGCCATAAAGCAGCACAGGTAGAACGAGCGTCTTGTAGAGTGTTAGTTTTGTCGATCGAGAGAGGGCTCTGGAACTTAGTTGCTTACTGAGCCCGTTGTAGCACCTATTAGCAATTATTGTTCTTCGCTTTATCTCCAGGCTGATTTCGTTGTTAGTATAAATGGCGGTGCCAAGGTATACAAACTCCTTGGCTACTTCAAAGTTATAGCTGCCGGATGAAACGTGGGAGTCTAAACGCCGCGCTCCCTTGTTTGTAGACAGCATATACTTTGTTTTTTCCTCATTTATCGTCAAACCCACTTTGGCTGATTCCTTTTCGATAGCGGCGAAAGCAGCGGTAACATCTCTCTTGGTTCTGCCAATAATATCAATATCATCAGCGTACGCAAGGATGATGTTGAAGAGATCGCAAGACAGTGGATCGCCTTGCCTGAAACCTCTTTCGGTATTGAAGGTTTCGGAGAGGTCATTGCCTACCTTGACGGAGCTGCGTGTGTTGCTCAACGTCATTCTGCAAAGTCTTATCAACTTTGCAGGTATACCGAACTCAGACATTGTTGCGTATAGGCAATCCCTTCTCGGGCTATCGAACGCAGCTTTAAAATCGACAAAGAGATGGTGTGTGTCAATTTGATTTTCGTGGGTTTTCTCCAGGATTTGTCGTAGCGTGAAAATCTGGTCTATGGTGGATTTACCAGGTCGAAAGCCACACTGATAAGGTCCAATCAGTGTTTTTGTAATCGGCTTTAATCTTTCACACAATACGCTTGAGAGAACCTTATATGCGATGGATATAAGACTGATACCTCTATAACTAGCGCAGATTGTAGGGTCTCCTTTCTTAAGTATAGGGCACAGTACACTGAGGTTCCAATCGTCGGGCATGCTTTCTGCTAGCCATATTTTGCTGATGAGCTGATGCATGCGCCTTGTCAATTCATCGCCTCCGGTTTTAAACAATTCAGCTGAGAGGCCGTCAGCACCCGCTGCTTTATTGTTTTTGAGGCCTTGGATAGCAACTCGAACCTCTTCATGGCTAGGTGGTGATACTTCCACTCCGTCATCGTCGATTGGTGGCACTAAACAGCGCTCTCGATGGGCAGCATTGGTGGAATCGTCGCCAGTAAGTAAATTGGAGAAGTGCTGTCTCCACAATCAAAGCACACACTGTGTATCCGTACTCAGATCTCCATTTTCGTTTCTGCAAGTGGATGCTATTGGCTTGAAACCTTGGGTTAGACGCTTAACCTGTTAATAGAATTTTCGTGCATCCTTCTTGCCCTGGTATACCTCTAGTTCCTCACGCTCACGCTTTTCCTGCTCTATTTTCTTGCGTCTTAAAAGGCGCCTCTCTTCCTTCCTCTTTTCGCGGTAGTTTTCTCGCACGGCTCGCGTTGCAGCTGACTGCAGCATTTTTCTGTATGCGGCGTTTTTTACTGCTGTCGCGATGCGACACTCCTCATCGTACCATTGGTTCCGAGGTTGCGGGCGCCGGAAACCAATGACTTCTTCAGCGGCAGAGCATAGGGAGTGGGATATATGCGCCCAAAGTCCGCCGGCGTCTTCGAGTCCAGAGGTTGGTTAAATGAGCTTAACCGAGAGTTGAGCGGAGTAGGCTTCGGCAGTCCGTTGTAATTGCAGCTTAGCGACATCTAGCTTTCGTTGGATTCCTGTGCGTATGTTCTTCGCATTGCATAATCGCATGCGGATCTTGGCTGCAACAAGATAATGGTCGGAGTCAATGTTGACCCCCCGAAATGTGCGCACATCTAGAACACTAGAGGCATGCCTTCCGTCGATTACAACATGATCAATTTGGTTTCGCGTTTTTTGATCCGAGGACAGCCAGGTGGCCTTGTGGATGTCGAGGTGCTTAAATCTGGTGCTACTAACTACCATGTTTCGTGTCGCGGCGAAGTCGATCAGTCTTAGACCGTTGTTCGTGGAGGTCTCGTGAAGACTGAACTGACCGACAGTGGGGTCAAAGATGCCTTCCCTTCCGACTTTCGCATTAAAATCGCCGAGGACTATTTTCACGTCATGGACCGGAAGGTGGTCATATACGTCCTCAAGACTAACGTAGCATTATATTTCAAGACTAACATTGTTTTTATTCAAGACTAACATTAATATTTGTATTTTGTATTTTTGTATTTATTGAGCACATATGTAAGCATATTAGAATAGAATTCTTTTGCATGCCGCAGATTCAAGTAAATAACAACTAATAAGCTTAAAACTAAATATTTAAAATTAAAATCAAAATGAAAATTAATAATAAAATGAAAATCAAAATGAAAATTAATATTAAATTAGAAAAAACAAGTAATTGTAAAATTTAAAATTTAGAAATAAAAATGAGTTCATAAATTTTATAAGTAAAAATCAACAATTTTAACAAGAAAGTGACAAGGTCATAATTTAAAGATAATGGCAAATTAATTGCAACTTCGAAAGATCTTAAAAGGGAGAAGCAAGAAAAAGAAAACGAGGATAGATAAGAGTTAAGAAAAGTAGTTAAAAATTAAATGCTTGAAGGCTCTATAGTTGGAAACAATCTTAATGTGATTAGGCAAAGAATTCCACAATCTGATTGCACTGACGAAAAACAGTCTGCTAGAGTTTTTGTAAAAGAAGCTCGGAATCAAGAAATTCATACCTCTGCTAGACCTACAGAACTTAAGTTTTTCAAAGAGGTAAAGTGGACAACGCGAGTATATAATCTTATGCAGGAATAGACAATTTCGCGCTTCAAGGTAGCGAAATAGGCAACGACCAAGTAATTTGTTGCGGTAGAATGATATATGGTCAAACTTTTTTATGCCATAGACATAACGGGCAGCATTATTCAGAGCAACAAGCAACTTGTGAGATGACCGTGAATCCAGATTGCTATAGACGACTTCAGAGTACGTAATAATTGGCAATAGCAGTTGCACGACTAGTTTTCGTCTGGTTTCGATGGGAACAAATGCTGCAGTCATTCTCAGATTTCTCAATAAATAGTAGACTTTACTCACACAAGAGTTTATATGGTCCTCACTGGACAGGGAAGTATTTATATAAAAACCAAGATTGGAAGCCTTACTAACAGCTTTCAGTTCGACATCGTTGAGGAGAATAGAGGGAAGATCGAGATTAGAGAGGGGAGTTTTACAGATCGGCAGGACGTACGATTTTTGAGGGTTTAGCTTAAGCATGTTGTCTTTAGCCCATGCTGCTATCATATTCAAATCTTCATTTATTCTTACACATAAATCTTCGATTAGTCCTACAGGTCTGGACAAATACAGCTGTAGATCATCAGCGTATGCATGCATTGTGACATTATTGCACTTGTTGAAGAGGTCATTAATGAACATTGTAAAAAGTAATGGGCCAAGTACTGAGCCTTGGGGAACTCCATTGGACGTGTTTTTATACGTTGAGAAGTTGTTACCCACTTTTACGCGCTGTGTTCTTCCGCCTAAATAACTTTTTATGAAACGAACTGATGTGTCAGAAAATCCAAAGTTTGCCTTGAGTTTCTTGCACAGTATATAATGGTTCACGGTGTCAAACGCTTTAGAAAAGTCTAGTAAGCATAGTAAGGTCACGTGCCCTTTATCGAAAGGTATTCTAATATCATCCAAGATTTTGACAATAGCAGTGGAACAGCTATGCCCTGGACGAAAACCAGACTGAAGATTTGACATTAGGCTGAGTGTATTAATGTGATTAGAGATCTGCTGCGCCATTAAAGACTCACAAACTTTTGAAATTGAGGATAACAAACTTATAGGCCGAAAGTCAGCGGGTTCGATGGGATTCGATTTTTTTGCAATTGGTATAATAGTTGCAGCCTTCCATTTTACAGGGTAACACGAGGTTGTGAAGCTATGATTAATTATGTGCACAAGCGGACTGATAACATAAGGCAATATGATTTTAATGAACTTAATGGATATTCCATCATCACCGGAAGCATTCGACTTAATTTTAGACACACAGCGTGCGACATCCAATTCACAAACAGCGTTAAAATTAAACTGAGTGGAAAAATTCGAAGCAGATATATTTGAATGAATTGATTCTGGAGATTCAGCAGAGCCCGAGCTCGAAACGAAGTAATCGTTAAGTACACTAGGATCAATTTGGCAAGGTTCGTTATTTTTTTTAGAAATCCCAATGCGTTTTAAATTATTCCATAGCTGTTTAGATGATAAAGAGGGATCTAATTTAGACAAAAAGAATCTTTTTTTTGACGATCTAACGGCTGAGGTAGCTTGATTTCTAGCAAGTTTGTGGTCCTCCCAGTTCAGCATAGTTGGATTGCGCTTCCACCTGCTGTAGGTTTTGCTTCTCTTTTTTAGGGCAATTTTCACAGAAGACGTGAACCAGGGGCAAGATGCATTGGTGATTTGGCGAGTACAAAGGGGAACATGATTATCAAAAAGTTCAGATATTTTGCTAACAAAGAAATTTAATTTTTCGTCAACCGAGGAAAAGAACCAACAATCCGTCCATTTTATTAGAGACAAGTCAACATACAGTGATGCATAATCAATAGATTTGAAGTTGCGAAAGGAAAAAGTGGTATCAGTGGCAACAGAAGATAGATCCATGTCCAATGTACAAAAAATTAGATCGTGATCTGAAACAAATGATAATTGGTCAAACAGTAAAAGTGATGATGAATCGGAAACAATAAATAAATCTAGTAAACTTGGGCAGGCATTGTTGGCAAACCGAGTTGGAGAAATCAAATTAACTATATTGAGACCCACTTGCGCCAAATTGTTGATTAAGTTTATGCAAGAATTATCATTAACAAGAATATTCAGATTAAAGTCACCGCACAAAACATAATTCTGAAAATCTATGGCGTAATTTGAAACTTCTTTTAGTAGAGGTTCTAGGCTGCAGTTTCGATTGGGATTATAAACGCATGAGAGAAAAACTTTAGTTCTGTTGTTAGAGATTTCTACATTCAAATATTCAACATCAGAATCACTTGAAGAACTGAGCACTTTTACGTGTAAGTATTTTTTTGCATATATAGCAACACCGCCGCCTTTTTTACTAACTCTGTCATGTCGATAAAGATTAAAGTTATTAATATTCAGAAAGGAATCTTTAACATCCTTGTGAAACCACGTTTCTGACACGCAAATTATATCGACAGAAGAATTTTCAAAAACATATTTAACACAATCCATCTTAACGTCATTAAGACTTCGAGCGTTAAAATGTACGATCTTTAGGCCAGAGCGTTGCTTGCACAGAATTTCAATCATAGTTTTGTGATTATCGTCAGCGCTAAAGACTGCGTTATTCAATGCAGACATAAATACAGACATACAGAGCACAACAAACATTTAAATTGGAAAAGGGTAAATGAATGATAAGACAATGGTAGAATGAAAAAACAAAGAAGAAGAAATAAGAAAAAGAAGCTGAAATTATGTAAAAAATAGACAATAGACAAGTTGCAAATTAATACCCTAGATATATTAATATACAGAGCATTTCCATTAAACAGATACTTCTCCAGAGACGACATCATTCGCATAACTATGCAGTTCATCAATGTTGTTGATTTTAATTTTTTCGCTGTCTCTCTGCAATCTAATGTAGATTGAGCCGCGTAACGAAAAGGCGTTGAAAATTTTTTTGCTCCGCTTGCAGGTGATCGCAGCTTGAAGAATTTTACGCGCCTCGACAGTAAGGCTTTCGTGAATAAAGACATTATTGTCTGAGTCGAGTCCAGCATTACGTAGGTTTACCGCTTGATTCGAGCGCCTGCGATATTCCCCAAAGGCCTTCAGAGCACGATTCCTGTCGAAGGTGGTGTAAAACTTAACTATCACCAGTGGATATTGTATATCAGAGTTAGCCTTCACGCGAAAAATATCTTTTATCTGAGGCGAATGAAAATCGATAGATCTGCATATAAGATTGTACGTGCTCTTGAGATTTTCACCGTGAAGAGACGGCAAACCAAACAAAACAGCGTCTGAGCTGTGATCTACAAGAGTGCTGTTGACGTTGTTGTTATTGATGTTGATGCTGCTTTTTGTTTTGTCTAAAAGAACAGCTAGCTCTTCGCAGCGAGTGGTGAGAGCACTCAATTCGTTTTTAAGCGCAAGTATTTTATTATCTTGCTCTGTATATTTGTCGTTGATGGCTGCAACTTCTCTTTCTATTTTACCGAAGTTGTTGGAAAAATTGGTCGAAAGGGAGTTAAAAAGTGCGTCTGTATGCTGCCGCAGACGTTCCTCTGAGAGCCTCAATTCTTCTCTCGTGTTTGCTTTGAGCCTTTGTTCCAGAGCGCTGAGTTGCGTAGAGATTGAATCTGCTCTGCCGCTACCAGATTTTGGAATTCCATCCAATTTAACTGTACCGCGGGGAGCGTGATGCTCACGCTGTTGACGCGTCAACATAGGCGAGGGAGACATCAGAGCAAAGATAAAACAGAGAAGACGTTGTCGGTAGAGAACAGGGCGTACACAACACAGAGGGACCACAACTATTTGATTTTATTTAGCAGTCTTGGTGCGGACAGCGAACAGGTTGTAGCGCGGCGATGTAGCTTACGAGAAAACAGCGGCAACGGTTCGTGTTTTATTTTAATATTTTACACTCGATTCTATTTTTTTTTTTTTTTTTTTTTTTTTTTTTTTTAAAGAAATGTTCGTGCTTTATTGTTTTTATTATGTTGCACAGATTTTATTTAAGATCGCTCGTGTTTCATTCCAATGTTTTTCACTCAAAATTTATTGTACGAAATGTTCGTGGTTTAGTTTTAGTTATATATTATGTTGCACAAATTTTTATTTTATCTTGGATTTTTAAATGACAGTTGAAGTGATTTTTATTAAACCAACTACTGCAAATTTAGAGTCAAGAATGCGACTTGACGGAGAAGAATTTACGAGAAGAATTTACTGGTGATTTAAACAAAAAAAAAGTTATTAAGACTATTCGGTTCAAATTCACACTTTTGATCGTCTTTACTACTGACACCTATGCAACGAATATTCTCCAAAGAATTTTAGAAGGAAGAGTACAATTTAATTTTTTAAAGAAGAATTTTTTTTAGACATTCAAATAATAGATACAGTATTGTTGCGAGCATGTTTGTATAATTCCCAGTTTGCATTAGTAGTGTCTCTTCCATTTAACATAAAGTTTGTTTCTTTTATTGATGGCAGCTTTGACATGTGATGTGAAACACAACTTATTGACAACTAAAGACTCACGAATAGGAACAAAGTTATCAAAAGCATATTTAACGTGTGACACAAGAACATTTAACTTATCTTCAACAGATTGGCTGAGCCAACAGTCACTCCAGCAGATGCTAGACAAATAATCAAGCATCAATGTGAAATCAATGGACTTAAAATCACGATACATAACAGATATTTGGGAGGAAAGACAGCGAGGCTTAAAATCTATAGCACAAAATAGCAGGTCATGATCAGAAATGAATGAAATTTGATCAAAAAGTAAAAGTAAGGATACATCAGACAACATAAAAAGATCAATTAAACTAGGACTTACATAAGGCGCAAAGCGCGTTGGAGATGAGAAATTGATATAATAGTCATTCCAGCTGCACTTGCATAGTCATAAAGACGTTCTGTCACCCTGCCCTTATTAAGTATATTAACATTAAAATCACCACAAATAGCAAAACAATTAAAATCAGTTAAACGTTGATGCAAGTCACTAAATAAGGGTTCAAGACTGAAAGATCTATGAGGAATGTAAACACAAGAAACAAGCAATTTAGCACTATAATTATTGGTTATTTCAATATTTAAAAACTCTACGTCAGAACCGAAGGACTTATTAATAAGCTTAGACGTAAGAACGGATTTGCAGTAAACTGCAACTCCACCGCCTTTGAAGCCAATCCTATCATTTCTAAAAAGAGTGTAATTAGCAATGTTATAATAATTATCTGGGATATCAGAATTGAACCACGTCTCAGATACGCAAAGAACATCAACATTAGAGTTGACATATACATATCTAATAAAGTCAAGTTTTGATAAATTCAAACTACAAGCATTAAAATGAATAATAGAAAGACCGTCAAATTTTTTAATTATCCTCGGTCGAACATTTTATAAAAGAGCTATTCTGTGGGGACTTAGCTGTACGCCACTGGATGGTCACAGGTTGCGGATGGTGGGCGGCCTTCAAATATGAAGGTTAGCCGCGAATAAGTTTAACATATAAGCGGCACCGGTCAATACAGCGGGTGGCCTAATGGTTAAAGCGGATAAAATAATAAATCATATTATTGCATTTTTGTCAAAAGTTTTTTATTTATCCTCAAAATAGAGAAAATAACCTTTCTAATGATATTTCGTTTACGAAAATCGGATTTAAATTGTTTGTACTACGTTTACTCAAAATAGACCCTATTTCGACATTCGCATGGCTGTGGATCCGCGAAAAAAAAATGTTTGAAATCTCAAACTCCGTACTTGGTTTTCTTAACAACAAACCAATCTAAGAACAAAACTTGAGCCAAATCGGAGATGGTCTGTGAAATTGACGATTATTTTTAGTTGACTTTTAAGAAAATATTAAAGGAAGAAGCAAATACGAAATGCACGTATTTTACAAAACGTAAAATAAATAAATAAAACAAAAAGTTCAATAAATTCAAAAAATATTCATTTTGGCATAGTGGCGGACGTGGCACCGTGGGTAGAGTGTGTGGCCCATACGCCAGACAACTCTGGTTCGAATCCCACCTGACACAGAAAGTTTTTTCAATCGAATTAATTTTTCTGTTCGGCCGTCACCTCAATGGCAATGGCAAACCTCAGAGAGTAAAAACTGCCATGAAAAGCTTCCTGAGAACATAAGCCGTTCGGAGTCGGCGTAAAACATGTCGGTGCAGTTCTCGGACATTTGTGTTCAAACATTCCACAACTTTCAAGGGCTGAAATGGCCATTTCGTTTTTTTTTCATTTTGACATCGATATTTTCATTGCCTTGGTTTTTAAGACGTATATAGCATTATTTAACAAATTGTAATGGTTTTTCGTAAAAGTAACCTCGAAACATTTTTTGTTTGCAGTAAACGCTACGCATGCAGAATAGCACAGAGCATATCTGTTGATGGTCCGTTTCTAATTTTATTTTAATTTAAATTTATTTGTGAAAAAATACGTTCAGCATATGGTGTCTGAGTAAAGTAAGAATATATTCAATCAATTTTTAATTTTCGGAAACAGCAAAAAAAATTTTTGCGTCAAAAAATTCAGATCACAAATCTAAAAATGACGGTGCGTTAATTGTTTTGATGCGTTCGCTTTAAAAAACATTTGATGCGTTCGCTTAGAAAAATATTTAATGCGTTCTCAATGCATGTATTTATGTCCAGGGTGAACAACTAATAGAAAAAGTACAAAAATTCCGATAAAATCTCAATGAAAAATATATGAAAAATGTAAGCTATTAAATTTATTTAAACTGAAAAATTAAAATAAATCATTCAAAACAAAAAATCCCACAAAACAAATAGGATCCCGCGTGAACTAAAAACACCACACTGAATTAAAAAATACCATGGGAGTTCCCATTTTCCACGGCAAGTAAAAATAACCTCAAATCGAATTTTCACACAAAGGTGGCAGTCCTGCAACACATTATTTAATGAAAACCCAATCAGCCTCGGATAAGAACCCCAATTACGTTGAACCACTGCAAACGAAAAACGGACAATGATTTACAGATATGCACCTGAAATGTCCGCACCCTTTATAGGGAAGGTGCCACTACCCAACTGGCGGAAGCCCTCAAAACAATGAATGCAGACATCACCGCCATCCAGGAAATGCAATGGAAAGGGCAAGGCTGCTCTAAAAAAGCACACTGCGATATATACTACAAATGCCATGCGGAGAAGTGCGAATTCGGATACGGATTCGCCGTTAGCCGGAAACTGCGCCACCTTGTTTCCCGGTTCACATCTGTGCAAGAAAGGTTGGCCACGATCCGCATCAAGGCAACATTTTTTTTTATTTGCGTTATTTGCTCGCACTCACCGATGGAGGAAAAGGACGAAGCCGTCAAGGACGCTTTCTACGCTAGTCTTGAGGACTTTTACGACCACATTCAGGTCCATTACGTTAAAATAGTCCTCGACAATTTTAATGCGAGAATTGGAAGGGAAGGCATCTTTGGCCTCACTATCGGTCAGTTCGTTCTTCGCGAGACCTCCACGAACGGTCGAAGACTGATCGACTTCGCCGTGGAGCGAAATATGGTAGTTAGTAGAACCACATTTAAGCACCTCGACATCCACAAGGCCACCTAGCTGTCCCCGGAGCATGCCTCTAGTGTTCTAGATGTGCGTACATTTCGGGGGGTCAACATTGACTCCGACCACTATCTTGTTGCAGCCAAGATCCGCATGCGATTATACAATGCGAAGAACATACGCACAGGAATGCAACGAAAGCTAGATGTCGCTAAGCTGCAATAGCAACGGACTGCCGAGGCCTACTCCGCTCAACTCTCGGTTAAGCATAACGAAACAACCTTTGGACCCGACGACACCGGCGGACTGTGGGCGTATATATCCTACTCAATGCGCGCTGCCGCTGAAGAAGTAATTGGTTTCCGGGGCCAGCAACCTGGGAACAAATGTAACGATCAGGAGAGTCGCATCGCGACAGCAGTAAAAAACGCCACTTATATAAAAACGCTGCGGTCAGCTGCAACGCGAGCCGTGCGAGAAAGCCACATCGAAGAGGAAGGAAGGCGTCTTTTCAGACGCAAGAAAAAGAGAGCAGGAAAAGCGTGAGCGTGAGGAACTAGTGGTATACCAGGGAAAAAGCATGCACGAAAATTCTATCAACATGTTAACCCTCGAATGCCACTTTTTTTATTCGAGCTCCAAAAATCAGATTAGACTTTTTGTTGAAGAGAAAAACGAATCAGTTTCGTTTTGATACTTTGTTCGTTTGTTACAGGTGAAAATGTCGACTCCACCTAGAAGCGTACTTGAACGTTAACACAAAAAATAAGCAGAGAAGTGTGATTTAGATTTTTAACAGTAAATCAGGTGTTTATGACGTGAATAGTTTATTACTCACCAGTACTTTTTCAGTTCGATAACACTTCAATTAATGTGTTTTTTGGTTGGCTGAAAATAAAGTTTTTTTGAAAAATAATTAAAGTCGTTAAAATATGATGAAATTGAATTTCAAATTGAAAAATTGTCAAACGGAGCATGCAAGCGCCCAGCGGTAAAAACTGAAATGTGACTTGGATATTCGACTACACTCCAAAGAAAACAATTAGAAAATTTTTTCAAAGATTACGGTTTTATATCGGCTGGCAAAAGCCCCGCCTAGAGGTGGGCCTGGGCATTACAGGGTGAGGCGTCTAACCCAAGCTTTCAAGCCTGGAGCATCCACTTGTACAGATGAAAATGGAGATCTGGTTAAAGATAAGCCTGTGCGCTGAAATTGTGGAGACAGCACTTCTCCAATCTACTTACTGGCGATAATTCCACCAATGCCGCCCATGGAGAGCGCAGTTCAGAGCCACTAATCAACGATGACGGAGTGGAAGTACCACCACCTAGCCATGAAGAGGTTCGAGTTGCTATCCAACGACTCAAAAACAATAAAGCAGCGGGTGCTGACGGCCTGTCAGCTGAATTGTTTAAAATCGGCGGCGATGAATTGATAAGGCGCATGCATCAGCTCATCAGCAAAATATGGCTAGCGGAAAGTATGCCCGACGATTGGAATCTCAGCGTACTTTGCCCTATACATAAGAAAAAAGTACAAGAGTTCGGTATACCTGCAAAGTTGATTAAACTTTGCAGAATTACGTTGAGCAACACACGCAGCTCCGTCAAGGTAGGAAATGACCTCTCCAAAAGGCGATCCACTGTCTTGCGATCTCTGCAACATCATCATGGACGGTATCGTACGAAAGGCCGGTGTGCATCGTAATGACACCATTTTCAACAAAGGTGTCCAAGCTCCTTGCGTACGCTGATGATATTGATATTGTCGGCACAGTCAAGAGAGATGTTACCGCTGCTTTCACTGCTATCGGAATGAAATCAGCCAAAGTGGATTTGACGATAAACGAGGGTAAAACAAAGTATATGCTGTCTACAAACTGGGGTGCGCGGCACACAGTGTTTCAAAGTGGAATTAAATCATTTTTTTAGGTTGTAATTTTTCTTGGTTTTCTTTTCATTTAAGTTTAGATATGCTTCAATAACATATTTAAAAAAAAAATCTAAGGTAAGTCTTCTCAATTTATGTGGACGAGCAGTGAATGTCGGCAAAATTCTTCATCTCAAAAACAGCCATGATTTTAAGCCGGTTTCGGATAGGAACTGCTGCGACATAGCTTATATGCACTTAAATGAATATTCATATCAACAAAAAATATCTGGAAACATGAACGAGTAAACGTCAAATTTCTAGCCGGCTGATTATAGTGTGTTATACTGACTTTAAACTCACTTTAATAACTACTTAATAACACCAAAACTTTTCTAAACAAATGTACTAATATAACCACTTTAAGAATCGAACAAATAGCTGGATCGTTATTCAGTAATTAATAAACTTTTTAAGATTCGGTTGATGTGTGTGACATAACTTGATATTTTTTCACATGCAAATAGACAGCGAAAAATTGTTGTTTGTTGCTTGCTTCCGAGCTGACTCGTTGTGTGTGGCGATTAAAAGAACTGCATTCATTTTTGCTGTCGCACTATCTGATTTTGCCGTTCTGATATTTTTGAACTAGGAAGATGGTACTGTCTGACATCGTTGAATGTGAAATACAATCGTGAGTTTACCTTAACGACCATCTGACGCCAACTATGAAAAATTTAAACTAGTTCTGTAGAAAGCTTAAAAATAACAACAAAATCAAGGGGTTCGCATACTTAATTCCGATGCTGTTAAAAAGTCAATGTCAAGCTGATTGATAAAACTGATAACATTTTTTCTATTAAAGACTGCCTGGCTCATTTTAATAACTCGACTGACAGTGAAGGACCTGGATTATCAAGAGAGTCTAAAAATAATGCTTAATATTTCTTATAAACCACGTAACAATTGTACTTCTATTACTTTTTAAATGATCTCATTTATATTTAAAGTTTGTTTTCAATTATAATTAGCCGACCAGTTATTGAATGAATTAATATAGAATTTATATTAAAGTTCGGCATACGAAAATAATTTATGAAATTGAATTGAAGTATATTCATTAAAGTTTTAAATTTTTAGTAATTATGTGTTTATATACAGGGTGTCCCGCAAATGAGTGCAATAACGAAGCTGAGAGGTTATGTCGAGCTGAGCAAAAAATCGTATGGGATGGTGGTAAGGGGGGTCTATTTTCACATTCTTAGGAGCTACAGGGATAATTAATATTTCACGACTTTGATACACGCTATTGTTTCTAGCAGAAAAACTAACTAGCATAAAACTTACTTTGATAGATAATTTTAAAGACAATGAAATCACCTTTCCAACGGTATATCAACAAACCCCACCAACTTAACCGTTACCGAGCTGTGATCGTGTGAAGATGAAATCAATCGGTTGAAACTACTAAATGTCAACTTTGAGTGCAAATTGATCAGAATTTTGCTTAATAAATGAATTGTCAACTTTTTTATTTTTTAAGATGTTTATATTTTTGATGTCATTGAAAAGAAAATTGGATAAATTACAAAATTGATCCTAAAAAAAATGTTCAGTTATTACGCGAAATTCTGGGAAATTTGCACTCAAAATTGAAATTTTGGTAGTTTCAATCGATTGATTTCATCATCACACGTGCACAGCTCGGTTAAGTTGGAGCGGTTTGTTGATAAGCCGTTAGAAAGGTGATATTGCCTTTTCAATGAGCTATCAAAATAAGTTTTATGTAAGTTAGTTTTTCTGCTAGAAACAATAACGTAAACCAAAGTCGTGAAATATTAATTAATCCTGTAGCTCATTAGAATGTGAAAATAGACCCCCTCCCCCTCCCATAAGATTTTTTGCTCAGCACGACATAACCTTTCAGCTCCGTAAATAGTTGCACTCAATTGCGGGACACCCTGTATACTTTAAGTCTAAATTTGCTAAACTTTCCCATATACATATAATATTTTCTATGCCTTATAACAGGGTTGTCCAAAGGGTCCCTATAGGAACAAACTAACTTGTTTTTAAAAACAACTAATTAAAAAACTAGTTTAAAATAAACCAGTATATGAACTACTTTGAATTATATTAAGGCGGCATCTACTTCAATTCTAAATAGTTTTTATTGCATTATATATGAAGTAATTGAAATACTACTCAAAAACAAGTGATTGATAAACTACTTTGAATCATATTAAGGCGGCAACTACTCTGATTTTGACATGTTTTAATTGAAAATTTTTATTAGATTACAAGTTTATAAATATTTAACCATGTTATTTCATCAAATATTATTAACTTTAGGCTTCACTAACATTTTGTTTCAAAAAGGCATATTTTTTTATTTACGAAATTTTATTTACGATCTGCAAGACAGACGTGTGGTAAACACGCTTTAAAACTAATAAACTGCCTCTAAACCCTGTGAAACCGTTAAAAATTTTTTATTATTTAAGATATTCAAATAACAAACTGGTACTGTTTAGCAAACATTGCACAATTTGGACTCTGTACAGAAATCAACTGAAAGAAATCAAGAGTAATATTTTAATGAGTATGTACATGAAAACATGTTTTGCGAAAATTGCGACGTTGTCTATTTTCTCAAAAAAAAAAAAAGAAAGAGATTTGACACTATCTGCATGTGTGTGTGTTTTATTTCTAACCTGTAGGAAAATCAACTAATTAAAAGTAGTTGAAAAAGTAGTTTTTTGTCAACCACAACTAGTTTAAATTCTGACTTTTTTCCATAGAACGAACTTACATATTTTTTATGGTGATGTCCGCTAAATAAGTCAATTGACTTCCGTCTGCATAAATTTCAACTACTTGTTAAACTAGTTAAATTTAAATTATTTTTTTAATTACCTTAAAATAAACAATTGAAAACTATTCAATATTCTTACTGAAGATGAATTTAAAAGCATAAACATTTTAGATTTCTATACATCAAAGAGATCATTTATTTATGATCAAAGAGATCATAACTGGCAACACTGTTTTACCTAAGTCGTGTTTTTTATTTATGCTCTTGGAATAAATTTAAAATTTCCCTATAGGAACAAACTAACTTGTTTTTAAAAACAACTAATTAAAAAACTAATTTAAAATAAACCAGTATATGAACTACTTTTAATTATATTAAGGCGGCAACTACTCTGATGTTGACATGTTTTAATTGCAAATTTTTATTAGATTACAAGTTTATATATATTTAACCATGTTATTTCATCAAATATTATTAACTTTTGGCCATCAGTAATAGTTTTCAATTGGTTATTTTAAAGCAATTAAAAAAATAATTTAAATGTAACTAATTTAACAAGTAGTTGAAAATATATCACCATACAAAATAAGTTAGTTCGTTCTATGGAAAAAAGTCAGAATTTCAACTAGTTGTGGTTGACAAAAAACTACTTTATCAACTACTTTTAAATTAGTTGATTTTCCTACAGGGGTTCTTATGGAAGAGCGAACACAAATACATTTAAAGTTTATTATTGTAAGGCAGGAAAAAAAAATTTAATTCAATAGGTACACTGAAAAAAAAAACAAAATACATTTCTTGCATAGTTATATGTAACAATAAAAATATACAGTTTCCATAGTATCGTAATGTGGAAGTAAAATTCGTTTTATAACGAATAGAGAAATTGAGTGTTTTGCGGCTTAAGTTGTTTTGGTGATGAATTTGGTGTTCTTGTTAAGTTTTATATTTGGTTAAAATTAAAGGTAATTCAGTGTTACTTTTATAACAAGGAAATAACTGGATATGTATGTATATGTTAACTCTACATGCATATTAACAACAACTACAACAACAACGACAACAACAACAACGACAACAACAACAACAGCAACGGTTACTCAGAAATATTCGTAAAACGATTCACTTAAAATATTCCAAAACATCCAAATATCATTTAAGTCTTCCATGATCCTTCCAATAAATTATCCAAATTTATGTCAACGTCAGTTATAGACAATTTCACTAAAGCCTCCAAATGTCGTTGCTTATTCTGTTTTTTATTAATTTTGAACTTGAGAAAGCACTTTCATAAACATATGTGCTGCCAAACATGGAGTACAACCAAAAAATTTCTTTGTGAAGCAAAGGATATTGAATTGATTTTAAAGATTTCCAAAAGTCAATGCCCTTTAAATTTGACATTTTGAGTTCAGGGTCGCATTGCAGATCACATAGCTCTTTTTGTAGCTCAGGCTTTTGATTGCATAGCATATGCATATGCATGTCATTTGCCTAATGCACTAAAAATCTTTAAATCTTTTTAAAATTTTTTTAAATCATCAAAAAGGCTAATATATTTCGAAAAATCAAAAGTTGATATTTTGAACTCATTTAATATGTTTTGCAAAAATGGATAATGGAACATATTCTTTATATCTAAATCATGTACAAAAATGTCGATATTTTTAAGGAAACCTTCGATCGGTCAAAAATGCTAGATTGATGTTAAATTCTTTGGATTTAATTTCGTTTAAGATGTCGAAATTTTTAAATTCCAATTTTATGAACTCAACAATTTCCTTCCGCAGTTCAAAAAAACGCTCAAGACATTTTCCTCTACTCAACCATCTGAATTCAGTAAACATAAGAAAATCGCCATATTGATTTTCACATTCCTCAAGAAATTTTTTCAACTTGTGATGAGTTAATGAATTGTGTCCACCCCTGATTTTATTCACAATTTTGACCACAACATTCATTGTGTGAACACTATTTGTCCATTTTGCACGCAATGACTCTTGATGAATCACGCAGTGAAACGATGGAACCTGTATTCCATTTTTAATCAACTGCCCAATAAAGTCATCCTTTTTTCCAAGCATTGCGGGCTTACCATCTGTGCATACGGCTGCTAATCTTGTTGGTTCGGTTTTTATTTCTAACATTTACCGCATCAAATATGTCTATGCCTCTTGTATTTCCAAGAAGCGGAATGAGTGCAAAAAATCTCTTCGCTTATGTTAAAATTATCGTCAACCATTCTGTCAGCTAATATTAGCTGATTTATATCAGAAATATCACATGATTCGTCCAATGCAAGAGAGAAGTATGTACAGAGCTTAAATTTATTTTTTATACGCGAGTTCACATACTTGTTAAGCTCTTTAATTCTTCGGGCCACTGTGTTTCGCGACAAAGGAACTGATTCAATTGAGTCTGCCAACAAATTTCCACTTTCTCCAAAACAAGACCGCATTGCCTTGCAAACATTTTTTATAAAAATGCCATCAGAAAACGGTTTAAAGTTCTGAGCAATATTTAAACTTGCAATATAAGATGCTTTTAGAGCTCCAGTATAGGTAGTATAAATTTACTGACATTTAAGACGTTGCATGTTTATTTCCTCAGCGTTACTTTCAATGTACCCCAATATTTGTAACGCATCGTGAATCAAAAAAGTTTTTTTAAACTCTGAAACAAAATGTTTTCTTGTTCCACATGCTATTTTGTTAGCAACAAAATGTGCATGAAATGTCTTAAAATGACTTTCAATATTAAACTTTGCGTTTGTTTCAATTATTTGAAAGCATATTATGCATTGCGCTTCTTTCTGACTTAAAATTATGAGTAAAAAAAATCGTTTTCCCACTTCCCTTCTGACGACATGTTATTCATTGTGCAAAGCTAAAATAATTTTATATGAAATATAAAACAAATGCCGAATTTTTTCAAAATCTACGTTCAAAATTACTGGCGGCAATGTGTACCAACAAAGCATACAAGTGTTGTTGCTTTGTACGTTGGTGTAGGCAAAGAAAAAAAATAAGAAACGAAGACACAAAATTGTTTTTGTGCTTTGTATTGCTTAGTGCTGAGTGTGTGTGTATTAGAATTCTCAGCCTATGCCAAAGAGTTTTACAAAAACAAATGAGAATCCAGAGTATAGGCCGTGGACAACGCTGTCTTATAACTTCAATTTAGGGCCAATTGCTATTCATTCCTCTGAATTACACAATCATCTATTAAATAATAAACATAGCCTAAATTGTGGACATATCGATGCACAGAGACTTAGACCCTCAGTCAATTCGTCAAAATTTGATGAAATTAAATCTATATTGAATAAATCATTGTTAGATATTTTTGGTGTATCTGAAACTTGGTTGAACTCAAGGATCTCAAATAAAACAGTTAAAATTTCTGGATATGATATTTACAGAAACGATCGTGTAGGAATGAGAGGTGGAGGTACATGCATATATGTGTCGGATAAAATAAAATCTAAATTGGTTTTAGAGATATGTGAGTTTTGAGTTTGTGAAACTGTGTTTGTTTTAATTGAAGTTCGCAACACATCTGTCTTAGTGGGTTGAATTTATCTTCCCCATGGGGACATATCTAGACTGCAGGTAGTTTTAGGTGATATTTGTTGTAGATATGATAATGTTTTATTAATGGGTGACTTTAATTGCAATCTTTTTAATGCAACTAAGGCTATATGGAGTTTATGTACCAATTTAAGCCTTTCATATGTGCACAACTCTATGCCTACACATTTTGATCGCCGATACGATTCAACATCGCTTATAGATTTTTTTCTACTCAGTGATATTGATAGACTCAAATAAATTTCAATGTCCCTCTGTATCGTACCATGCATTCATTTACATGAGTATTTATTTCTCAATTGAAAAGGTAGAAAAACACTTGAGTATAAAGATTATATGTCCATAAACTATTCCAATCGAGAAATGTACAATCAAAATTATGATTTTAGTCCCACGTATATCACTTCTGATGTAGATCAACAACTGGAAGTTTTGAACAATATATTGCTAGATAGTTTTACTCTAGTACCACTAGAAAAAAAAGCCATACATATAAATAATATCGATCCATATATGAGAGGTAAGAGTGTTGTATACGCAATTAGTTTAAGGGATCTTGCGTTAAGAGCATTTAAAGAAAACAATAATGATCACAACTGGAAAATCTATTGCAGATGACATAAGCCAATTATACTTTGTTAATACTATTTTTCAACTACGTCAACATTTCCTATGTCATGGAAAACAGCCCGAGTTGCCCCAATTAAGAAACAAGGTAATTCTTGCTCGCTGGAAAATTTCAGACCGATTAGTAATCTTTTGGCTAAGTCTAAAATTGTTGAAAATATTTTAAAATCACAAATTATGGAACATATTGATGGTCATAATAATATGCTAAGCCAGTGCTAGTCTGGGTTTCGGAAAGGTCATAGTACAACAACTCTTCTTATTGAGTTAACTGAGGAGATTCGATGTAATATTAACCAAAACAAATTGAATGTTCTACTTTCTTTAGACCTTTCCAAAGCTTTTGACTTGGTGGAACATAACGTCATTATAACGAAGCTTAAAGACAATTTTAATTTCTCTGGTAGTGGATGCAAAATGATTACTTCGTTTTTAAATTGTCGTCAACAGTTTGTTTCATGTGGGAACAATTCCACAAGTATTTTAAGTTGAATTAGTGGGGTCTCCCAGGGCTCTGTTTTGGGTCCCATACTATTTATGATGTATATGAATAACTTCGTTGAGTATAGATTTCTCTAATGTATTTATGTTTGCTGATGACATATATATTCTTTATTCAGCTGGCGTTGATTCTATTGAATCCCTTTAAACTGTTATAAGCTCCACTAAGGGAAGGATAAAATGTTGGATGGATATTAATAGATATCATATTAATAGCAGTAAAACCAAAGTTATGATTTTTAATAATGCTCGTAGAGTAACCCAATCATTAAGTATTTCATTTGATGGAAGCTTAATTGAGAAAGTTGATAAAATGAAGTGTCTGGGAATTATTATGTCGCATATTGTTTATGGACTGGAGGTGTACTCCTGCACCACTTTGTCGAATCTATGTCATTTAAGACATATATTTAATAGAATTATAAGATTCGTCTAGTCTCAAAATACACGATCATGTAACTGAATCAACCTTAAAGTTTATTAGTTGCACTCTTTATGATTTTATAAAACTCAGGTTATTATCGTTGTTTTATAAAATTATGAAAAGTTCAACTCCTTAAAATATTTTTAGCTTACTTACAATAGTATGTGCAGGTCTCAGATAAATTCATTGGTCATTATACTAAGAATTTTTAAATCTATTTTTGAACGATCATTTGTTGTTCAAATTGTAAGAATATGGAATAACTTACCTAATGAAATTAAAGGTCATCATAATAATCATAATTCCTTAACTATATTTAAAAGAAATTATTTACTTCAAATAAGCTAAATGTAGGTTTTTCAAATCAGTGCAATTAGGTCCTCTGATTTAGTAAAGTTTTTGTTGGGAAAGTTAAGCAAATTGTAATAGTATTATTAGTATTAATTATATGAAAATAACAAATTTTTTATTTTTAATTTTTTACTCGTAAATTACTATGTAATCAATTTTGGCCTATAATGGCTTTAGAATATATATGAATGAATAAATAAATAAAAAATAAAATAAATAAATCTTTTTTAAATATAATATTGTGATTTATCTAAAATAAATTTTTTTTAATGATAAATAATTTTTTTTTTATTATTTTTTTAATAATTTCATCAAAACCATGTTTTTTCCCAGATCCCAAAGTTTGGTGGACCAGAACTAAGTTATCGACACTTATCGACAATTTCTAACTATACAAATCTTGAACTTTAGGCTTTTAATAAACATTTAAAAAAAATTGGCTGCTTATAGCTGCCAACCTGCTTTTAACGAACAAAAAAGTGAATGCATATTTATACCCACATTCTTATTGCACACATTATCAAAAAGATTTTTGTTTCTTTATTTTTGTTTCAATTTTCTTTTCTCATTTTAATTATAAAGGAAATTCCTAAATCTAATAAAATAAGATAAAATATGTATTTCTTTAATTATAAAAATTAAAAAAAAAAACTGGCTTGTCAGTTACTGAACTAGCGACCTGGGTATCGAAAAGCGAAATCGGCCGTTTAGCAAACTAGGCTAATCTCGGCAACTTGTGGAGCATAGTTAATTGTTAAGACGCATTCTGTTTTAGCACTTCGTTGTCATTTATGTGGCATATCTATATATATATAAAATTGTAAAAAAAAAAAATCTGTACATTAAATATTTTTTTGAAATTCTTTTTGCGATGGACGTTTTGGATGACGCTGAGTCCAAAAATCGCATTAAAATTTTTGTCTGTCTGTCTGTTAAACCATCACGCGAAAACCACTGGATGGATTTAAATGAAACTTGGCATCTAGGTTCCTTATATCCCCGGTCATAATATAGGCCTTTTTATCCAGTAAAAAGGGTTGGACCCGGTAGGGGGCGCTGCGATCGGGTTCCAGGCATTCTTTTTTTAGCTTATCTCCGAAACCGTTGATTCGATTTGCATGAAAATTTGTATGTAGAGGTTTTCGGACACGCTGAGTTTTTTTGACTTATCTACTTTGTTCTATCTCGAACACTAGAGGGCACTGTGTACAAATATTTTAAAAAACGTCGAAAAACTTCTAAGCTGTTTATTTCATGAAAATTGGTACGTAGGGGTTTTCTAATACGGTGACTGTTTTGGACTTGTATTTTTTGTACTATCTTGAAGACCAGAGGGCGCTGTAAAACAAATCTAATAAGAAATCGTGAAAAAGTAGAAAGCCGCTCATCCGATTTGGATGAAAGATTTTATTAAAGAATTTTCGTGTAGGGCAACTGTTTTGGAGTTATCTCTTTTGCTTTGTTTCGAAAACTAGAGGGCGCTGTTGCACAATTTGTACGTTGGCATGTTATTAAACTGATTCTAAACGGCTGCACCGATTTTGATGAAATTTTTTAGGTGTGTTTAAGTGGATCTCTGGATGGTTCAGATTCGCAATTGGAACCGGTAGGTGGCGCTGTCATCGGGTTCCACGAATTTTGTTTTTATAGTTTATCTCCAAAACCATTCATCCGACTTACATGAAAATTTGTATTTTGGGGTTTTCGGGTACGGTAGTTTGTATGGATTATCTATTTTGTTCTATATTGAACACCAGAGGACACTGCAGTACAAATGTTTTAAAAATCTCGAAAAACTCCTAGCTGTACATCTGATTTGCGTGAAAATTTTTACATAGGAGTTTTCGGATACGGTGGATATCTTGGACTTTTTTTTTTTGCGCTATCTTAAACACCAGATGGTGCTGTAGAACAAATCACTTAAGAAATCGTGAATCACTCAAAAACCGCTCATCCGATTTAGATAAAAATTTTTATATCGGATATATAGGATTTGATTATCAAGTATGGAAAGGGCTTTGGCGTTATTTTTTTATTCTATCTCGAAAACCAGAGGGCGCTGTTGTAAAAATACCGCAAAAATCTCAAAACAAATCATCCAATAGGTATGATTTTTATAAGTGGTTTTCGGGTGCGGTGAGTCTTTTGGTGCTTTGTATTTTGTTATATCTTGAACACCAGAGGGCGCTGTACTACAAAAGACGGTAAGACGCAGCAAAGTGCAAGGGGTGATAAATATCTTCTATTTTTCTTTATGTGTATTTATATCCAAACTTCTTTTTTCGCATATCAGTACAGCTGATGCCGAATTCTGTGATATTTTAGTACGCATCAAAATATGCGCAAGTCAGTTGCGTCATAAGTTGGAGTTGTTTTGGCATTGCAATTTCTATTTTCAATGCTTATTTAATTTTTGTTCTGTTTCCTCGCGAATTGGCAAAAATTCGTTTTTGCTCTGATTTTTTTTAAAAAATGTGCAATCTATTGAATACAATATAAAACTTGAAAATATATTTTTGGAAGCGATTGGCGGCACGCACACACAAATCACGATTTCCCTAAGTTTTTCCCATAATTTTCAGATGTTGAAGCTACATTTTGCTCATTTCGTCAAAGTTACCGGTTTGAAAAATGCACACAAAATTCCTTCTAAAGTTTGTGAAAAGTTTTTTCAAATCAACGAATGAAATCGAAAATTATTTATATCAACTCCAGAGTTAAGCCAGGTATTCAGCTAGTGTAACAATAAAAGTAATCAAATAAAAAGGTTAAATTTAATCTCAAAACATAAAAATTAATAAACTGCACAAAAGAAAAAAAAAACGTTTGTAAAATAACGTTATCTTGTTTAGAGTATAAGGTGTGTTTCATATATATAACGCCACTTCGAAATTTGAAATATTTTTGTAGCGGTCAGTTTTGACAAGAGAGAATGTTTTGCGAATTTGATCATCACTTTTAAATGCTGTTTTATATTAATAACGCCACTTGCAATTATTCGTTCTGCTGCGTTTGAAGTGTATAGATTAATAAAATTGTGTATTCAGTTTTCAAAACCTTAACAAAAGAAAAAAATTTAGACCGGAATGAAATGAAAAAACAAAAATTCTTAAAGAAGAAGGTTATGGAATTCGGGAAATCGGGAGTAGAATTAATCGCAGCCACAAAGTGATTCAAAATTTTTTTAATTATCCTCAAAATTACGGCAAAACAAAAAGTTCGGGCGAAAAAAACATCCTGTGACCACGCTCAGCGGAAAATAATCCGAGCTGCGAGCTACCCACAGTTTAAAGGAATTGCGGAGTGTTGTTGATAAACAAGTTTCCCGAACAATGGTATGGAGAGTGCTACATCAGTGTGAATGCAGCGAACTTGTGAAATGTGTTTCTGCTCTTACTGGCAAACATAAGATAGCGTGCTTGGAATTTGCAAGAAAGAACATAGGAACAAATTGGCCACCAGTCAGCTTTTAAATAATGTTTTAAAAAAAAAGAGTCCCACATTGCGGGTTATTATTTGCATGTCATTTCTTCCGATGAGAAAAAATTAAAACTTGATGGCCCGGATGGATTTCGGCATTTTTAGCACGACATACGCCGCGAACCACTTCGTTTTTAAAAAAGAAGTTTTAGTGGAGGTAATGTGATGGTTTGGGGTGTTTTTTCTGAAATTTAAAGTTCACGTATGAAGAACGCTGACTACACTCGTGTGTTGGAGAGCAGTTTGACTCCATTTTTGGAAAAAAACAGGTAGACACAACTAGTTTTCCAGCAAGATAATGCGGCAATCGACGTAAATCGAGAGACAAAAAAATGGTTTCAGGCCAATAACATTGATTTATTGGAGTGGCCGGCATGCTCTTCCGATTGTAACCCCATCGAGAATTTATGGGGAATATTTGTACGCCAGGTGTATAAAAATAACAGACAATTTGGCAACGTGGAAGATCTGAAATCAGTTATTCTCGAAGAATGGAGCAAAACTGATTCAAATGCATTAAACAAATTAATAACAAGTATGCCAAATCAAATCAAAAAAAATTTTGAAGTGGCGTTATAAATATGAAACAGCATTAAAAGTGGTAAAAAGCAAAAAACAATGTGCCGTTATTAGAATAGGCTTAACTTTTTCTCACTATTGTTGTTGTGCATAGAAGACAAAATTCTCAAAATATTCTCTTTTGTTTAAACTGGCCGTTACAAAAATATTTCAAATTTCGAAGTGGCGTTATATATATGAAACACACCTTATTAGAGACATAACATTGGCACTACAATTATTTGTTGTTTATTTGTAAATTATTATTAAAATATATTTAAAAAATACATAATTTAAGTTTATTTAATTTATTTTATATATTAACTAAGTGAAAAGGAATCTTTTTATTATTTATTCTGGAAATGATGTAGAGTACGCAAATTCTACAATTGCAGTACTTTACGTTTGAATAATTTTTTTTTAGTTAAGGGGGTCTTCTCATTGAGCAACTTTTTTTTCAACTTTTTTTTTTCATTTATTTATAGCTTGGGTAGTTGTGAATATGCCCCTAAAAGGATTTTTAGAAATTCGAAATACTTTAGAAGATACAGCCTTTTTTGTGAAGCAAGGTCTGATGGACAAGAAGGTGATGGAGGTAATAAAACCAGCTTACGAAGCGCTGTCGGCAGATAATTTGCTTGAAAGATGCCTTGGATCTGAAACTCAGAATTCCAATGAGTCCTACAATTCTGTTCTTTGGTCACTTTCGCCCAAACACATCAACTCAGGCGCACGCACCATCGAAGTGGCCAATTTCATTGCAACGTGCCTCTTCAACGACGGTTTTATACCCATACTTAAAATTATGGGTTTGATGGGTATTGCGATTGGCAAAAACGCATACGAATACGCACTATCTCGCAATGAAGACAGATTGAACCGATCAGAGACTCGAGCTGAGGCATCATCAAAAGCTGGCAGAACGGCTCGCAGAGCAGAGAGGGCAGCAGAAAGCAGTTTCTACGAAAAAGAGGAAGGTGGCCTGTATGGAGCTGGCATCGCCGACTAATATTTGTAAGTAAAAATTGTCAGCTCTTTAAAACTGCATTTAAACATTTTTGATTTTTTTTTTTTTCCCAAAAAAATTACTTCAAACTTTAACGCGTTGACGACCACACGCCGCACATATGCCCACAAAATATGTGGGCATATTTTCCCACAAACCGACGACGCATATATGCGTCGCAATTTGTTTTGTACTTTATATAATATAATTTCTATATGGAATCACTGATTCAATTGAATTTTTTTTTTCGGTTTAGGGGAAGTATCAAGTTGTTATTTTCTGTAATTGGTTTTTTTGTGGGATACGTACTACATTGTTTACATTTTGCCAAGAATAATGGACCTGCGCAATGTGTTTGTGTTTATTTGCGTACTCTGATTACGGTACTTTGTAAAAGGGAATCGACGATTATATTTTGCAGCTCGTACAGAAAACAAGTTGTTCATCTCGCGAGTAAAGTGGCTCAGTTATAAAGTCATATAAAATTTTAATTGTTTTATTTATTATTAGGTTCATTTTACGATAAAGGTGAAAAAATTGTTATTGTTATTCTGAAGAAAAATATTATATGCAGTAAATTTTGTTATTTGCCGTAGTTATGGGTTCCAAAAAATTAAAACAACATGAAATACAGAAACTTGTAAATGAACGCGATAGAAGCAGTGATGAAAGCAGTACACTTGAACCATTTTCTGACACAGGTAGAGAATATTATTCTGAAGAAAAATATTATATGTAGTAAATTTTGGTATTTGCAGTAGCTATGGGTTCAAAAAAATTAAGACAACTTGTAAATGAACGCGATAGAAGCAGTGATGGAAACAGTACGCCTGAACCATTTTCTGACACAGGTAGTGAATATATTTGTTCAAATCAGGAAACTACCAGGTCTGCATCGTTATCAATTGATAAAGGAGACTCAGAAATAGTTGAAGATGATGATGGAGAACTAATAAGTACCAATGAAACTGAAAATGATGAAGATTGGAATGATTTAGATTTTGAACCAGATGTTTTCCAATTTATTGGCCAAGAAGGAATTAAAGCACAATTAGATAGTAATGTGTCAGCAGAAAATATTTTCTCTCTATTTTTTGATGAAAGTATTCTTCACAAAATAATAGAATGGGTCAACTTACGGGCCGCAAACCATTTACAATCTGGAAAGCTAAAGCCCAAATCAAATATGTTAAAATGGAAACATTTAACTATATCAGAATTTAAGAGATTTCTTGGATTGTGTATTATAATGGGAAATGTGCATATGCCAAATTTACGACATTATTGGAGTACAGCGTGGGCCCTAATAACTGTCGCACTTTATTTTTTAAATAATAAACAAACGATTTTGCTTTTTGAGCTGAAAACATATATTCTTTTTTATTTGCAATGTTGTCTAAAATTAGTCGTATTTAAGTTCAAATCTTTCTCCTTTCATTTTCTTCACAAGCTTCAAACGTTTTGGGAAATTTGAACAAGCGGCACGGATGACTTCTTCTGGTATTTCGTCCCAAATTTTTTGCAAAAGGCGTTTGAATTGTTCCAGTTTTATGTTCCTTAAATTTGTCAGTTTGCCCATCATGTATCCCCATACGCAGAAATCCAAAGGGTTCAGATCCGGAGAAGATGGAGGCCATTCATCCACCGTAATAAAACATGGAATATTTTCTTTGCACCAATCCTGGACAGTTCTGCCCTTGTGAGCCGGTGCAGAATCCTGCTGGAAGCAATATGGTTCATTGCCAAAAATCTCTGATGCATGAGGCAAAAAATGGCTTATCAGCACTTCATCCAAATAATATTTTGCGTTGATTTTAACGCCCTTATCGATAAAAAGGAGAGGAAGCTTGCCTTTTGCGGATATGGCTCCCCAAACCATGACAGAGGTTGTGTTTTGGTATCTTTCGATGCCCTTTTTATCAGCTGGAATATCAGACATACTTGTAGCATACACGCGGTCATTCTGTGGGTTGTGACTTTTTTGCAGAAGGAACAACTTCTCATCTGAAAACACAATATTGCAACTTGCGTGCCGCTGAAGGAGTAGGGAGCTTCTTTCTCTTCGCATTTTCTTTTGACGCTCCGTAAGTCCATTTTTTTTTTTTTTTTTTTTTTTTTTTTTGTTTTTTGAAACATTTTTTAGGATGTTTCGAATGGTTTTGCGGCTCACACTCAGATCTTTGGCCAATTTTCTTCCAGAAACAGCACAATTCCTCCTTATCCGTTCACGAACATTCTTCACCAGATTAGGAGTTCTTACGCTGCATTTTCGACCAGATTTTTTGGATATTTTGACACTACCAGTTGCCTTAAGCCGAGCCACAGTGCGCTGCACAAATCGGCGGTTAATATCCAGGGTTTTCAGCGACTTAACAATCTCACTTGTTATTTTACCCTGCATATGCAATTTTTGAATTAATTCTCGTTTTGCTTCCATCGCACACAATTTTTTATTTGAAGTTTAAAGAAATAAAAAAATTCACCTCTATTTCACAATTGATGTAAAAATGACATTTTGTGACAAAAAACAGTTTATGCTTGCTCAGTTTTACAAAACGGTACTTCGAAACAGTGCGACAGTTATTAGGGCCCACGCTGTACAAATGAAATGTACCACCATCCAATTTTTGGAAAAGTTATGAGCAGAAATCGGTTTGAAAATATTCTGAGGTGCTTGTGTTTTTATAATAGCGATACAAATGACACAACTCACAGACTTCATAAAATATCGAATGTTTCTGATCACATACTTGCCAACATAAAAAAAGTATACTATCCTGGACAGCACCTAGCACTTGATGAAGCAATGATGTTGTGGCGTGGAAGGCTATCTTTTCGGCAGTACATTCCCAATAAAAGGCATAAATATGGAATTAAATTCTACGAACTTTGTACACCCGACGGGTTCCTTCTAAATATGTTGATTTATTGTGGTCAGAACACTGTGCAACCTCGAGCCGAAGGTCATGCTTTTTGTGTTGTTGAAGAGCTAATGAAAGATCACGTTGGAAAAGGTCACATATTGTACATGGATAACTATTACAATAGCGTTGTGTTGTAAGAACATCTTTTTGAGAACGGGACACATGTGTGTGGAACCTTGAGGGCCAACCGAAAGCAAAATCCAAGCGAGGTAGTTACCAAAAAGCTAAAGAAGAATGAAACTATTTGGAGACGAAAAAATAATACAACTGTGCAGAAATGGAAAGATAAACGCGATGTCTTAATGATATCATCTTTGCATAAAACTGAAATGACTGAATACATAAATAAAAGAGGAATTACATCACAAAAACCCATAATGGTTGCTGATTATATTCAACACATGTCAGGTGGAGACCGAAACGACCAGATGACATCTTATTACTCCACCCCGAGAAAGAGTTTGCGATGGTACATAAAAATTTTCTTCCATATACTTGATATTACAATATGGAACAGCAATTACTTATTGAACAAACATAAAGGAAGTAAAACACCATACCTTAGATTTCGCGAAATGCTTGCAATATCTTTATTGAATTCAAAAGATTGTTCAGATGCAACGTCTTCTTCTAGACTGGATTCATCTAGCTCACAGAAAAAAACAAGTACAAAGGAAAAAAATCTGCAACACTATGCAATCCGCACTAAAAACCGTAAAAGGTGCCGACAGTGTTCAAAGCAGAAAAAAAGGACTGATACTCATTTTATTTGCGAAACATGTGTAGATGCTAAGGATAAGCCTATCGGATTGTGTGTAGAACCATGTTTTAAATTGTGGCACAATCCAACTGAATAATTAACATTATTCTTGTTTCTTTTTTGCAATTATTTAATTTTTCAGTGTTTTTTTATATATTTTTGAATTTTTTTTTTTGTTATATTGAATGAACTGTTATTTTTTTTTTAGTTTATAATGAAAATGAATACATACGAAAATAAATGAATTGCAAAAACAACAATTTTTTCCATAGTTTACATTCTTTTATAGTGACGCATATATGCGTCCCGCGGTTTATACAATAAAATACTTTACCATAAACCGACGACGCGTATAAGCGTGACGCATATACGCGTCCTGCGGTTTATACAATAAAATACTTTACCATAAACCGACGACGCGTATAAGCGTCATACTATCCCTGACGTCACAGACTCCAAAAAATACGTAAATATAGCATTAACTCTAACATTGAGCTAGAATGAACTCATTTCATGCAAATTTATCATCTGGTTTGTAGCCACCCCCAGCCTGATCACTTCGGTCGTGAACGCGTTAAACGCGTTTATCTCGAACCCACGTTTTTCGAACTGGCGGCCATGATATCTCCAGTTCAACTGAACCGATTTTCATGAAACAAAATGAAATCGACGCAGAATTGTCACCATTCTCGGGTGAACCTCGACCATAATTTTAAAAAATTTATTACTATTTTTTTTTACACTAAACTACAAAAAAAAAACCCGAAATTGAAATTTTTTTTTTGAATGGCCGCCATTTTGTCAAAAAAAATCACAAAATTAAGCTTGAGGGTTCACCCGAGAATTACATCTATACTGATTATAACCCCGTTTTTTTTTTCATTTCAGACGCTCCGGAGACCCGGAATCGTGGCCGCCGTGACGACACCTTTTTTTTCACCACCAACTTTGAAGTCTCATTACTTTTTGAACAGCCCACGTATCGAGGCAAAAAAAATTTTTTTATTTACTTTGAACCTTTTGTAATACAATAAATAAAAAAAGTTTTCAATTATTCTTTGCGTTTTAAAACAAGAATTTTTTTAAAAAGGGTCCAAAAAACGGGTTTTGAATGAGAAGACCGCCTTAACATTGTTGGAGATGCGTTCTTTAATACAATATAGGTTCAATAAAAAAACAGTTTTAAATTTTAGTGTTATATGGTAGATAGGCATGGCTGTGGGCGGATTTCAAAATAATCTAACATGTGCTATAATAAAGCTAATTGCAACTTAAATACAAAATTTCACCGATCTACGGCGAGTCGTTCCTGAGTTTAAATTGCTATGCAAATTTTGTATGGAAGGTGGGCGTGGCAATCTTTTTTTTAAATCTACACATATATTTTATATTCTTGATTGAGTTGCTTTAATAAAGCTTTAATAAAAAAAAATATATCGTTTTAAATTTTTATGTTATATGGGAGGTAGGCGTGGTTTTTTTGCGGATTACAGCATATTTTTGCATTTGTTCTAATAGAGCGAATTCCATCTTGCACACCAAATTTCATTAGTCTACTATGACTATATCTATTTTATTCCAAACGTTGTATGAGATAAAACCACTGTGCGACATCTAGACTCCCACATATCATCCGGCAGCTATAACTTTGAAGTATTCAAGGAATTTATATACCTTGGCACCACCATTTATAACAACATCGATGTCAGCCTGGAGATAAAGCGAGGAACAACAATTGCCAATAGGTGCTACTACGGGCTCAGTAAGCAACTAAGTTCCAGAGCCCTCTCTTGATAGACAAAACTAACAATCTACAAGACGCTCGTTCTACCTGTGCTTCTTTATGGCCTGTGCTTCTGAGGCATGGGTAGTTTCGCAAACTAACGCAGCTGCTTTGGGGGTGTTCGAGAGAAAAGTTCTTTACAAAATCTTCGGTCCTGTTTGAGTCGGCGATGACTATCGCATTCGAATGAACCACGAGCTGTATGAGCTCTAAGAAAACATTGAAGTAGTTCAGCGTAGCTGTTCAGCGACTACGCTGGCTGGGTCATGTCCATCGTATGTTCGTATGGTCGTCGACCAACGACGAGGGAGACCATACCTCCGATGGATGGACCAGCCCGAGGAAGCCGTATCTGGCGAGAGCTGATGAGGTCAGCCGAAACCCGAACACGTGTTGTTATGGCCACCTAAGTAAGTAAGTAATTAGAATACACAATGAAAATTTTAAATCTAAATTGGCAAAACCCCTTAACGTTATTAAATGCCTCTCTCGTCGCAAACTCAATAGCAACTCTTCTACTTTGATGAAGATTACAAAAGCACCCATTCTATCGAAAATAGATTATGTATTACTTATTTACGGCCAGTGTTCTAAATTAGGGAAGTGACGAAGCTCCGCATCCGCATCCGTAGAGCATCCGCAAAAAATCGACATCCGCATCCGCACCCTCATTCTTCACTTTTTGATATCCGCATTCACATCCGCATACGCAACAAAAATCCGCATGTACAAAAATGTTTATTATCGACACAAAAACGTAATTAAAAAAAGACATTTCCATTATCCTTCATTATGAGCTTCGAAATCGGTTAAGAACACAGTGAAACACTGAATATAATTCTTATATACCCCTATATAGAGGTGAAAGTACTAGCTTAATAAAGCAAAACCCTAAAATATTTTTTGACACATTTAATTTGGGTAAACAGTGGATTTTTCTGTAATTCAACGCATCACTTTTTCGTTTTCTTTAGTTTGTGCTTTTTTCAACAAGGTTGCAACGTTGTTTATAAAGTCTGATAAAAACAAAAAATTTTTTAACATACCGTGAGTTTATTTAAGGTAGACTCCTTATGTATAGGAGATAAAAATAAAAAAAATTGCTACGCTTGTGGTCATTTCTTGCCTATGCGGAACATAAATTGCCAAAACAAATATTAAAGGATTAGTCAGTAAAGATTTTAAAAAAGCATATGAAAGCATATTTTCTGTAGTCTGTGATTTGAGGTGTAAATCAGGAACCGGACTCAGTTTGTGTAATATTCTAATAAAATGGTCTAATGAACTGAATGCAAAATAGACGTGTATCTATGCCTTTTGGAACCACAATGATAAGGACTGATCCGGAAATTCATGATGCAGCAAATTATTATGCATGTCTAAATACAATTCAAGAAATGATCACCAAAAAAGCGAAGTCAAAATTTTAGATTGTCATTCGAAGTGCTCAATTGCCATTGCCTCACGCAGAGTACATTCCAGTGCAAGTATTTACCATTCCACATCTTGACTCAATTACAATCACTGACACTGCCCAAATGGCTGATGCAGCAGATAGTTGTTCCAATTACGTTCCTGGACTTTCTAATTCAAATTCACTAAGTGTGACACAACATGAATTCGATGCCATTATTTCAAAACTGGATTTGTCTCAACGAACATTTAAACACTCGCTTTATATCTCAATTCCAAAAATATTTTGGCATCCGGGATCAAACTAACAGGTTATAGGAATCGTCAGTTAAGATTTCAGCAGCTTTTTCCTTGTAAAGCGGAACAACCTTGCATTTTGCAAAGACATTGAAAAATTGACAACACTGACGATAAAGATTCTGATGATGAACCCAGACGAGTTGCCAGTGCCACTCCAACGAATAAAGAATGGTCACTTCCGACGCTGCGCTCCTTAAAAAAGCTGAAAAGAAGAAGAGAAAACCACGGCAGGCAGAGAAGGTCAGCGGAAATAGAATCCAACATTCTGCAGTTGGTTGGGAACAATCCAAGACTTAGCATACGTAGAGTTGATTTACAATTGAATACCTCAGTCACAAGGATTCACAGAGTTTTGAAAAGCGAACACATGCATCCATATCACTTTACACCAGTTCAGGACTTACTTTCAGGAGATAAGCCAAGGCGAGTGAGATTTTGTTCTTGGCTTCTGCGTCAAGTCCAACTTGACCGCGAATTCTAAAAAAAGTACTTTGGACGGATGAAGCATAATTTAATGGAGACGGTGCCGTAAATTTTCATAATTTACATGAGTGGAAACGCAGCAATCCCAATTCAACGCATATATCATCGTTTCAGAGGTAAGATAATTAAAAAAAAAACTCCATTTTTAATTATTGGTTATTATTGTCTTTTATAGGAGATTTAGTGTTAATATGTGGGCTGGGATTATCGGAGGTAATTTAATTGGCCCATACGTGCATCCCCCAAGACTCGACTCCACCCGCTATTTAGAGTTTCTCAGCAACCAGTTGCCAGATCTGCTGGAAGACGTTCCTTTGCTTCAGAGACAATTGATGATCTTCCAGAAAGATGGGGCTCCTTGTTACCAAGGTCGACAAGTAGTTGGTTTTTTGAACGAAGCGTTTACTGGGCGATGGATTACCGGAATGGCCCGATTGCTTGGCCAGCGAGATCTCCAGATCTGACTCCAATGGACTTTTTTTTTTTTGGGTGCAATGAAGGATTTTGTTTATTCCAAGGAAATAAGTACCATTGAAGAGCTGATGGATCAAATAAATACTACTGCAACTCATATTAGAGAAGCACTGCCCCCTTAAAAAAAGAGCTCAAGCATGCATTCATGCTCATGGAGGGCATTTTGAGCAATTATTATGAAATAAAAAAAAAAAAATTCTATCGTTTTTGAAATAAATCCTTTCAAAAAATTATTTATTCCTGGTAAGTTATTGATTTTACGTAGAAACTTTGAAGGAAAGAATTGAAGACAACTAATAGGATATTCAAGCTGCATCATTAGAAAAATTAAAATCTTAGACGAATTTTCGTTCAAATCGATATTGAAATAAAAAAAAAATTTTATTATCAATTTTTTAAAAAGAAGATTTTATAGAAAGTGTTTAGGCAGCATCAAATTATCAAACTGCAACAAGTCTTGGTACACTATTTAATTAGCTTTCCAACATGGTCTTTTATTTTTTTCTAGTTGCATTAGTTTTGATATTATAAGCCTAGAGCTGATTACACATTGTTTAATGATTTTTAGTTAACTTTCCCTTATAGCTCTGAATAGGGGGAGATGGACCTTCCCAATCTTGCAACAGCACAGACCGACGTAAGTGCTGTATGAAATGCGGCAAAGAGGGCCACAAAGCAAAAGAGTGTTCTGCGGAGGAAAGCTGTTTCTTGTGCTTAGAAAGAAAATGTTCGGAAACAAATCACCGTGCCGGAAGCTGGAAATGTTAGTCCTTTTCAGGAGCTAGCAAACCTCGGAAATGATGAGGTTCTTACAGTTGAATCTCAGCAACTGTCGCGCAGCGCAAGATTTTTTAGCGCAAACCGTTCGAGATCTAAGCACTGATGTTGCTATCTTGAGTGAGCCTTATAACGCGAAAGCACCAGGAGTCTGGGCATCAGACATTTCTGGAAGAGCCGCCATATGGTCCTGCGGAAGACATCTTTCCCTGATGAGGCAGCATACACGTGCAAACGGTTTTGTTCGTGTAGAAGTTATGGGCACACATATTGTAAGCTGCTACCTTGCACCAAGTCTATCCATAGAAGAGTTTGCTGTTACTGTCGACGCAATAGTTGACGATGTTAGAGGAATCAGTCCAGTTGTTATTGCTGGTGACTTCAACGCGTGGGCCGTAGACTGGGGAAGCCAGAGAACGAACCAAAGAGGGCTCATTATTCTGGAGGCTTTTGCTTCGTTACAAGTTGTGCTTTTAAACACGGGAACGCTGTGTACATTCTCCAACGCGAATGGCAGCTCAGTAATTGACCTGACATTTGCCAGTTGTGACCTGAGCACACAAGTACAGTGGCAAGTAAGCGACATCTACACGCATAGCGATCACCAAGCAATCGTGTACACATTGGAAAGGCAAACCAACCGACGGAGCAGAGGCCCCCATAGCGAGCCATCATACAAGGTCGAAACGCTTGATGAAGGTATCCTCACAGCAATAATGGCGCTCATATACTTAGCCGCATTGTAAGTGTGCTCTTCCCTCAGCAACCACCGATGCAGCCCGTCATTAATCATGGCAACGTGCAAGTCATTTCCATGGTAACCGCAGAAGAGGTAATGAAAATCTCCAATGCTGTTCATAGCGAGAAGGCCCCAGGGCCAGATAAAATCCCGAACCGCGCGCTAAAAATGGCCATCGCAGCCCAAACACAAGCCTTCGTACAGCTGTATAACGCTTGTCTCACAGAGGGCATATTCCCCGCACAATGGAAGACGCAAAAGCTTGTGCTAATACCAAAAGGTAGCGGCTCTCTGGAGGATCCCTCAGCCTACCGACCTATATGCTTGCTCGACACGATAGGCAAGATCTTCGAGAAAATGCTGTACAACCGCCTCGAAGAAGCAATACAATCCAGAAGAGGACTCTCGAGCCAACAGTTTGGTTTCCGAAAGAGTCACTCTACGTCCGATGCCATAAAACTGGTTACAAGCATAGCAAGTAAAGCTATTGAAGGCACTAGCTGGAAGAAGGGGACAAAGCAGTATTGCCTGGTGGCAACGCTGGATGTGCGAAATGCCTTTAATTCCGCAAACAGGGATACGATTATGAAAGCGCTCGCAAAATTTGAAATTCCACGCTACCTCTCTAAGATATTATCGAACTACTTCGATGGTAGAATACTACGCTATGCAACAGACGAGGGGATAATAGTGTATAACGTCTCCGGTGGTGTCCCACAGGGGTCAGTCCTAGGGCCCCTGCTGTGGAACGTTATGTATGACGACGTCCTTAGACTCGCAGTTCCCACAGGCGTTAAGATCGTCGGCTTTGCGGACGACCTAGCGGTTGTGGCCACTGCAAAACATCTTGAAGAAGTCGAGGCACTCAGTAGTGTGGCGATCGGCATTATATATATAACTGGCTTATGTCAGTAGGTCTTTGTCTAGCCGAACATAAAACCGAAGCGGTGCTCATAAGCAGCCGCAAAAAGATGGAAGTTGCAAGCATCAATGTTAATGGGACGCTGGTGCAATCAAAGAAATGCATTAAATACCTTGGCGTGATGATTGACTCCCGATTAACATTTAAACAGCATCTCCAGTATGCCCATAAAAAAGCATCCAACGCATGCATGTCTTTATCGAGAATGATGCCGAATACGAGAGGCCCCAAACAGGCGCGCAGGATAAACTACTCCTTAATGTAGTACGATCCATCGTGATGTATGGGTCAACGGTGTGGACCACAGCAATGAAAACGAAGTCATACCGACGTGGTGTTGAATCAGTGCACAGACTTGGCGCACTCAGGGTATGCTGTGCCTTTAGAACAGTTTCCGAGGATGCAGCATTAGTCCTTGCAAGCTCGATACCTATCGACCATCTAGTAGAGGAAACGCTGTTCGAAGTCAATAGCGAAAACCCAACAGTTCGCAAAAGACTCGCACGGGAGAGAAGCCTGCTAAAGTGGCAGGATCGCTGGGATAGCTCAGTTAAGGGTCGATGGACTCATCAGATCATCCCTAACATTACCGTTTGGTTTGGTAGAACTCACGGCACCATGAACTTCTACATTACGCAGATTTTAAGCGGGCACGGTTGCTTCAGGGCATATCTGCACAAATACAAGCACGTAGCAGATCCCTATTGTACCCATTGCGAGGGAAGTATACCAGAAGACGCGGCCATGTCCTCTTCGAGTGTCCCAAGTTCCAAAATGCCAGACTTGAGGCTTCGGTCAGTCTCGGCGAAACGGTAACTGATCAAAACTTGGTTACCCTTATGCTGAGAAATGAAGCTAACTGGTCAGTGGTTAGCACCCTAGCACGATTGATTATCGACGAACTGCGAAGAGTTGAGCGTTTGCGAAATAGATAAGGTAGAGTTTATATACAAGCCCATGACCAAATCTTTTAGAATACGGACACAAGTCCAACAGTTTCCAGCTTAGTGCTGTTCCCATGCTCCTTGAAGTCATGCTTTGCGGCGGTCCCACGGGGCTTATACAAGGACGAAGATTCAATGCGGAGGTTAGGTTTAGTGCGTAAGAATCGCACACTCCCACCTGCACGGTGGCGCCTTTTGAAGGTACCCCCTTCGCGAATAAAAAAAAAAAAAAAAAAAACACCCTGTATATGGGGTATTTCACGTGAAAGCAGAAACTGAGATAAATTGTGGTTTTCCATCGATTAACTTTAATTTGGTAAAAATCTAAACCTTAATGTCTGTACTTTATTAGTCTGTGAAAAATGATGTAAAAAATGTACCCAAAATATCCTTTTTTGGATATTCTAAATATTGTTTCATATAGAGTTGCTAAGGAGTTAATCAAATTAGATTGTTCCTTGGAGTATTGGTTCACCTTAGATGCTGGCGGACAAATAGCTGCAATATGTGCTGCTGATGAAGAAGAGTCAATCTATATATTTGCGGGTAAATCTTGTTCAATACGTGATCAAGAATTACTTGCAAATATTCAGAAATTAAAGAAAAACACCGTTAAGATTTATTTTAACTCAATATAAATGCATTTATTAATATCTTACATGAGATTCCAGATCTTCAATAGGTGCGGACAGGCAAAATCAAAAATGGAGGGATTTAGTAAGTTTTCGGCTGCGTTCAAAAAACGAAGTTAAGCACTTGGCAATCAATAAGAGATTAGCTTTTTGCAATGGAGGAGAACTCGTCGGAGATGCCGAACGAGCGATCCGTTCGATTATTTGATATCGATACTCGAACGGGTCGGTGGTAAGTAAGTATAATTCATTTTCATTAATTTTTTACATTCTTTAGGGCTGTGGCTTAAACATGCCGGCCCCCTTGAAGTATTACTGTAAAATATTTAAATATACTACATATACCTTAATCTAGTAAAAAGGTGTTGAAAAGGTGTTGATTAATTCAAAGTGTTATAAATTTAAAAGTATGTGCAAGTTCCACCTCACAAAAATGTATATAAAAACTCATTGGGCAACTGTGCCCGACAGCAACCAGCCAAATATCGAATTCTGCGTGACTACTCCCCCCAAACCACTCGGAAAAATTACTGGCTGGATAATTTTAGGTTACACGTCTATCCCTAACACTATGCCGACCGGAGACGAAACGAGAAAGTCGGGATCAGCAAGCATCAGATTCGAAAAATGTGCTCTGATAGACGTGTCCAAATTTTGTCGTTGGGTGAGTCATGGGTCAAGTATCCGCGATGACAACCCAAGCTGGCGAACGAGGCGATGCGACACAATTGACATTTCGGAACACGGGTCTATCAGAGCACGAACCCGATGGATGTGACCCTTATCGATCACCCTGACGACCGCCTTTGGGAGGAGCGAAGTTGCATGTTGCAGACATGGCAACGGTGATGGCGAGAGCAGACGCTGAGCACCACTATAAGAGCGGCGGTGAGTTGCTCGAGGACGTCCCTGCAAACGATTGCGACGCTCATCTCTCGATACGCGAGATCTTTTGTTTGAGCGCCGCGTAGTGCGAGCATTCTGAGTGCTGCCATGCAGCGGTGGACGAAACACGCGCGATTCTTCAGCATTTTTAATGCATCGCGCCAATCGATTCAGACTAATCAATTTTACAACAGGCCGAGTAATAATTCCGCGTTCAGGGCGCAGATCGGCAACACGGCCACGGTTGTCCGAGCCTAAATAAACTTTCACAACTCGACCTAATCGCCACTCGTTTGCTGAAAGATTATCTGATTTGATAACCACCAAGTCGTCAATTTTTAAATCTACTCGGAGACGTTTCCACTTGTATTTTTTGTGAAGCTCGTTTAAATAATCTGTTTTCCAAATGCGGCAGAGCTTCTGGTTCAATGCTTTTAATTTCTGCCATCGATTGACAGTAGACATTGGACTTTCGGCAATATCAGGTTCAATAGGTGCCAGTAAAGGCCCAACTACTAAGAAATGCGCTGGAGTTAAGAGCGCTACATCATTTGGATCTGATGACATTGCACTGAGAGGGCGTGAGTTCAAGCATGCTTCGATACTCGAAAGCAAGGTTGAGAGAGAGCTCCTCAAACGTATATTTTAAGTTTGACGCTACTTTGCGAAAGTGCAACTAAAAACTTTTGATACCTGCCACCCACAAACCTCCCATATGGGGAGCACCTGCCTGAATAAAATGCCAAGTTAAGTGCTGGTGTGCAAATTTCGACACCATTTTCTCTCTAGAATAATTTAAAAATGCCTTAAAATCCTCTTTAAAGGCACGTGAGGCCCCAACGAAGTTAGTTCCATTGTCGGAGTACATTTTCTCCGGACATCCTCTACGTGCAACGAATCGTGAAAACGCGGCCAGAAAAGTAGCCGTACTAAGATCGCTAGTAGCCTCCAAATGAATAGCTTTGGTAGCAAACCAGACAAAAACGCAAATATAGCCCTTAGTTATGTGACAAGCACGTCCCGTATAATTTTTAATGTCAAATGTCCCAGTAAAATCCACTTCAGTAAACGCGAATGGGCGAGATATTTGGGTTCGCTCTGGTGGTAATGATGCCATCAGCTGAGTCTGCAACCTCTTGCGGTCAATCACACAGACCTTACAATTGTGAATGATTGATTTAATCATGTTTTTCACACTGGGAATCCAGTATTGCATCCGAATTAGTCGCAATACAAGCTGGTTCCTACTATGAATTGAGATGTCATGGGTGAATTTCACCAGTAATTTAGAGAATTGAGTCATATGGCAAAATAGAAGAATGTCGTTCACTATAAGCTAGATGCTCCGACTCCGCTAACCGTTCACCGACTCTAAGAATCTTTTGACTATCAAGAAACGGGTTCAGATTTAAAATCGAACTTTTTGAGTCAATCAAATTTTTCTTTGATAATTGGCCATACTCAGATGGGTATCCCAATTTTTGACTCTCAATAATGAGTCTTCTATGTGCCCTGTGAGTTCAATGAAAGAATCGTAATACGTACGATAGAACCCGCAAGGCTCGAGGCAGTGACGAAAAACTCTCCAACATGCCTACATTTGTGCACCGCTGAATCTACGTGACTTCAGTTCTCTGTTCCTACTTTTTCACTGATTTTCGTGAAGCGATTGGCCACAAAAGTAGTCCAGGCACATGGTTGTTTTCGCAGCCACGCCACCACAATGGTTGAATCTGTCCACAAGAGCAGCTGATGATTGTATGTTTCTAAATTTGTTAGAAACGCTTCAACGATTTCCGCTAGCAGCAGTGCACCGCATAACTCCAGCCTAGGTAACGACACCGTCTTAACTGGTGCTACTTTGGTTTTGGCGATAAGAAGATGGACGCCTACTTGATCTAAAATTTTAACGCGAATGTAAACGGCAGCTCCATATGCTTTCTCGGAAGCATCGCAAAATCCGTGAAACTGCACATCGCCATCAGGAGAGTAATCGATCCACCGTGGAATCCGGATACTGCTAATATGAGGATAGTTTTCAAGAAAGGCTTGCTAACGTTGCAAAGTAGAGTGGGTGAGCTGATCATCCCACCCAATGCCATCCAACCAAACTTGCTGCATCAGCATTTTTGCGATGACCGTGATCGGGGCTAACCATTCCGCTGGATCGAAAAGTTTGCGATCGCCGCCAAAACCTCTCGCTTTGAAAAACTTCCCTCCTAGTCTAATGGTCGCGCATGAAAGTAGAAATAGTCGGACCAGGACCAAATCTTCATGTAGCCGATGACTTCTAGGAATCCCTCAGAGTAATTTTTCGGAGTTGGAGGTCCATTTTCGCAGGGCAAAACCTGCTGATTCTGCTGCATTTCCAAGCTCCGTTCGAGCTTGAATCGCTGACTGCAAGTCATGACCTCCCGCCAATGCGTCATCTACGTACATATGGTACATATGATACGCAGAACTTTAGACGCCAACGGTAAAGCTGCCTTCTACATCGTCAGCTAGCTGCAAAAGCGTCCGAATTGCTAGAAATGGCGCACAATTCCCTCCAAAAGTGACGGTTTTGAGCTGAAAATCTTTCAGCTAATCCCCTGTCGCGTCTCGAAAAATGATCCGCTGGAATCGCTGATGCTCTTCACTCACTAGAATCTGGCGATACATCTCTTCGATGTCACCATTAAAAACAAATTGGAAGAACCGCCACTTCAAAATAAGCAAAGTCAGATCACTTTGCAAGACGGGTTTTGCATGAAGAAAATCGTTAAGGCCAACGCCATTTGATGTAGGGCTAGACGCGTTGAAGACCACACGGACTTTTGTAGTGGTACAGTCAGGTTTAGTGACGGCATGATGAGGAAGATAATAACTCTGAGAGTGTTCCGGAGTTACACTAGCACTTACTTCCTTCATATGCTCCAAATATTCCTTTAAGATACCATCGTATACCTGTTTGGCGTCCAAATTTGTACTCAGCCTCACCTCATTTCGAAAAAACTGGCGAACCGCAATATAACGGGAGTCACCTAAGCAGGTGCTCTGTGGAAAATTTCCCTTGAACGGCAAGGTCACCACATAGCGGCCATCGGTATTACGCCTCGTCGTCTTCACGTAATTGTCCTCACAGAATTTGTCTGTAACATTGGACACTACTTTTTGAGAAACCTCCTCAATTTCCCAGAATAAGGCTAGTTGCCGATCATGTGAAATTTCACTAAAGTAAGAAACGACAGATGAGGAGGGAGGATTTTTCGATGTGGTAGATATGGAACCGGTTAAAATCCAGTCAAAGACGCTAATCTTTCTCTCTGTAATAAGTCGAACAGTTGGATCAATAGGTGATCCTACGTCCAAACAGCAAGCTTTCTGTACTATGGCCGAAACCACATTGTTAAGTCCTGAAACTTGAGCGGAAACTCGGTGAATAGGCAACTGAAGAAGTCGCTGCAACCTCTCAGAAATGAAAGAGCCCTCTGACCCAGAATTAATAAGTGCTCTGGCTGTGAAACTAGATCCTTGATAGCAAATATTTATCATCGCGGTACCCAGCAAAATACTTTTGCTGCTTGAGGCATAACACGATTGAATGTTCCTCGCAGTTGCTTGCGATTGCAATGCGGCTGGCTGAGTGGACTGTATAGCATTCGTGCTTGAACCTCCCGTATTTCGATGATTATTTACATCTTGAGGATTTCTGTGTAACAACGAGTGATGTCGTTGTCCATACGAGGAGCAATTATATCCGCTTCTACAATTTTTCGAAACGTGGCCAGTTGACAGACAGTTGAGGCAACAATGTAACCGCCTTGCAGCTGATGATCTGTCATTAACGTTTATGGCCAAAAACTTTGGACAGAACCTCAACGCATGTTGCTGGTTTTTGCACAGCTTGTAGTTGGTGTTCGTCACTTTTGTCTGGTATATGTTGACTTGTTTCACATTCGGTGAAGGCGCGATCTGTTTTGGCCCTTTTGGCACCGCGCCTCTAAAGTCAGACACAGTTTATAACGTTTGCAAGCGACTTGTTAAAAACTAATTAAGGTCAGCCCATTTGGGGATTTCAGCCTTGTCTTCAATAGATTGCTCCCATAAGGAGAGCGTAGTTTCTGGCAACTTCGTTGAACATAGATACGTAAATATCGCATCCCAATTTCTTATGTCAACTTTGTGCATACCCTATAGGAACAAACTAACTTGTTTTTAAAAACAACTAATTAAAAAACTAGTTTTAAATAAACCAGTATATGAACTACTTTGAATTATATTAAGGCGGCATCTACTTCAATTCTAAATAGTTTTTATAATACTACTCAAAAACAAGTGATTGATAAACTACTTTGAATCATATCAAGGCGGCAACTACTCTGATTTTGACATGTTTTAATTGCAAATTTTTATTAGATTACAAGTTTATATATATTTAACCATGTTATTTCATCAAATATTATTAACTTTAGGCCATCAGTAATAGTTGTCAAGTGATTTATTTTAAAGTAGTTAAAAAATAATTTTAATTTAACTAATTTAACAAGTAGTTGAAAATATATGCAGACGAAAGTCAATTGACTTATTAAGCGGACATCACCATACAAAATATGTTAGTTCGTTCTATGGAAAAAAGTCAGAATTTCAACTAGTTGTGGTTGACAAAAAACTACTTTATCAACTACTTTTAAATTAGTTGATTTTCCTACAGGGTAGTTAGTGCTGAAATGCAGATGTTGATGTCTCTTTGTAACTTTTTTATGTTATTTCCACACTCCTTGGTAACGGCTGGCAGATTAAATAAAACTTTCAGTTGGTTATTCACCAAAATCCGCTTATTTTCATAGCGGTTTGCCAAGCCGTCGCAAACCCTTCGTGCGTGAAGAGAGATTTTTGAACAATCTCTTTGGCCTCTCCGCGGGTTTTTTGAATAAGGTGGAAAAGCTTTTCGACAGGTGTTAGTCGATTATTCGAAATGTTTATGGCTGTAAACATATCCCTGAACGAAGGCCATGTTAAATAATCACCATGAAATATCTCAATATCGCACGGTGGCAACTTGATATTATGGCGAGACATTGTCATCTCCACTTGTGAAACATCAACTTCATTCAGTCTCTTTGCCGTGGAAAACTTATCGCTAAGTTCGTGCATCTTTGATAGACATCGAAAATATGTTTGATAACATGAGCGATACTTGACTTTGACTAGGGTGACGTTTTCATCCTCTTCGCCACTCGCTACCACTAATTTTAGCAAGCAACCGTCATAAGAAGTCTTTACGTTAGCCCATTGAGACTTCAATGTATCCTTTTGAATTCTCAGAGCGAAAATTGTATGCTCATCGTGAGGAATAGCATTGAAGTCTTTTTCCATATCACAAATGGTGTCGGCATTTCTCATGAGAGAGATTAATTTAGCCATTATTTGTTTCTTGATCGAAAACGTGCAATAAAAAAAAATATAAAAATCGACGAAAACCGAAAAAAAAATTTCTAATAAGTAGAAAATTCGGTTGGGATCCGATACCAGAACAAATTTTTTCTTGGGAAATCCGAACAAGTTTCCAGAAAATGTTTTGAAAATAGTGTTGAAAATAAAATTTCAATAAAAATATGTAGAAACTTTCACGATTTATTTCAAAAAAATCGGAAAAAATTTTCTAATAAGCAGAAAATTTTCTTAAAATCGATGAATAATTAAAAATGGTTTCTTATACGTAGAAACCTTCATGATTTATTTTCAAAAAAAATTGGAAAAATCGTTCTAATATGTAGAAAATCGAAAAAAAAACTTTTTTTTATAAAAAAAACGATTAATAAAATCGAAAAAAACAGAGAAACCTACGAACTTGAAAACCTCCTCCTTTTTGAAGTCGGTTAAAAGATCGAGCAAAACCGAAAGCCTAAAAACGATTAAAGTATTGTTTCTAATTTGTAGAAACTTCAAAACAAGATACAAGTGGTTTAAATTTTTTTTTTTTATAAAAAATGCTTTTTTGTTTTTAAATTCTTCAAATTTATTTAGTCAGTTTTAAAATTTTTGTTTTTAAAAGTATTTTACAAAAATTTTGTAGAATTAATAACAAAATATGTTTATTTGTTCCTTCCAACAGCAATCCAAAAATCCCACGAGCGTGATTTTAAAAAAAAAATGTAAAAAAATAATTCCGACGATCTTTGGAGTTGAAATGCTAAATTTAACTAAAAAATTTCTATTAATTATTATCTAAATTTAACTAATATGCCAAAAGCGACAATCGCAATACGTGTTATAATTTTCCTGTTGAATTGGCAACTCTTTTTCCAAGTTGTCTCAGCTGGTCTCAATTGTTGCTTTTTGTTGGTTGTTCTTCTCCGTGTTTGCGTTCAGTTCTTTGTATATATTGTTTTTATTATTTTTTTTTTTTTTTTATTTCGCGAAAATTAAAAACTCCACGAATAATACGCACCAATAATGTAATACTAACAATAATAGTGGTATTCAATTAACGCCGTATTTGTGGTGTAAATAGTGTATGTGCCGTAAGATCATACAACTCACCACACATACGCAGTTTACATCACAAATACGTCGTTCATTGAATACCACTAATATTTCGACTTTGTTTAAGCAATCGAATTGCTTCAGAATTCGTGTGTGTGTTTAATGCAAAAAAGCCGGCGGCAAAACACTTCGCGTAAAAATACACACAAAATTACTGGTAAATTAACACAAAAATCTATATTATGCGCGGAAAAAAATATAATAGTGGTATTCAATTAACGCCGTATTTGTGGTGTAAATAGCGTGTGCCGTAAGTTCATACAACTTACCACACATACGCAGTTTACATCACGAATACGTCGTTCATTGAATACCACTAATATTTTGTAAAAGCAATCGAACTGCTTTAAAGTGAGTGTGTATGAACTTTGCCAATAAAAAAAATTCGAAAAAAAATTCTAACAAATTGTCTGCTTGTGCGTGAGTGTGTGTCCATTTTATTTGGTTTTTGCAAATTGCCGACGGCAAAACACTTTTTTTTTTTGTTGTTCTTTAATTAGTTTCTTAAACTTATTTAAATTAAAATTGGACCAAGATGTCCACTTCGTGCCACTTCAGAACAGAAGAAAAAATGGCGCCATTTATGGACTTTAAAGTTTCTTTAAAAAAATTTTAATGGCGTACTTTGAAAAAACCAAATTGGTTCAAAAACACACTTTTCCTGCTATGAATATTACTTTTATTACATAGCATTATTACATTATTACATAAGACTTTTTTTTCGTAAGAGACACTTTAGAAAAAAATCAACTAACCATTTTAAACGCCTGCTGTTGAGTTTTTTGGGTTGAAGGTGGTGTTTTATTTTTCTTCTTATAGAAGACTATCCGGCTCGAAGGACCATAAATTAGATTGTTCCTTGGAGTATTGGTTCACCTTAGATGATGCTGGCGGACAAATAGGTGCAATAAGTGCTGATGAGATTCCAGATCTAAATTTTCGGCTGCGTTCAAAAAAGAAGTTAAACACTTGGCAATCAATAAGTGATTAGCTTTTTGCAATGGAGGAGAACTCGTTGGAGACGCCGAACGAGCGATCCGTTCAACTATCTGATATCGATACTCGAACGGGTCGTTAAGTAAGTATAATTCATTTCCATTAATGGAAAAATTACATTCTTTAGGATTGCGGCCTAAACAGGAGTAAAATGTTGATAATGTTTGCAACACTGTTATCGGGAATTCTGTCATCTGTAGAAACCTGGCGAGTCTTTTATAGAAAACTTGAAAAAAAACTTATTTCTATATAGAAATAACGCGAATAAGTATGCAAGTTTTTGTGTATTTCTTCTTTGAACAGATGCAAGCCGCATGTCCCAGTAGTTACACAAAAATATATAGAAGTTGTTACCCTAACCTGAAACATGACTTTATAACTTCAATACTTCCTAGAAGTAATAATAGACATATGGTGCACTATTTATAGCATGTTTTAATAGTTAAGGCGATTATACTACGCTTTCAAGACTGTTTTAAAATGCGTCCCAGTAGTGACAAAAAATCCTGATTTTATTTCAATGCCGTTGTTTATAGCTTAGCTTACTTTTCTAGCCAAAAACGAAATAGTTACAGATTCTTTATATCTTACTTGAATGTTAAATGGCTGAATATATTAATTAGTTAAGATGAATGCTGCGAAGAGAAAGAGGAAATCTGAGAAAAATTAAGAATGATAAGATATGGACGATAGCTCAAGAAAAACAAAGATTGAAATCAAAAACAGAGAGAAAAAAGACATGATTGTGGGCCATGATACAACATTACAAGGTAGGAGCAACGAAGAGAGAGAAGACACAGAATAAAAGCTATAATACAATAATTATCAGCAAGACAGCAAGCTCTTGAATGTGGTGCGAAACAAAAACGCGTAAGTTATGAAGAAAAATGTGATTGCATAATTTTTGTTGCTGCTATCTTGAGACACTTGATATTTTCTTTATTGTTGTGATTAAAGCAATGTCCAAGGCGGGCAAGTAGCCAAGATTTACCTTAGAGAGGGGTTGGGTTTTTATAAAAAATATATAAGTAGGAAATTTTTTTAACAAATCCGTTTTCTTTTAAGACTAATCGTGAATATGCCCGTTTTTAAATGACCATAAGGGAGATGGCAAGAGTTTATTGAATTGTTTTATGAAATTAATTTCTAGTACTAAGTTTTCGATTTTTGCCTACGGTTTTTTGAAAAATAGTCCAAATTGAGAATTTATAATTGCCTTTTAAAAAATTTAGTTCCAAAAATTAGCACAAAAAGTAAAAATGTCTATGACAAAATTTTACTAATACAGCAATATTAGTTTGAGAGATAAAAATAGTTAAGATTTCTTGCAGTTTATTAAAATCAAAAATAAAATTAGCTTTGAAAAATTAAAACTTTTTTTTAAAAAGTGAACCTGTTGAAAGTTGATTCACAACTTTTACGGGACATTTTACATAAACGGGAGAACAGTAAAATTTTAGTCTTTAAATTCTTTTTGGCTATCTTACGCTTTTATTGATCCCCAGCTTGTGTACAAGTATTTGGACCTGTGTGAACCCCAGTTCGAGTTATCATTAAAAGCCAAAATATTACTGCTCTCGAAAAAGATTTCTGTCATACAATTGATATTATATTTATAGAAATATTTATTATAATTATAGAAAATATTTTAAAATCTTTAGAAATTGAACTGTTCCATTTCCTCATAATTGAAAATTGATATCGTGACTGACAAAATCATTCTATTCTAATAACAATCACTCTATTTTTTTTTTTTTAGTTAAAATTTTTTGATCAGAGGAATCGACTCCGATAAAAATCATATTTAAATCTCAGATTATTTTGCAAAAGCCGTATTTCGAAAACCGAAAAAAATATTTAAGTTATCGCATCAAAACAAGTTTTTCCTTGAAAACCATTGCTGGTAAAATTTTTAATTAACAGATACTTTTTTTTTTGGATATTTAAGAATTAAATCAGTCGTGGGCTTAAATTAAGACCTTTTGCAAATTAAATAATTAGAAATACATTGTTTGAACTTCCAACTTGTTTTTTAATTTTTTATTTTTAATTTTAAAAATGCCGAAATTTAACAAACTGTAATTGTTAATTTTTCTTATGAGAGCTTGGTAAGATGATTATAAAATCATCAAATGTTTTAAAAAAATTTTTATTGAGAATTTCTTTCGAAATAAGGATACTTAGATTTTAGATGATTTTTCGAAACCTTTAATTTGGAAAATTTTGGACTTCGAGTTTGAGATTTTAGATGTCTTCTTTAACAAGAAAACAACAAAATAGAATGGGCAAACTTTTTAGTCATCCGCTTTACGTGGAATTATGTGTTAAATTTCGTGGTTCATATTTGTTTGCATTATACAGCTTTTAAAAATTTTAAAAAAAAAATTTATTAGAACAAATGCTTTCTCAAAGGTTTTGGGTCCAATAAGCTTAGATATTGCATTAAAAGTGTCAACCTTATGTTCTATAATGTATGATATTATATTCGTTCTAGGTATAATTTCAAATATACATTCTTCCGGATATCAGGATCTTTTTGAGCATCAAAATCTACAACTGGAAACGGTTCTTGAATATACAAGCTCCTTGCAGCTAAATTCCAATATAGTTATTATGACTTTTATAAGCAAAGTTAATCTTTATTTTGGCCAAACAAATTTTTCATTAATTATGAGAAATTTTTTAAATTGGCTTTGAAAATGTTTAAGCTTTTGCATCTTTAAGTAAATTAACATTAGTATCTCAATTCCTCTTAAAAAAAAAAAAGGTTTGAATACCTAAAATCCCCCCTTGGCTACGGGCCTGGTCCAAGGACACAACAGTACATGGACGTGGCAAACATTGCACCGAACATGGTTGCGGTGCAAATGCTGGACGTGGCAATCCAGGTGCTACTACCAATACAGCGTTCATACAGACCACTGGAGTATTTTCGGAAGAAGGCGCCATCAATGTACGCAAGGCCAGTAGCGGCAACAGGCTTAACAGTCACTTTATGGCAGACGATGCATCCGGATGTTTCACTGTTTAACCAAAAGCCAATTAAGGTACTGCAGGTTCTTTCAAAGGAAATTACGTAAAGAAAATATCAAAGTGAAAAAGAGGAATCAGAAAAAATAAAAGCCATTTGTTTAAGAGCGACTTGGGGCACTGAAAACCGTTTTTTGCCACATACGAAACAGATGTGTCATGTATTATTATAAAACTCTTGAGAGGCTAAATTTTACCAAGGTGGAAAAAAGTTTCTTTAAATAATGGAGTAGGAGTTCATTTTTTCGTAGCTTCTGGTTTCTTTTTGATTTTTGGCAGAAAAAAAATATAAATAACTACATTCGGGGTTGTTATTCTTGGAATCAGAATTGAAACCGACAAATATTTTGGTTAGGTGACATCGGATAACATAGGTTTCCGTGGCATCTAAAAGATACACCGAATCCGATTCGAATGTAATTCCGCCAAATCAGAATTCATGACACCTAAGCGAAATATTTACCGGTTTCAATTCTGATTCTAAGAGATCTTGGTTTCTATAACAACCCCAATTAATTGGGCTAAAAAAAAACAATAATAAATCTGATTGCAATAATTTATTATTTCCACATATTTTTACTTGCCCCAGTAGTCACAATTTGTAATACCTTTTTTTTCCATTTTTTATACAGGTAAGCAAACTAATTCTTAATCAAAATGGAAACGTAAAGTATATGTTGTACAACACTAAAGAAGCTGACTTGAATATTTAAATGGTTTGGTTAAATTCTCCATTGAGTGTTCAAAAGGTAGATGAGTGGGATTTTTTAGTGTCCCAGTAGTCATATTATTCAAATATTAGTTACACAAAACATAGAATCTCTTTGGATTTTTTGTTAAGGGAATATTATAATATAATTATTTACCTCTGTTTTAAAATATATTTCACTGATGTATAAGTTATGATTATAACTTATAGTTTATCAAATTCTGGAGTCAAATGTCCCAGTAGTCACAATGTAATGCCCCATATATAAAACAAAGTATAAAAAGCGTTTGTTTCCCTCTGCTGCCCGAAATTTCAGTTGATTTTTTTATTTTAATGTAGATAATTATGATGCGAAGGTTATAGGCTAAATTACGAAACTATATCTATACATGGGAATTTCCAGAAATGAGTTCACCGTAACACGAAAATTAAAAGTTATTAAAAAATTATTATTTAATGATATTATCTTAGAGAAACATTTAAATTTTATTAATTTAAGCAATTTGAACATAAACTCATTTACTTTAATGATAAAATAGTTTGTACTGCTTCACAAATGTAATTTTTCTTTTTAGTAAATGTTTCGTAAACGTTTATATTTTAATAATGGCAAATGCTTGAAGCAAGGAGAGGCAGAATATATTAGATTTGTTTTTTAATTACGAAATTACATAATTATTTAATTATCTTATTACATAATTATGCAATTGAATTACAATGGAAATTTAAGTAATGTAACTCCAGTAACGTCAACTCCAGTGTCACGTCAGACGACTAAGCCTAATGACAAAAAAACTGGAAAGGATTTTTAAATTTGATTGCTTTGAAAATAAACTAATACTATTTCAAAACCTTCTAAAAGAGGTTTTATTCTAAAAGTCTTGCCCAATTCGCAGAGTTTAGCAAATTTTGTAATTCAAGTCGAAAACAACTTGTTTTTTGTAACGTCACGCCAGAGCATAGTTTTGCTTATATCTTTAATAACTTTATATAGTGCTAATTAATTACTACGCTAATATAAAAAACCCTTTTTAAAAATTTGACTTTTCATTCTTTTTGTTTTTTTCTTTTCTTTCTTTTTTCCATTTTCTACAAAGTGGAAAAAGCGTTTGTTTGCCTATCTGCCCGTAATTTTCAACCAATTCAATTGATTTTTTTTTTTCAAATGTAGATAATTATGATGCAAAGGTTATAGACCAGAGAACTACAATGAGTATCCGACCGAAATTGGATACTCAGATCATATCCGAGTTTCTTGCTCTTCTCAGCTCTATCCAGACTCAATGAAATATGTAAAATACTTATACGCATTCGGCTCATTAGCATATTTTCGGGTATAAGTACATTCTTTGTGATTTTTTTGTTACGCGTAAACAAAACGAAAACGAAGGCCGGCGCCAGTGACCGTTTGCTTCTTGTGTATAAATGAACAAGTAAAATATAAGTTAAATTTAAATTATGTGCATGTGATTTGGCAACTAAAAGTGACAGGTAAAAATAAAAAAATAAAAACTTTACAAATTTGATAATAATTGCTGGTTGCAGAAAATGAACAATCAAGAAATAAATGAAAAAATTGCTAATGAAAGCTTCAAACTAACGCAAAAAAAGAAAAAGGTAAAAAAAGGGAAGGTAACATTGTGCTTGTTGTGCTATGGAAACTCCATTTATTTTTTCAATAGAGTAATAAATTTGAAATATTAATTCCATTCTGAAAATATATATTTTCTCTCCTAAATTTAAATTTTCTATTATATTAAAAATATACTAGTGATAACGCCCCGAAAATCGGGTTTACTTAGCAAATTCGCTTCGGAGATCATACATTCTCATTTACCTTAGAGCGAGTTCGTGTCTTAAGTCTTTTTGCCATTTTTGCAACTTTAAACGCTCGTATCTGCTCAACGCTTCCAATTATCAAAAATCTAATAATTTTCTGCGTACCTACATACAGGTCATGACTTTTCTAATGATATATCAAGTGTTGCTGTAGCGTTTGTAGATTTGCTGGAATAAGGGGACCCTTACCGGAATAAATATATAGAATATTCTATACTGCAGGGCAAATAATAAATTAATATGTATATTCCAAAAATATTTTTTTCTAGACCTCGGATTTTGCACATTTGCATATTTTTAAAGGAATTTTAATCCTTAAATTAAATTCTGATGGTAAATGTCTAAAAGGTAAATTCTGATGACACCATAGTTCGTTTCATTGAAAATTGAGTTCAAAACCATATGCATATTTTAAATTTTTCTGCATATTTGCATGGAATGCATATTTGCATGGAATGCATATGCATAATATATGCCAAATATATGAAAACTATGCAAAATATATGCAACATATGCAAAAACTTCCTATGTTAAATCAAAAAATAATGCTAAACTTGCTTCAGTTGATGAGCAAGTTAGCTTCCTTGAAAGCAATATAAATAATCTGTTTGATGAGTACGCCCCATTAAAATGTAAGCAGCTAAAACGACAGCAGCGACCTTGGTTCAATGACAACATAAAAGAACTTATTGTTCTGCGCGATAGGGCATATAGGAGATGGAAGCAATTTAAAACAGAGGAAATTTACAACGAATTTCGAAATAAACGAAAAATGGTAGTAAAGGAAATACATTCGGCAAAATTTCAATATTATAGTCAAAGGTTTGGTAACGCTGCAGGGAGTAAGCAAAAGTGGAGGGAAATTCGTAACATTGGCGTAGGGAAAAGCAAGGCAAGAGGCTCTGAAATTACCGAAGTCGACGATTTATATAAAAAATTCGTTAATTTCCCCATGCCAGTGGTCACAACTAACTCGTATCTTGATGCCCCCAGTACAACCGCACCCGATGGACCATTTAGTTTTCATTGCATTGATCAAGCCGATGTCCTTGAAAGCATCCTAACGATCAAATCAAATGCTATGGGTCTGGATGGGTTACACTTTTCTTAAAAATTTTGCTGCCAAAAATTCTTCCATATGTTACACACATTTTTAACACGGCAATGACGTCGTCAATTTTTCCTGAAAGCTGGAAAAAAGCAAAAATTATTCCGATACCTAAGTCCGGAAATGAGTACTGACCCATTGCGATTTTACCGTTTGTCTCTAAAGCCTTTGAGAGAATCTTACATAATCAGATCAACAAGTTTATTTTACGTAACAACTTGTTAACAATTCGGCAGTCAGGATTAAGACCAAAACGCAGCTGCATTACTGCGTTGGTTGACGTTGTCGAAGATATACATCTGCTCTGGACGACAACTTAGTAACCTTTTTAGTACTTTTGGATCACTCAAAGGCCTTTGACACTGTTGATCACTCAATCTTGCAAACAAAATTAGCCAAATTATACAATTTTGCCACTACTGCTGTTAATCTCCTAGGTTCATACCTTTCCTCTAGATATCAAGCAGTATGTTCAGGTAATTTAGCGTCGGATTTTCTCCCAATCAGTAGAGGTGTACCGCAAGGCTCAATACTTGGTCCACTGTTGTTTTCGTTATATATTAATGATCTACCCTATGTTTTAAATAATTGTTCTATACACATGTATGCTGACGATGTGCAGTTATATGTAAGCTGTAACCGCAATGTACTTAGTAACTGTGTCAGTATGGTAAATAACATTCTTAATGACATAGACCATTGGGCAACGAGAAATGGGCTGTGTCTAAACCCGAAAAAATCGAAATGTCTTGTCATTTCAAAGCGGCTATTAGATATAACTGATGTACCAAAATTAGATATCGGCAACTGCAACATTGAGTATGAAGACACAGCAAAAAACTTGGGTATTACATTTAATCGCACGTTGTCCTGGAATAACCATATCAGCTCTGTCATTGGAAGGCTCTATAATATGCTGCGTGAATTGTGGGCAACACAATACTTCACTCCGATAAACATCAGAATCCTACTTGCAAAAACATATCTTGTTCCTACTTTGCTTTATGGCTGTGAAATTTTTGCAAATTGCGGCAGCTCTAGCAAGCAAAGACTAAATATCGTATTTAATAACATCGCAAGGTACGTTTTCGGATTGCAACGTAGAGATCACGTTTCGCATTACGCCAAAAAATTGTATGGAATTACCTTCGAAAATCTGCTTAGATTTCGCACGTTGGTTTTTTTACACAAAGTCATAAATACAAGTGAACCTTCTTATCTATTTTAAAAAATCACTTTCGCGCGGTCAAATCGAGTTAAATCAGTAATACCAAAACGCTATTCATGCCTAACCTCAGAGCGGCAATTTTTCGTTTTCTCTACGCGTCTCTGGAACTCGCTTCCTACTCAATTAAGACTGATTAATAACGTTGTACAATGTAAAAATAAGCTTGTGGAGTACCTTTCATCGTTGTAATAAAAAAAATAATAAAAAAAAAAAAAAAAATATAGATTTATATCGCTTTTCTTAAGTAAATTAATATTTAAGTGTTTTCCGTAAATTTTAATTTTTTGTTAATGAAAATATTTCGCATTGTTTTGTTTTTTATCTTTTTTATGTATTTGTTTAACTTTTTTCTTGTTTAAATTTACTATTTAATGGCTAATGTTTTTATTACATTATTCCTAGTTTTATTTTATAAGCTTAATCTACACTTTATACTCATGAAGCTGGTGCTGTCATATAAGATATAAATCTTGTTGTGCTAGCTAGTCGATATTAATAAATAAATAAAAAAATAAAATAAATAAAAATAAAGCGATTCAGAGGGTAGTATACATAGTGAAATTTGATTAATTATTGTCAGATATTAATGTAGAGCAAACAATACTTAATACAAAAGATATTTCATAGGTTTAAAAGTTGTAGTATTCAGCACTTACTGTACTAATAATATACTTACTGTATATTATTACCTTACATTTAATTTTTGATGAAAAATTAAAATTTTTACAAATTTTATTTGTCAAAATTTTTAAATAAAATTTTCATTCGTTTTTAGTTTGTGAAAAATAAAGGTTAGTTTTTATAAAAAATTGCTTTTGAATTAGAATAACTAGAAACGACATTGGTGACCCCTATGCCTGACTCTGAAGAAGAATACCAGTCATTTCCTACTACTGAAATTTCGCGCGTAACAGTTCGAGTTCCTCCATTTTGGCGTCAGAATCCGAAGTAATGGTTCCGCCAAATGGAATCGCAGTTTGTAACATCGGGAATAACCTCGGATCTTACGAAGTACCACACGCTAGTAGGATCGATTGAGAGCTGTGTGCTTAACCACGTCAGCCACATCGTCGAAGAACCGCCGTCGGAAAACAAATACGAGGTTATGAAAACGGCAATTTAAGTGTCATTCTGGTCAAGGTAATTTTGGCACGAGATATAAACTCAATGGTTAAATGCATTTCAGAAAATCATGCTTTTAATCAATTACTGAAAGATTTCAAGGACATCACTCGCCTGACTTCATAACGCCGAAGAAAGTTTTAAAGCCTATATACGATGAGAAACCAACCGATTCTTCATTGGTTTCAACTTGTTTGCCTCGCAAGGCTCCTCAAAAAAGATTTGATAATGTTGATGTAAGTCGCACTTTTTAATTTTATACAGTATGCCCATTATAAGCATTTCTTAAGGAAAGTAACGATCAAGGTTGATTAACCTTGCTGTTAGGTTTAAAAACTTATAAATTTTAGGATAACGCACCATTTGGTCCACACTCTGTCAGAACATACTTTTTGCAGTTATTTTGATGATAAACTATTTAAAAATAAAAGTATTGTGGCCGTGGCATACTGGTTGAGGTGCGTGGTTTGTATGCGATAGAACCTAGGTTCAAATCTCATCTAACAGAATGTTTTTTCAATTGAATTAATTTTTCTGTTCGGCCCTCACCTTCCTGCAGACCATTTATTTTTTTTTTTTTTAAATAAAAGTACATTAACAGAAGTTTAAAGGCGATATCTCTTACAGTTCAAAATATATTAATGCATGCAATGAAATTTGGACCAAATGGTCCCAACCTAACAGCAGGGTTTATATGGGTTAAGTCTATTGAGAGCAGCTCGGTCGTACTGTCAAAATGGATAAAAGGAAATAAAGAAAAAAAACCTAAATCTGTACAAGTTTTAGCTACCAGCTTACTTTGGCAGTTCGAACAAAGGCGAAAAAGAGTGATTTCTCCCAAGTGAATTAACCTATACTAATTAACCTTGGTAACAGTAATATGTTTTTAAATTCGTTTCAGATTTTAAATGAAATGGAGACACAAGAAACTAAGGGCTTGTCGCTAGAACAACTTCAAAAAGATGTACTTTTAAAGCAACTCGAAGTTTTTGAAAGGTAGGAACGTTTGCTGGATAAGCAAGAAAAAGTTGCTGACTTGCAACTGAAAGGATTTCCAGATTCATGAATTAAATTTAATTCAGTTCAATGCAATTTAATTCAATTCACTTCACTTTAAATCAATTCAATATTTTAATTTTTGTTGGCCTTTGTTTATCTTTAATAATTTGGATTATTTTTGTTTTACCTTAAATTCATATGAAATAAATATATGTATATGTGCATTTAACATAAATAAATATTGTTGACAGATATCTTATATGTTGTTTTATTTGACTTCGGAATATATCATACGCTTATATATCAGCCTATAAATCAGCCTGGAGATAAAGCGAAGAACAATAATTGCTAATAGGTGCTACTACGGGCTCAGTAAGCAACTAAGTTCCAGAGCCCTCTCTCGATCGACAAAACTAACACTCTACAAGACGCTCGTTCTACCTGTGCTGCTTTATGGCGCTGAGGCATGGGTAGTTTCGCAAACTGACGCAGCCGCTCTGGGGGTGTTCGAGAGAAAAGTTCTTCGCAAAATCTTCGGTCCTGTTCGAGTCGGCGATGACTATCGCATCCGAATGAACCACGAGCTGTATGAGCTCTACGAAGACATTGACGTAGTTCGGCGTATAACTGTGCAGCGACTACGCTGGCTGGGTCATGTCCATCGTATGGACGACGAAGCTCCAGCGAAAAAGGTGCTCGAGGCGAGGGTCGCTGGTCAACGACGTCGAGGGAGACCATGCCTCCAATGGATGGACCAGGCTGAGGAAGCCCTAACCGCACTTGGTGTATCCGATTGGAGAAGGCGAGCGCAAAGCAGAGGCGCCTGGCGAGAGCTGATGAGGTCGGTCGAAATCCGGACACGGGTTGTTACGGCCACCTAAGTAAGTAAGTATATATCATACGCTATAAAGTACTTACAAAATATCCGTAAGAGGGCGCTTAAAGCTAAGAATTAAAAGATTAATAACTTCTAAAGTACTGGGCCAATATATTTGAAGTTTGGTATGAATATTTGTCTGACCCTAGAAAAAACATAAACAGCGACTTAAGTAATAAATACCAGTGAATTAATTCTTCCTAAGCAACTGTACCGATTTAAGAAAATGTTGTAAACAGATTCACTTGACCAAGGAAAATAACCGACTGGGAAAGTACTGGGATGGTATTGAGTATCATATAGTTGGAAAAAATAAATCAAAACAAAAACATCATTAAACTATTTATTTAAGAGTATTGTGAGTAAAAAGGCTAAAAGAAATCCTTAGATCCAAATAAGCTAGAAACAAATAGTTTAACATAAAAGCATTAGCAAAAGTTATTATAGTATGCATATTTTAAAGTGCAAAATTTTCATATACATAATGGGAAATTTCTGTTCTACGCAATACTCCTCTTTTCCTAAGAGTATCGTTTACATCATTATGACTTGGCACAGGAATGGTCGCCTTAACACATGGTTAATGTGTTAAAGGATCTTCAAACTCGGTTTCTTTCAAATGTTTTGATATATTATGCAATATAAAACAAGCACTAACCATTGAAGGTATTTTGCTAGTTTCCATCCGCATTTTGGATTGCAAAATCGGGAATCGCCTCTTTATTTGACCAAACACTCGTTCAATTATAACTCGTTCCATAGAATGTAGTCTATTATATGTTTCTGCGACATTTGAAGTAGGGTTCCTAAAAGGAGTCATAAGCCACGGTGTTAGTCCGTAGCCTTCATCACCAAGTAAGATAGCACCCGCAGGATTTTCGTCCATTACGTCTCCCACAATAGAATTTCTCCAGATTCGTGAATCATGAGCCGAACCCGCCCACCTACAATACACACTTGTGACCATCTTATTTGCATTACATGTCACCTGCCGGTCACTTTCGGTTGATGAATTCATCGCCATGATTTTTTGGTTTAAGGATTTGCACGTGAGTGCAATCCAAAGCTCCGATAGCGCTTGGGAAGCTAAATTTGTTGTTCCATTCATTTTTGGCCATTCCCATCTCTTGTGTTTTTGGAAACTTAATCCAATTATTTGATTTTTCAAGAATTGAGCGACAAACTTGCCAAATAGTTCGGCACACTGTTGTTTGATGGATTCCTAAATCTTCACCTACTCCCACCTGAAAGTTCGAATTATTATATTACGAAATAGTTATATTACTTAATGCGCCGCCTAGGGTTTCCAAATTTTCTGGCAATAAATAAGTTGCTAGCCATTCAACATTTTCACGCGAGAATCGATAAAGTGACCGAAAATTATCTTCATGGCCAAATCTTCTTACTTTATAATTTTTTTTTTTTATTTTCGCGATTTAAATTTAAAAACATGGCCATTTAGAAACAAATTTATAAAAAATTTATGAAAACAAGTCTAATCAAAGTCTGACAGCAAAAATTGAATAGTGATCACTGATTTTGAAGTAGTGAACACTTGTTTTATGCATATCCAATACAAGTAGTTTTTAGAGCACTACTTAGTTTAGAATTTACTATTTTTATGCATACGGGCCAATGATTTACGGATATGCACCTGGAATGTCCGGACCCTTTATAGGAAAGGTGCCATTATCCAACTGACGGAAGCCCTCAAAACAATAAAATCTGACATCACCGCCATCCAGGAAATGCGATGGAAAGGGCAAGGCTGCTCTAAACAAGCACACTGGGATATCTACTACAGCTGCCATGCGGAGTAGCGCGAATCCGGATGTGAATTCGTCGTTAGCCGGAAACTACGCCACCTTGTTTCCCGGTTCACACCTGTGAACGAAAGATTGGCCACGATCCGCATCAAGGCAAAATTTTTCCACATCAGCCTTATTTGCGCGCACGCCCCGACGGAGGAAAAGGACGAAGCCGTCAAGGACGCTTTCTACGCTAGTCTTGAGGACGTATATGACCACCTTCCGGTCCATGACGTGAAAATAGTCCTCGGCGATTTTAATGCGAAAGTCTGAAGGGAAGGCATCTTTGGCCCCACTGTCGGTCAGTTCAGTCTTCATGAGACCTCCACCAACAACGGTCTAAAACTGATCGACTTCGCCGCGGAACGAAACATGGTAGTTAGTAGCACCAGATTTAAGCACCTCGACATCCACAAGGCCACCTGGCTGTCCCCGGATCAAAAAACGCGAAACCAAATTGATCATGTTGTAATCGACGGAAGGCATGCCTCTAGTGTTCTAGATGTGCGTACATTTCGGGGGGTCAACATTGACTCCGACCATTATCTTGTTGCAGCCAAGATCCGCATGCGATTATGCAATGCGAAGAACATACGCACAGGAATCCAACGGAAGCTAGATGTCGCTAAGCTGCAATTACAACGGACTGCCGAAGCCTACTCCGCTCAACTCTCGGTTAAGCTCAACCAACCAACCTCTAGACCCGACGACGCCGGCGGACTTTGGGCGCATATATCCCACTCCATGCGCGCTGCCGCTGAAGAAGTCATTGGTTTCCGGCGCCCGCAACCTCGGAACCAATGGTATGATCAGGAGTGTCGCATTGCGACTGCAGTAAAAAACGCCGCTTATAGAAAAACGCTGCAGTCAGCTGCAACGCGAGCCGTGCGAGAAAACTACCGCGAAAAGAGGAAGGAAGAGAGGTGCCTTTTCAGACGCAAGAAAAGAGAGCAGGAAAAGCGTGAGCGTGAGGAACTAGAGGTATACCAGGTCAAGAAGGATGCACGAAAATTCTATCAACAGGTTAAGAGTCTAACCCAAGGTTTCAAGCCCGGAGCATCCACTTGTAGAGACGAAAATGGAGATCTGAATACGGATACACAGTGTGTGCTGAGATTATGGAGACGGCACATCTCCAATTTACTTACTGGCGACGATCCCACCAATTCCACCCATGGAGAGCGCAGTTCAGAGCCACCAATCAACGATGACGGAGTGGAAGTACCACCACCTAGCCATGAAGAGGTTCGAGATGCTATCCAACGACTCAAAAACAATAAAGCAGCGGGTGCTGCCGGCCTGTCAGCTGAATTGTTTAAAACCGGCGGCGATAGATTGATAAGGCGCATGCATCAGCTCATCAGCAAAATTTGGCTAGCAGAAAGGATGCCCGACGATTGGAACCTCAGCGTACTGTGCCCTATACTTAAGAAAGGAGACCCAACAATCTGCGCAAGTTATAGAGGTATCAGTCTTATTTTCATCGCATATAAGGTTCTCTCAAGCGTACTGCGTGAAAGATTATTCCATTGGAGAAGGCGCGCGCAAAGCAGAGGCGCCTGGCGAGAGCTGATGATGTCGGCCGAAACCCGGACACGGATTGTTACGGCCACCTAAGTAAGTAAGTATATGTGAAGTATCATTAATCCTGATCGTATTAATAAAAACAACGTTTAATTTCGAGCTTTTTTCGAGCTCCTCAAAAATAATTTCGAGCTTTTTATAAATGCAGCAGTTTCCCCGGAAAATCGATAAAATGTCAGTTAACATAAAGGTTAAATAAAAAGTATTTCAAATAATTTAAAAATTAAATAAAAACGAGCTCCTTATAAACGCACTAGTTTTCCCGGAACTACTTACTTGGAATCTTTATCATATTAAAGGAAACAACGTTATAATTTTGAGCTATTTTCGATCTCCTCTTAGGACCAGTGTGGCCACGAGCTAGATAAAAAAAGCTAAATCAGCAAAAACATAAAGTCAAAAAAGGCTAAATGGCTTGAAAAACAAAGTTTAAAAATGCCAGCTTTTTTCATTCAATTTAAGGTTTTTATTTTATTTTTAATATAAAATTTATTTAAAATATATAGGTACAAAAATGTAAAAAAGTGAAAAATTCATATATTCTTATAAAAATAAAAGGTTGCAAAAATTGATCATTCTTGCACTAGGAACTTATATTATTCCACCATGGATTTATTATATTTCAGATATATTTAATTCTTCTTTATCAGATGAATCGGATAAGCTCCCGCTTGCATAAGCACTGAATCTAACAAACTTATGAGACCTTCCTTAACTTCGAAGTCATGACAAAATTTTTGTAATATTTTTGGTGAACATCAAATATTACGCAACGAGTGAAGCATTTTATTGTTAAGCAATTTTCATTGCAATTCGACAGTAATCATTGAATAATCATTCTTTAAAAACCCTTAATTTTTTATTTCCGGAAATTAATAAAAATTAAACATTTTCAAATAATTATTTTCCTTTTGAAATGTTTATATTTTCGTAAAATTTTCCACTATTCCTTTCGTAGAAAGAAAATTATTATTTTTTTTTTTTTAAATCAGAAGATTTTTCCTACGATACATTTCCTACATTTTCCGGGCAAACTGTTGCGCTTCTAGGGAGTTCGTAATTATTTTTTAGGAGCTCGAAAATGGCTCGGAATTATAGCGTTGTTTTTTTTTAATTTTAAATACTTGCTATTTAGCCTGTATATGAGAAGACATTTCTCGATTTTCCGGGCAAACTCTTGCGTTTCTAGGGAGCTCGTAATTATTTTCGAGCTCGAAAATGGCTCGAAATTATAGCGTTGATTTTTTTTTAAAGATACTTCACATATAACCCTAAGTTAAAAAATGTTTTTTTCGTTTTTCCGGAAAATGGATGGTTTTTCGCGAGCTCGAAAATATTATTGAAGACCTCGAAAATAGCTCGAAATTCCTAAATAATTTTTTTTTAAGATTTTATTTTCCGGTGCTTCAAGCTAAGGTGATGCACATTTTTTTCGAATTTTCCGGAAAATGGAAAATTTTTGAAAGAGCTCGAAAAAATTACTTAAAAGCTTGAAAAAAGCTCGAAATTCCTGCATTAAAATTTTGTTTTTTAACACTTTGCATAGCTAAGATATTTCACCTTATATATTCTTCTGCATTGCTCGCACTTCAATATTTAACGATTGGAATTCAATTTTTTGATGAAATTGGTTTGCATATATTTTGGATACTTTCGATATGCATTACAATTTGTTATATTTGAACGATAAAACGTCTAGATACAAAGTTTGGTATCAATCTGATAAAAAATATGCAAAATCCGAAGTCTATTTATTTCCAATTATTAAAAATAACATTGCATTACATTTATTTTTAATCAACATAAAAATGAATAAGAACAACAAATTTATCACCAAATATATCAAACAAAAAAATCTACGTCTACACTAACGATACTATGGAAACTGTGTGTTTTTTTTAAGCCTCAACAACTTTACCTCGTGAGCAGCTTTCACAGTGTAAGATAAAACAAAAAGCAACACAAGAAGAACACGTGTTTTTCTGTTGCTATCTAAATGCTCAACAAAAAAAAACCCACAAAACAATTACAAAAACTCGCTCACATTTCACTGCTGCGCTCTACTTCATATCTGTGGCAGATGAGCCGAGTGATTCGGCTGCTTGTATCGATTATGAGCATTTCGGTAAGTAGAATAAGTATCAGCAAGACGACAACAACCATAAGTATTTATGAGCCGAAAAAACCCGATCTCTCCCGATCCGACTCATAATTTAAGATACTCATATTTATTTCAGCCGCCGCATTGTAGCTATGTAGAATAGAGTATGAGTCGAGTTGCGTAAGTTAGCGCAACCGGATAAGCAACAACAATAACATCAAAAAGCAGCACAACAATAACATCATCTGTAGCATCAGAACCATGAGCTGCAAGATCAACAAAAACATCAGCAAAAACTTCCACATAAAACAACGATACAGTAAGCGCAACCTGATAAGCAAAAACAGGCAACAACAAGAACAACAGGACGCAGCGCAATGATTACATCATCTAGGGCACCATAACCAAGATCTGCGAGATCAGCAAAACTCCCACACAAAACAACAAGAGCAGCGATAACAGCGAGAAGCTTTATTTAAAGTTAGTTTTAAGTCAGCTTAAGTTGGAAGCTATTACAATAAAGAGCGTTTGCTCATAATTAAAATATATTTTGTGTTGTTAATAATTTAATTGGCGCCCAACGTGGGGCCCGTGGATTAAAAAAAAAGTCGTCAAACTTCCTGTTCCCGGGACTCAACTCAACTCAGCTCAGCTAAAGTACTCCGATATAGAGGAAAAGCATCACTTCGTTAGAATTATACATAGGAATTATACAGTAAGAATAAATGAAAAAATTTTTTGTTTTGTAAGTGCTTAACACGGTCAGAAAAAAATATTTGTAAAACCAACAAAATTACTTTATATAAGCTTGTGTGTGACTAAGCTTTGACTTGTTAGTTTATTAACTGAAAATTTTAATGATAATATATGTATGTTATAAGGTGCGATTCATATTTATAGCCCACCTTCGCAATAGTTAAAATTTAACAACATTTAAACTTTAAAAATACTAAAAAGCTTAACAAATGTTTGTATTATGATTTTTAGCCCAATGGCAACCCATATTTCTGCTTGACATTTGAAGACCCGTTATATTTACTCTTCTTTTGCTTTTAGCTAAGTTTGCTTCGTTTCATAATTATAACCCAAATGCATTAACATTCAAATAAAAGGTTGGATTCAGGTTTAATAATTAAAAAAAAGGTGTGTTTTTTAAAAATTTTTTAGTCAACGATGCCACGAGGAACAAATTTATCAGAGATTGAAAAAGGTAAAATTTTAGCCTGGGTGTCCGATGGAATTTCAAAAAGCGAAATTTCGCGTAAAATTGGAAGAAGTCGGCGAGTAATTGCAAATTTTCTGAAGAACACGGAAGAATATGGGAAAATAAAGAGATCAGGTCGAAAGAGAAAGTTGTCCGATAGAGAAGAGCGACAAATAATACGCCAAGTGAGCAACTCATCTGCAAGCTGCTCCCACTTAGCAAGAGGTTGCAGCACAAAGGTGTCAAAATCAACAGTTTGGCGTGTACTTAAGCGAAACCCTAATATTTGCCGCTCCAGAATGAAGGTCATTCCGAGGTTGCAACCCCGTCACAAAGTGGCACGGCTTGAATTTGCTCAACAAAATATGGCCACTGATTGGTTCTCGGTAAGCCATATCAGAAATCTTCTTGTTCGATTTGTGAAAATTTCTTTTTTCGATTAAGGTGATATTTTCGGACGAAAAGAAATGGAATCTCGACGGACCAGATGGGATAAATTTCTACTGGCGTGATTTAAGGAAGGAGCCCCGCTACTTCTCCAAACGAAACTTCGGTGGTGGTTCGGTAATGGTCTGGGGAGCATTTACTGCACAAGGGACACTGGAAATCCAGTTCACGTCATCGAAAATGAAAAGTGCAGACTACATTGCAGTATTGCAAAGCAGTTTGGAGCCGTTTTTTCGCCAACCGAGTGACAAGAACTGGATTTTTCAGCAAGATAATGCTCGAATCCATACAAGTACAGAAACAAAAAAATGGTTTTCCCTTAAAAATATTAATATTTTAGAATGGCCAGCGTGCTCCCCAGATCTCAACCCTTTTGAAAATATATGGGGAGTAATGGTTCGCCGTGTTTACGCCGATAGTCGCCAATATAACAGCGTTAAGGAGCTGAAAGCTGCCATTATAAGCACTTGGGAGACTTTGGAAGCCAACATTTTAAATAATTTAATTTTATCCATGCGCAAAAGAATTTTTGAAGTAATAAAGGCCAAAGGGGGCCACATAAACTTGTAATCTGCTTATTTTAATTTTTTACATGTAGACAAAATATGAAATGCTTGTTCAGAGAATTATAACAATTTAAGTCACAGAATTTAAAAAGAACAAATAAAAAATATATATTATCGAATTTATTTTTCATTTCTTATGATATTTGAATGTAATTTGAGAGCGTACAAGTTAATACGATATTATAAAGAGGGTGGGTTATATAAATGAAACGCACCTTATCATACAGTGTTTATAAGAAGAAATTTTGAAAAGAAATAATTATTGAATTGATTTAAGATACTCAGTTTTGTAAAGTTTAGCGATAGGAACTGTGAATGCAAAATTGTGAAGTAAAATAAAAAAAAAAAATTTTTTTTAATTAACAAGTGAGAATTTTATGACTCTAAGGAAGATTCAAAAAAGGTTTGACGAACTAAGACATACGAGTAATCTTTCGGTCGTGAACAGTGAAGATTCCGACATGGCAATCCAGATAACGCCGGAACAATTGGCCGATTTGACAGATAGAATAGCGGCGCAGGTACAAGCTAATTTAGCACCACCGACTAAGCCAGTAAGGGTCGCGGCGCAATTTACGCCCACTGAAGAGGGTATTCCCGCTTTAATAAAAGCTCTACCTGAATTTAGCGGGGTTTTGATTGAATACGCATCGTGGAGAACTGAGGCCTGTGACGCCATGAGAACATTTTCAGGGGCGAACACGTTAAACGGGCAAAATAAATATTATGAAGCCTTAGGTTTACTACGTAGTTAAATAACAGGACAAGCAAAGGCTATGCTTGCTAGTTTTGGCACAATTTTCAATTTTGAAGAAATTATTGAGACACTTGACTTTACATACCAGGACAAACGACCCAAGCGAACCTTACAAAGGGAATTAGAAGCTCTCAGACAAGGGAAGTCAACTCCGAGGGAGTTTTACGACAGGGTAAATGTTATACTAACCCTAGTAACTAATAAAAATCTCATGACATATGGTTCAGATTCTAGGACAACCCAAGAACTAAACGAAGAAGCAAGGTACGATGCGTTAAAAGTTTTCGTGAATGGTCTCCAACCATCATTAAGTAACGTGGTTTACTCTTTCGGCCCAGCAAATCTCCCAGCCGCCATAATTCTTGCGGAAGAAGCTTTAATGGAGAAACCTTATCTGACCTCCAGACAAAACGACAGCTTTCAGCGTTTTAACCGTAATCAGAGACCAATTAACAATTACAATAGACCACATAATGCGGAATAAACAAATGATTATCGCAACCCAATTGAACCTATGGACGTTGACACCGCGGTGACTAAATACCAAGAAAGAACAAACTATAATAATCCATTTAGAAATAATAAACCAAATTTTACTAATTGGCAGTAACGTTCAAAACTTCCGTCGTGATCGACAACAACACTTACCAAAATCCAACTGAGAAAATACGGGAATTTATGCGACATACCTATGTTAACACATATACAATTGAGAAATACGTAGAATCCTCAAATATAGAATTAAAATTTGAAAATATCGAAACAATCTCGCCATTTTACATAGAAGCACAATCCCATCCGATGTTAAGGACCTGTATTATACTGGGTATAATTGGATTCATAAGTTTTTTGATTTGGAAAGCATTTCAAATGTGGCAGCAGTGCCGTTCCGAGGTACGTAAATCCACACAAGAACAACTCTTTGCAGCAGCTTTATCTCAATTGAAATTGTAACTTCGGGACGAAGAAATTAAGACAGGGGGGAGTTAGCGCAACTGGATAAGCAACAACAATAACATCAAAAAGAAGCACAACAATAACATCATCTGTAGCATCAGAACCAAGAGCTGCAAGATCAACAAAAACATCAGCAAAAACTTCCACATAAAACAACGATACAGTAAGCGCAACCTGATAAGCAAAAACAGGCAACAACAAGAACAACAGGACGCAGCGCAATGATTACATCATCTAGGGCACCATAACCAAGATCTGCGAGATCAGCAAAACTCCCACACAAAACAACAAGAGCAGCGATAACAGCGAGAAGCTTTATTTAAAGTTAGTTTTAAGTCAGTTTAAGTTGGAAGCTATTACAATAAAGAGCGTTTGCTCATAATTAAAATATATTTTGTGTTGTTAATAATTTAATTCGTGCGCTAAGGGTTGAGTCGGTTTTTGTACGGTTTATTTATTTTTTTTGATATCCGTTGCAGATCACTGTTATAGACAAAAAAAATAGGATTGCCATAATTTTTTTTATTTTACGAATTCGGTGGGCACACACTAGGTAGAAATGGGTCACTAAATCCAAATCCGTTGTCAGAATTTCAAAAATGATGTCATTTTTTACCATAGAGTTGCTACCTAATTTTTAAATTTTAATGAATTCAAAATTACGTATGTTTTCCATAAGGCTGCTACCTAAATTCTCTTATTTTACGAATTCGGTGCTGGGGCGAACACTAGCTAAAAATGGGTCACTGAATCCGAATCCGTTGTCAAAAATTATGAACTTTTTTGTCATAGGGCTGCAACCTAATTTTTTAAATTTTTACGAATTAGGTGCTGGGCTAATATAAGCTCAAAATAGGTCGCTGAATCCGAATCCATAGTCAGAATTTTTTCTTTTTGAGAATTTTAAAAAATTATGTAATTTGTAATATTGTTTTCATCAGAATTTTAAAAATTATGTAATTTTTTAACCATAGGGCTGCCACCTTAATTTTTAAATTTTTACAAATTCGGCGCAAGGGCGAACTGTAGGTAAAAATGGTCCACTGAATCCGAATCCGTTATCAGAATTTCAAAACTATTTAATTTTCTACATAGTAAATAGACATAGTTAATAGGCAACTGTAGGTTGCAACCTAAATTTTTTCCCTTTTTTATTGTTTTGGTGCTGGCAAAGACTAGGTACTAATTAGTCGCTGAATCCGAACCCGTTCTTTTAATTTAAAAATGATGAATTTCTCTTACCAAAGTGATGCCAGCAAAATTTTATTTACTTTTATGAATTCGGTGCTGAGGCGAACACTAAGTAAAAATAGGTCAATTAACCCAGCGTCTACACCAGACAATTTGTCTTAACAATCTTAATACACTCACACAGTCTTACCAAAAAAATAATTTAGTGCTGGCTCTAATTACCCTATAGGAACAAACTAACTTGTTTTTTAAAACAACTAATTAAAAAACTAATTTAAAATAAACCAGTATATGAACTACTTTGAATTATATTAAGGCGGCATACACTTCAATTCTAAATAGTTTTTATTGCATTATACATGAAGTAATTGGAATACTACTTAAAAACAAGTGGTTGATAAACTACTTTGAATTATATTAAGGCGGCAACTACTCTGATTTTGACATCTTTTAATTGCAAATTATTATTAGATTACAAGTTTATATATATTTAACCATGTTATTTCATCAAATATTATTAACTTTAGGCCATCAGAAATAGTTTTCAATTGGTTATTTTAAAATAATTAAAAAAATTATTTATATGTAACTAGTTTAACAAGTAGTTGAAAATATATGCAGACGAAAGTCAATTGACTTATTTAGCGGACATCACCATACAAAATATGTTAGTTCGTTCTATGGAAAAAAGTCAGAATTTCAACTAGTTGTGGTTGACAAAAAACTACTTTATCAACTACTTTTAAATTAGTTGATTTTCCTACAGGGTAGTGACAGCTCTAAAAAGATTTTTATAGCATAAGCTTAGCAGAGGCTTCAGCTGCTACTAAATAAAAAAGCTGACGCTAAAATTTAATGTCAGTTTTTTAGTGAGGCTGACACATTTTTTACTAACACACTCACATTTTGTCAGTCGGCAGCTCAATTGTCAGGCAGACAAGTGCTCAAACAAGTCCTCCAAGTGCCACCACCACCAACAGAAGCAAGTGCAACGCAAATTTCTTGCTTCTTTCGCTGGCCAATGTTCTCCAATTGCCACCACCAGCAGCATAAGATTGCTAATAAGTGTTTTATTAAATAACAATTTAATAACTGTTTAACAATTTAATAGTGCAGAGTAATATTTGTTAATATTCTCGAAGTGCCACCACCAGCAATAGAAGCAAATGCAACGAAAGGAGCAATAAAAATGCGTTGCACTTGCTGTGTTGCTGGTGGTGGCACTAGGAGGATGTTAACAAAAATTAACGCCACACTTTCTTGTGCTGCTTGTGGTGGCACTTGGAGATCGTTGGCCAGCGGAAAAAAATTAAATTTTGTGCGTAAAATTATACTTTTTAATCTCACAACTATCACATCAAAAAACCGCGTTTTTTTTTTTCTTTTTATTCTTTTTTAACTTTCACAACCAAAAACCTCGCTTTTTTTATTATTTTCTATTCTTTTTCCGCTTTCAAAGGAAACGTCCAATTACGAAACAAATGTCATTTATTGCCTTGCAATTGTCTGCCCACCCACGTCATAATCAGACAATTTTCTTGCAGCTGACAATAATTTGACAACTAATACAGATTTTGAAATATTTATGACAAATTGTCTTGTGTAGATGCAGAGTAAGCCGCATTCCTTGTCAAAATTTAAAAATTCTGTAATTTTTTCATAGAGTTGCCACCTCAGATTTTTAATTTTTACGATTTTGCTGGTAAAAGACAAAACACCAAAATTCTCGACAATTTTTTAAAATTAGCACTACAGCTTCAGTTCATATAGGCAGGCTCAAACCAGCTTTTCTGAATACAGAAACTTCACAGACAAGTTCAACTACACATACATTGCTATGTAAATGTAAGCCTGTTAAAAAAGTGTCTGGCGAAGCGAGCTGGTTCTGTTAGTAGTATACAAGAATTTTGACTTTTTTTAAATTTGTTTTACTGAGGAAGCAATAATGTAACAACATTACTGTTTATAAAATACAATTTACCGTTGATTGATTTTGACTATTAAAAAAGTTTTCAATATGATTTTGATCATTTAAGTCCTAATTGTAATGTGTCTAGTCAAGCTGATCTTTATAAAAATTGAACGTAAAACTACTTATTAATAATATTCTTTTCATCGAAAATACCATTTCAATGCTTTATTTTTATTTTTTATCACTTTGTTTTCTTCGTGAAGATACCTGAAAAATGTTAAGTTTTTTTTTCTGTAAAAAATATATATAAAAAACTAGTGATAATACCCCGAAAATCGGGTGTACTTACCAACTTCGCTTTGGAAATCACACTTTCTCATTCACATTAGAGCAAGTACGTGTCTTAAGTCTTTTTGCCACTTTTTTCATCTTTAAACGCCCATATCTGCTCAACGCTGCCTCTTATCAAAAATCTAATAATCTTCTGCTTACCTACAGCTCAAGACCTTTCTAATGATGTATAGTGTAGCGCTTGCAGATTTGCTGGAATAAGGGGACCCTTACAGGAATAAATATATAGATAAATGTTATATAGTTGAAAAAACTATCTTTTAATCTCATTCCAAATATAGGCAGCCGCGGATATTAATTGTATTTATCCGCATTTTTAATTTTTGGTATCCGCATCCGCAAAATGACATCCGTCACATCCCTATTCTAAATCTGTTTTAAACAAACTCAAAACTACAATAAATACGGCTGTAAGATTTCCCCTACGAGCATTTTACTGTACAAGAATAAAAAAAAAAAAATAAAAAAAAAGCTAAATGGGAATTTCAACCCATGAAAGGACTGTGACCGAGCTTCTTATGATCAATTGTGTTGTGTTGTGTGTGTTGTGAAATATTTAAACACAAATGGTCGAGAACTGAACCTACATGTTTTATGCCGACTCCGAATGGCTTATGTTCTCAAGAAGCTTTTCATGGCAGTTTTTACTCTCTGAAATTTGCCATTGTCTGCAGAGAGGTGACGGCCGAACAGAAAAATTAATTCAATTGAAAAAATTCTCTGTGTCAGATGGAGGATTCGAACCTGGGTTCTCTGGCGTATGTATGAAGCCTATTTAATACGCCAAGTGCATTTGCTGATAAGATTGCAAAACATGCCAATAATGCTCCTCTTGTAGCAACAACAAACCTAAACATCAGAGATATAAATAACTTTCTTAAGGCTCGTTTTTCAAATAGCCAGAATCAGCTTTTTACAACGAACAACGAATACAGACTGTCGTTCGTCTGTCCTCTAGGCATAAATTATATTAGCTACACCCTAACCTCTTGCCATTATTTAAGAAAAGCTAGACAGCAAGTTTTTAATGCAATATTTACAAAAGTATTCATTTCCTTAAAGTAACCAATATATCGTCGTCCGGAGATTCATGTGATCTACGTGCAAAAAACACATTTTGAGTAAATCGAAGCTAAAGATTGATGTAATTTTTCAAAAACTGTACGACGGGATTTCTAAAACGTCTCATCATAAATTAATGCACAAATGGAAATTCCAAAAACATATTTCCTTATCCTTGATCTCGCGTAAAAAAAGACATTTTCGGTAAAAAAATCCACTTTGCTCTATACGCCATTTCAAACGTATTTTGATGTGAACTCATACACGTAAAGTAGCATTAATAACAAATTTCACACATTATAACTTTTTGGTCAACAGCAATATATTCATTTAAATGAAAAGGATATTCGTAGAGCTTTTTAACATAACTGTTAAAATTTTTTTTTCATTTACAAAAAACAAAAAATAGGAGCTATTTTTGTAAATGAATTACGACCTTTTTCATAACTTTTATGTTATGTGTTTAACCACTCTGGGGAACAGGGGGCGAACCTTCACATGGCAAAGTGTCTGACCGCCTCAACCTGGCGAGGGCAGCATTATCCATGTCGAAATCGTCTCAAGTCGACTCAAACCTCCAAGTGGTGTTCCCTGGGCAACGGCAAACTGGCATCCGTCAGTTTGACGGCTAATTTGAGCGGCGGGTCGATCCATAGACCTTAAACATGGAATGTGCGCAGGGTTTGGGTCCCGCCACATTACTACTGCCCAATGAAAACTAAACCAGCCTCGGATAAGAACCCCAATTACGTTGACGACCACCGCAAACGAAAAACGGACAATGATTTACGGATATGCACCTGGAATGCCCGAACCCTTTATAGAGAAGGTGCCATTATCCAACTGGCGGAAGCCCTCAAAACGATAAAGGCTGACATCACCGCCATCCAGGATGGAAAGGGCAAGGCTGCTCTAAACAAGCACACTGTGATATCTACTACAGCTGCCATGCGGAGCGGCGCGAATTTGGATGTGGATTCGTTGTTAGCCGGAAACTACGCCACCTTGTTTCCCGGTTCACACCTGTGAACGAAAGATTGGCCACGATCCGCATCAAGGCAAAATTTTTCTACATAAGCCTTATTTGCGCGCACGCCCCGACGGAGGAAAAGGACGAAGCCGTCATGGACGCTTTCTACGCTAGTCTTCAGGACGTATATGACCACCTTCCGGTCCATGACGTGAAAATAGTCCTCGGCGATTTTAATGCGAAAGTCGGAAGGGAAGGCATCTTTGGCCCCACTGTCGGTCAGTTCAGTCTTCACGAGACCTCTACGAACAACGGTCTAAGACTGATCGACTTCGTCGCGGCACGGAACATGGTAGTTAGTAGCACCAGATTTAAGCACCTCGACATCCACAAGGCCACCTGGCTGTCCCCTGATCAAAAAACGCGAAACCAAATTGATCATATTGTAATCGACGGAAGGCATGCCTCTAGTGTTCTAGATGTGCGTACATTTCGGGGGGTCAACATTGACTCTGACCATTATCTTGTTGCAGCCAAGATCCGCATGCGATTATGCAATGCGAAGAACATACGCACAGGAATCCAACGGAAGCTAGATGTCGCTAAGCTGCAATTACAACGGACTGCCGAAGCCTACTCCGCTCAACTCTCGGTTAAGCTCAACCAACCAACCTCTGGACACGACGACGCCGGCGGACTTTGGGCGCATATATCCCACTCCATGCGCGCTGCCGCTGAAGAAGTCATTGGTTTCCGGCGCCCGCAACCTCGGAACCAATGGTACGATCAGGAGTGTCGCATCGCGACTGCAGTAAAAAACGCCGCATACAGAAAAACGCTGCAGTCAGCTGCAACGCGAGCCGTGCGAGAAAACTACCGCGAAAAGAGGAAGGAAGAGAGGCGCCTTTTCAGACGCAAGAAAAGAGAGCAGGAAAAGCGTTAGCGTGAGGAACTAGAGGTATACCAGGGCAAGAAGGATGCACGAAAATTCTATCAACAGGTTAAGCCTCTAGCCCAAGGTTTCAAGCCCGGAGCATCCACTTGCAGAGACGAAAATGGAGATCTGAATACGGATACACAGTGTGTGCTTAGATTGTGGAGACAGCACTTCTCCAATTTACTTACTGGCGACGATTCCACCAATGCCGCCCATCGAGAGCGCAGTGCAGTGCCACCAATCGACGATGACGGAGTAGAAGTATCACCACCTAGCCATGAAGAGGTTCGAGTTGCTATCCAACGACTCAAAAACAATAAAGCAGCGGGTGCTGACGGCCTGTCAGCTGAATTGTTTAAAACCGGCGGCGATGAATTGATAAGGCGCATGCATCAGCTCATCAGCAAAATATGGCTAGCAGAAAGCATGCCCGACGATTGGAACCTCAGTGTACTGTGCCCTATACTTAAGAAAGGAGACCCTACAATCTGCGCTAGTTATAGAGGTATCAGTCTTATTTCCATCGCATATAAGGTTCTCTCAAGCGTACTGTGTGAAAGATTAAAGCCGATTACAAAAACACTGATTGGACCTTATCAGTGTGGCTTTCGACCTGGTAAGTCCACCATAGACCAGATTTTCACGCTACGACAAATCCTGGAGAAACCCACGAAAATCAAATTGACACACACCATCTCTTTGTCGATTTTAAAGCTGCGTTCGATAGCCCGAGAAGGGATTGCCTATACGCAACAATGTCTGAGTTCGGTATACCTGCAAAGTTGATTAGACTTTGCAGAATGACGTTGAGCAGCACACGCAGCTCCGTTAAGGTAGGAAATGACCTCTCCGAAACCGCTGCTTTCGCCGCTATCGAAAAGGAATCAGCCAAAGTGGGTTTGACGATAAATGAGGGTAAAACAAAGTATATGCTGTCTACAAACAAGGGAGCGCGGCGTTTAGACTCCCACGTTTCATCCGGCAGCTATAACTTTGAAGTAGTCAAGGAGTTCGTTTACCTTGGCACCGCCATTAACACTAACAACGAAATCAGCCTGGAGATAAAGCGAAGAACAATAATTGCTAATAGGTGCTACAAAGGGCTCAGTAAGCAACTAAGTTCCAGAGCCCTCTCTCGATCGACAAAACTAACACTCTACAAGACGCTCGTTCTACCTGTGCTGCTTTATGGCGCTGAGGCATGGGTAGTTTCGCAAACTGACGCAGCCGCTCTGGGGGTGTTCGAGAGAAAAGTTCTTCGCAAAATCTTCGGTCCTGTTCGAGTCGGCGATGACTATCGCATCCGAATGAACCACGAGCTGTATGAGCTCTACGGAGACATTGACGTAGTTCGGCGTATAACTGTGCAGCGACTACGCTGGCTGGGTCATGTCCATCGTATGGACGACGAAGCTCCAGCGAAAAAGGTGCTAGAGGCGAGGGTCGCTGGTCAACGACGACGAGGGAGACCATGCCTCCGATGGATGGACCAGGCTGAGGAAGCCCTAACCGCACTTGGTGTATCCGATTGGAGAAGGCGCGCGCAAAGCAGAGGCGCCTGGCGAGAGCTGATGAGGTCGGTCGAAATCCGGACACGGGTTGTCACGGCCATCTAAGTAAGTAAGTTTAACAACTCTAATAATTTTTTAAGTATTAATTATATTTTCGAGCTCTAGGTCTATGTTGCTTTTTGAAGAAAACAACCAACAACAACACCCTGTATAGGGTGGTTATCACCCAGCAGACTAGACGGCTGTTTCGTTGGCCTCTAACCCAACTCATCAGTAGTCTTGAGTGATTATCGCTGTGATCTGCTAAGCGCTTAGTATTTTCTAACATCTGAATTGCAAATTGCTTCAAAATTCTTGTAATTGGATATTCTTGACAAATGTTTTGTTAATAATAATAATGACAATAATGCTAATCAAGCTATGCACGCAAATACTTCGCCATTCTTCATATACCTCTTATTTTCAACATAGTCTACTTTTTCACTTTTTTAATAATTAAATAAAAAAAAAACCAAATAGTTAATTATATAATAAAAAAAATAATAAAAAAAAACACAAAATAGTTAATTAAAAAATAATAACTAGTCACAACTATGTTACTTAAATGCATGTAGAGCAAAGTGGTTTTCGTTAATCCAGAAACAAATTTTGTACTGAAATTTTGCTCTATACTCCATTGAATGGCGTATATGGAGCAAGTGGTCACTAAAAAATTCTGTTTAAAGGGATATAGAGCAAAATGGATACGAAATATCTGTTTCTGGAAGTGATAGCCAAAAACGGATTTCAGATTTGAAAAATTTAGTATCAAAACCCCGGGATGGTACCATTAACACAAAATTGTCAAAATGGCGTATGGAGCACATGAATCCCCGGACGACGATATATTATCTTATTTAATTATCCTATTTAATTGAAATGAAGTGCAATAAAATAAAAACAATAGGAGTATTCACACTAACTTGGGTAGTTGGGTATGGGTAGATTGAGTACTTTTGATACTCGCGAGCACCCTAAATTGGAATTGAGTACATTGTAGAACAGTTTTGGGCCGAGCTGCAAGTTTGTTTGATTTCCCGATTTATGTCGGAAATATAAGATTTTTTTATGCAGTCAATATTTTACAAATTTAAATGTATCAAATTATAAGCTTTTATTTAATTTGCTTCGATCGTATGTATGTTAGGGTGTCCCATAAAAGTCGAAGTTCTTTTTTTTTTATATGGTACCCACTCAATTTTGTTCGTATGCTGTTGAAATAGATGTAAAAATAATTTGGTGTACCCAGGACCACGGCAACCGGTGCCGACTTGCAACGGTACATGTCAGTACTTGGTTATATGGGGAAAAGTGTTAATTTTTTCAAAAAAACCCAAATAACTTATGCATAAGTGTAAATATTGATTCGCAACTCGTTTTCTATTTAATTTTTCTTCAAAATAAGCTACCAAACAAGAAAATTTTAAGAAAACCTCCAGTTGTGATTTTTTTACTTTTCGAAAAAACCTCCTTTTTGTACTTGTATTAAAAAATCTAAAAAATTCGAATTTGAAAAAATTTTAATGAAATCTTGTGGAAATATTTTCTTAAAGTATACCCAATGAAGATACAAAAAATTGAGCAATTACGTTGAATAACCTGGTCGTTATGAATTTTTGTGCTAGAAGTGTACCTTTTTGAAAATTTCGAGTTTGAGTATTTTTACAAAAAAAAAATCCCAAAAATCCAAAAAATTTTAAATTTGACAAAAAACAGTACGAATGATTTAAGCAAAGTCTTGAGCTGTTTTCTCAAAGAAATTAAAAAAACCGAAAAAGTTCAAACTTGACTTTATTTTTAAAATACTTAATGCCCCTTCCAGCATTTCGATCACAAAAAAAAAATCATAAGAAATCGAAAAACATATAATTCTCACTTGCAGCAGCATAAATAATTGTTAGAAAATATTTCTAATTTTAAGTCGAAAAAATTTTGAATTCCAAGGTTGCCAACATACCGGTTTTTCCATTCCGTTTTTTATTAGGTTGGATTTATGTATTTAAAAAACAATGCTATTATTTTTTACACTTATGCACTAATTTCACTCATTTATCTTTATATAATACGAAAACTAAATTTCTGCTCATTTGGAGCACGACATTCAGTGCCGACATTCATCGAACCATGTTCATAGAAATTTAATTTTCGTATATTTTAGAGATAAATGAATGAAATTAGGGCATAGGTGTTAAAAAATGAGAGCATTTTTGGAAAAAACGGAATGGAAAACGGTATGTTTGCAACTCTGAAATTAAAAATTTTTTTTGCTACAAGTTTCAAATATTCTTAGAATTATTGAAGGTGCTCCACGTGAGAAGTATATGTTTTTCGATCTTTTTTGTGATCGAAATGGCACTTTAAGAATTTTTGAAAAAAAGTCAAGTTTCAACAAGTATAACTTTATCCCGAATTTCGTTTTTTTTTCAATTTCTTTCAGAAAATAGCTCAAGACTATGTTTAAATCATTAGTGCTGTTTTTTCCAAACTTTGCATGTTTGGATTTTTGGGATTTTTTTTTTTTTAAATCTTTAAAATCGACAAAGAGATGGTGTGTGTCAATTTGATTTTCGTGGGTTTTCTCCAGGATTTGTCGTAGCGTGAAAATCTGGTCTATCTAACGATTGATAACTGGTGATGAAAAATGGGTTGTTTACAACAATGTCAATCGTGGACCAGGTAGCCAGGTGAACCAGCTCAAACAACATCAAAAGCTGATATTCATCAAAAGAAAGTTATGTTATCAGTTTGGTGGGATTACAAAGGAATTGTCTACTTTGAACTTTTACCACCCAACCGAACGATCAATTCAGATGTCTACATTGAACAACTAACAAAATTGAACAATGCAGTTGAAGAAAAGCGGCCCGAATTGATAAATGGAAAAGGCGTTGTATTCCACCATGACAATGCAAGGCCACACACATCTCTGATCACTCGGCAAAAATTATTGGAGCTTGGTTGGGATGTTTTGCCACATCCACCATATAGTCCTGACCTTGCACCATCTGATTACTTTTTATTTCGATCTTTGCAAAACTCCTTGAATGGTAAAAATTTCATTAATAACGATGATGCCAAAAAACCAGAAGTTTTATGAACGTGGAATTATGATGCTGCCTGAAAGATGGCAAAAGGTCATTGCTCAAAATGGGCAATACATTACAGAATAAAGTTATTTCGTTTCATGAAAAAATTGTCTTTTATTTTCTAAAAAAAATCCGCAATTACTTAGTTGCCAACCTGATAATTTGGCACTGGGGCCCTACTTTCTATTGCGATGCGACAAAGAAAATTCGCAAAGTTGATTTCATTTACGGATTTGCATATATATCACATTTCATTTTCGCATCTTATTGATTGGCGCATCGCAATACAGAGTAGGGCCCCTGACATTTATCGGCACGGGTTCCCATGGTCCTAAGTACACCAAAGTTTTTACATTAAATTTCAACATTATACGAAAAAATTGAGGAAGTACCACATAAAAAAAAACAACTTGGACTTTTTTGGGACACCTTAATGTATGTTTGTCCGTCAAAATTTGCAAACCATTTTCCGAAAACTTGTTGGTATCCGATTTAGCTGAAATTTAGCATACATATGTAAGTCCGGTGACAATGCAATATTGTGATAAATTGTTTACCACGCCCCGTTTTGCTGCCCACAAATCAATAAAAATTCGATATCATCAAAACTACTAGGCCGATTCAACTGAAATTTTGGCAGTAAATTTCTTTCGAGTACCTTCGAACCTATCTTCTACTGGAAGGAAATGTACTGCCATAATTTCATCTGGATAGTAGTTTTAGTGGTATAGCATTTTAATTGATTTGTGGGCCGTAAAATGTGGAGTGACAACCTTTTTTTCTAAACCATCCTCTAATTGACGGAAATATTGTGTAAAAATTTCAGCTAAATCACTCTAGTAGCTTGTAATTTTAACTGTAATTTTATTTATTTGTGGGCGGTTAAATGGGGTGTAGTAATTTTTTTTTTTCTAAGCCCCATCTTCTACTTAAAGGAAATTTGCTGCCTAAATGTCAGTTAAATCAGCCAAGTAATTTTAGTGATAAAGCATTTTTATTGTTTAGTGGGCAGTAAAAGGGGGTTTGGCAAAACTTTTTATTATAATATTGCATTGTCACCTGTCTTACATATGTACGCTAAATTTCAGCTTAAAAAGAAAGGCTTATAAAAAGTACTCAATGTACCCAAACAAGTCAGGGGGTCAGCTAGAGTAGATCGGTAGATGGGCACTTCAGTACAATGTCACATTACAAAAACAAAATGTACGGCATTCGCCAATGTACCAAATCACTGTGAATACCCCTAACATTAAATAGTTAATAATGCAGTTGGCACAACTTATATTGTATTAGCTGAAGGTCTTTGCTACCATTGCTTTTATGTATAGATTTAATCTATTTATAATTAAGTTCAATAAATAAATAAAATAAAAAAACACTGGTGCGTCGTTGGACACACGAGAGAAGCGAAGCTTTTTCCCAGATACATAGATTTGATAGCTTAATAATTTTTTCTTTTTAATAAATTAACTTTTAAATTCAAAAATTTAAAATAACATAAAATTTATTACATATATACAGAAAACATATTTACTGCTTATTTTTTATTGTTGAATGTCAAATTTCCACACCAATTACATATACGGGCATATAATGCCAGCGACTCTCCATTTTAACTCTCCACACATGGTTGTGAACTTGGCTGCACTGAACAAATTTTTTCCTTCAACAGCGTACTGCGTAGCGAAAAAATCTGTCGAAAATTTTTCAGATTTCACTCCAAGCAAATCACACAACGAGGAGTAACAAAACTTCGCTTCAAAAATATATATTAAAGAACGCACACGAAACAAAATGCATGCGTTTGTTAACATAGAGTGTAAATTATGATCTAGAGATTGCATCAACTCTGCTAAATCTCTGGCATGTGTTAACAGAGTTATTTCACTTAAAAACATGAAGAAAAAAAACTCTGTTAACCTCTGTTAACACATGCCAGAGATTTAGCAGAGTTGATGCAATCTCTACATAATAATTTATACTCTATGCCAACAACACAAAAAACGCATTCACAATACAAACACACCGATGCTGGAGACACCTTGTGGCAAATAAAAGCAAATTTTTGTAGCATAGCAAATACACAGTCCTCTATCTATTGATAGGTGGTGACGATCTATGCAGCATAGCTTCTGTTATAACTTAGATTAAATTAACAACGTTTTCCCACAGGTCTTTGTGGCCTAGTGGGTAGTGTGCTGGGTTATCGTTAAAAAGGGCACGGGTTCGATCCCCACGGGAACCAAAACATATTTTTAGTATTTAAATATTAAAGTATTAAATTTTCTTGTTGTAATAAGCGCTAGCAACAAAGAAACCATCAAAATTCCAAGAAAAAATCTGTCGAAAATTTTTCAGATTTCACTCTAAGCAAATCACAGAACGAGGAGTAAAAAGCTTCGCTTCAATAATTTTGAATTTAAATTATTTTTACAACAAAAGCCAATTGTGGAGAAAACATTCGATATTTTGAACCTTTTGCAAAAAAAAAATATAAATGCTAAGCTAACGGTACTGTTGCAATCATTTTGAAGAAGTAGTTTTATTAAGCTTTTGGCAAGAAAGAATTGAGTGAATATTAGAGTGGTTCTTATTTTTTTTTTTCTCGAAGGTAACATCGAGCACACCGCGGTTTTGTCCCTTAGCACGTGCCGCAAGCGACCTCTATATTGAGAATCTGATATGTATAGGAAAATAGTGCAAAAAAATCCAAATAACATTTTTTAGGATCAAATTTTCAAAAACCTGGTTCTCACTTCTGTGTTCTAATTTTTTCTGTGTTCGATTATCCAGAAAAGGGCACTTTAAGGATTTTTGAAAAAAATCAAGTTTCAACAGATATAACTTTTTGATCCGATTTTTGGTTTTTTTTTTTTAATTTTCTGCACAATTTTACATTTTTTAAATTTTGTATTTTTGGGTTTTTGGTAATTTTTTTCCTAAAAATATTCAAACTCAAAATTTTCAAAAAGGCATGCTTCTAGCAAAAAGTACCGTAATGACCAAATAATTAAATCTATTCACACCATTTTTTATATCTGTATTAGATATAGTTGTAGATAATATTTCCATAACATTTCACGGAATTTTTTAAAATTTGGATTTTTGCTATTTTTTTATTACAAGAAAAAATTAGATCTTTTTCCAAACGTAAAAAAACATAACTCTGTTAATTAAACTTCGATTTTCATGTTTGCTGACTCATTTTAAAGAAAATTTAAGTGCGTATCAGGTTTTTGAAAATCTGAGCCTCAAAAAATGTAATTGGGAATTTTTTGGAAAAAAAAACACTATTTTCGCATACAAATCAGATTTTCAATACAGAGGTCGCTTGCGGCCCGTGTTAATTACAATATTTTTTTCCTGAAAATTTCAGTAAATTTCTTTCACGTTAAGGAACAAAACCTAGGGCTGCTCTTAAAGATCAGAAAAAAAATGTTTCTCCATACAAATAAAGACCACTCTAGTGAATATATTAAAAACAGCAGAGATTTTAACATCGAAAAGAAAACCTTTGAAATTCTGATGGTTTTTTCTCATTCTTTCAGACAAAAAAGTTAAAAGCACACAGTTTGTATGGAAGCACTATAAAATATAAGCTTTTCAAGTCAAATATCTGCACATATGGAAACGTTGAGAAGAACAAGATTTTGACACCCATTTTGTGAACTTCATCAGGGGATGGAGCTTCGGCAGGGTACCGAAGCTAAAAGACCCCCGCGGCCATATTGAAGTATATTCGAAGTCTTTAGCCACGACATACACGATGGCATTCAGTTTTATATATTACGAAAGTTTTCCTATTTTGATGACGTCACGTCATGGAAGGTAGGTGGGTTTTGATCCGATTTTGCCAAATATCAGAGATGGTTCATATTATATAATCAAAGCTAATGTGCAAAATTTCAAGACATTTCTTTAATGTTTGTCGATTTTTAAAAGATTTTACGTTAAAAATAAAGCCATTTTGTATGGGAAGTGGACGTTCATCCGATTTGCCATACATCATAGAGATGGTTTATATTAAATATAAAAGCTTATGTGCAAAATTTTAAAACATTTCTTTAATTTTTGCATATTTTTAAGAGATTTACGTTTAAAATAAATCCAATTTGAATGGGAGGTAGGTGTGGTTTTCATCCGATTTTGCCAAATATCATATTCTCTATTAAATATCAAAGCCTATGTGCAAAATTTCAAGACATTTCTTTAATTTGAGCAGGTTTTTAAGAGATTTTACTTTTAAAATAAAGCAATTGTATGGGAGGTAGGCGTGGTTTCATTCCAAATTTCATAGCCAGGATTTAAATTGAAGATCAAAGCTCACGTGCCCATTTCAAGGCATTTCTTTAATTTTAGTGGATTTTAAAGACATTTACGGTTAAATAAAGTCACTTTGTATGGAAGGTAGGCGTGATTTCATCCGATTTGGCCCATTTTCGAATTTGATCTTCCTTTTTTTGAAGGAAACTTATATTATGAATTATTATCGCAATAGCTTTAAAATTACGGCTGTAATCGTGTCGACAGACGGACACATGGAAATCGACTCAGGAGGTGATACTGATCAAAAATATATATTTTTCTATACCTGCCACGCCTCCTTCTTGGCGTTACAAACGGAATGACAAAGTTAATATAAAAATGGTTATATAAAAAACTACAAATTTCAAAAAAAGCAAAAGGGTGATTCCACGTAACTCATTTTACGATTTTACTATCTATGATGACTAATTAAGTAAGCATACTATATTCTATTGACTAAAAACAAACCTCCTCAAAGAAATTTATTTAATAATTTGTGTATAATATTATTTCAATTTTTGCGTGTTTCGTTTTTTGTAATTTCTTTAGCAATGATGGTAACTCACGTTACATTTGGTGACTTTTGTTTTCGAGTTATTATGAACTTGAATTAAAATCTGTTATGTTAATAGTAAAATAATAATTTAAACACCAAATAAATTTTTATTGAATATTACCAAAACTATCACTCACGTTACACAAATTATGGTAACTCATGTTACAATTTATTCGAACTTTAATTTGACATAATTTTGGACACTGAAAGAAAAATTTGGGTATGATTATAATACTTTAAATAAACCCTAACATATTTCTTTTATAACAAACAACGGTACGTCATCATCTGAGCTGTCTGATTCATCAGATTCATATACTGTATGATATAGTTTTTTCTTTTATTAACTTTTTGATTATGTTATGGAATCGGTTTTTACCACTTCGTTAACAGTGCACACATGGGCGTAGCCACAATTTTGTTCAGGGGGGAAAGGGGAGAGTGGGAAAATTCTTTGTCAACCGTATATGTATGTTGCTTGTTTATTTATATACTAAACTACCATAGTATCAGTAAATCGTGCCAAATACTCATATTTTATTTTGAGCCTACCATGTTGCATTTCAATGGAAACACCCAAAAGGTAACATTTTAATTTGTCCTAAATCAAACATAAGTGAAAATTAAGTAATTGGGGTTAAGGGCTCTTCACATAATTGCAATAAGATTTATCGGAACAAATTGGATGCCAACATGTATGGCTTTTTAATAACTTTCGTTTTATACCAAATTTGTGTATGTTTCAATGAAAAATAGCAAAGTTATGACAAAAGTATTAAATTTCGGCTGATTTCAAAACGCAATCTTGAAACCCTAAACCAACAATTGAGCACGTATAAGAAAATGTGTCAGCCTTAGAGTTTTGTCCTCTACCACATATCCGAATATAATTCAAATCGGCGAATGGCACCTGGGGATCTTTCCTTGTATAACATTGGAAATCAGTGAACATTTTTGGTCGCGAATACTAGACGCTCATGTGTTCGTCCATACAAGTATACACAGTTGGATATAAGACTGAATGTCGTATCAGATATGGACAACAAATAAATCCACTTACTATAATCAGGGACCGCAAATAACGATTATCGCTATCAATCAATCATTTTACAATTATTTTTTGGTCGTTATTTGTTCGATCAGAAATAAACGTTATTGTTTGATAGATATTTTTAAGATCAGATATAAAAACCAATCATTGATAGATATTTTTTCGATCAGACTAAAAATAATTATTTGCCATGTGGAATATGTAGAAACAAAAACATTTTCGGGGTCCACCCTAGTGTCACATAAGACTTCTGAAATTCTAACATCAGATACTAAATCAGCACTTAAATATCTACTATTTAAAACTACCATTTTCGACTACTACTACTACTGCTACATTTTCTACTACTACTACTACTATTTTCCATATTTAAAACTTTCGTCTGGTCCTTATTTAAATCCTTGCCCTAGTCCTTATCCGAATCCTTGCGCAAGTCCTTTGTCCAATCTTTGAAAAAATCCTTATCCAAATGCTTTTCCAAATCAATGTCTAATACTTGTCCTTACCCTTGTCAAAATCGTTGTTCAATTCCTTGCCCAAGACAACTTGTTTGTATGATAGTAATTGTGGGTTCGAAGAGTGGTAAGTATGAACTTTTTTAATTTTATTTTAGAATTATTGAGTTCTAAAATGAACTCAATAACAGTTTTATGCGTAAATATTGATTTGATTTAAATTCTAATCGATATTATTTCAATCAAAAAATTATTTTTATTTTAATCTGATCGGAAAAATATCGATCAATGATTGATTGGTTTTTTTTTCTGATCTAAAAAATATCGATCAAACAATAACTCTTATTTCTGATCGAAAAAATACCGGTAAAAAAACAACTTTTGTTTTCTGATCGAATAAATAATAAATGTTGTATTTGATCGAAAAAAAAATCACTCAAAAATAATTGGTTTATTTTGGTGATTTCTATCCTAAAAATCATGAAAAAAAATCATGTCTAAAACAGGATCTCTGACACCCTAGCGTCATATTGCTACATTTAAAAATATTTTACAATAACTTTTAATGCATGATTTTTTGATCTGAAAATTAAAAAATAGTCGTAATTTTCCATCCGACTATAAAATAATTTCATATATTATACGTTTAAATGATAAAAAAAAATGTATGACTCTTGGGCATTTGAAGCGAAGCAAAAAAATCCAATAACGAACGAAAACGAAAATGGCCATTTCAGCCTATGAAAGGACTTTGACCGAGCTTCTTATGTTCAATTGTGTTGTGTGTGTTGTGAAATGTTTGAACACAAATGATCGAGAACTGGGCCTACATGTTTTATGCCTACTCCGAACGGCTTATGTTCTCAAGAAGCTTTTCATGGCATTTTTTACTCTCTGAGGTTTGCCATTGTCTGCAGAGAGGTGACAGCCGAGCAGAAAAATTAATTCAATTGAAAAAACTTTCTGTGTCAGGTGGGATTCGAACCAGGGTTCTCTGGCGCACGGGCCACACACTCTACCCACTGCGCTACGGCTGCCACCAAATAAAAATTCACTAAAATAAGATTGAAATAAAAATAACTTATAAAAAGCAAAATATACACTATTATTTACATGGAGAATGTTTCATACGTCTCTGTGATGAATTGGAGGATCTTGCTTTTCGAGAACGCGTTCGTTCTGTAGGAGATTTTTGGATGTTACTGTTATAATTCCGCCTTTGATCGGGCAGACTCTGTGAACGACTTGATTCAGAACTGGAATCCGACTGTGAACTACTTGAACTGGAGTACGATGAATTGCTGCTATAACTACGACGATCTCGTCGGCGTTTATCACCATGATCACGAGATGATCCACGTCCACCAGGAGACTTAGAACGCATCCACGGGTCGTTCCACTCATCTGCACGTCCAATTGGCTCCACACGCTGGACAATTACCTCACGTGTGGGTCGAACACGTCTCTCATCTTCATATTGTGGCATGCGATGCGGTGGAAGTTCCCTATAACGAGTAGATCTTCCGTAAGGATCAACTTCATCATACGCTGATGTCGGTAAACCTCGACCAAACCGATCAGGACTATATATGCCGCTTGAGACTTCCTGGTATAGACTTTGCCGAGTATAAGATACAACCTGTAACGACACAATTTTATATATCAAAGTTTAGCGAGGTATATATATATATATATATATATGAACCTCAGGTGGGCTTTCTCTCTCTTTGATGTAGTATGGATCTTTTTCTATTTCATCTGGAGATAATGTCAAATTCATTTTTTTATCTTCAAAGTCCATATCCTGTTCTTTGCGCTTGTTAGCCTTGCGCATCATTTCTTTTGCAGTACGTAAGCCTCGTTCCCAAGCACTTTCCACCACTACTGGTCCATCTGGCAACATGGATGCGTTTAAAGCCGCTCTTGCATCATTATGTGTTGAAAAAACTGGTGTAGTTTGATGATGATGATGTGTTGTAGTGCGGTGGTGAAGTAAGGGACGTTCTGAACGAAAATCATGAAAATCGGCTTGATGAGGAACGTAGCTATTCCCCGGACGGTTCACAGCAATTGCACCTTGAGACACTGGAACAGCGCGGACCAAATCAAACATTGTATAATTACCCTTGTCCGTAACTCCCGGGTGTAAGAAGCGGCAACTCATTCCCCAAGTACATTGACCACGCGTATAAAACCGACAAACTGGTTTTGGTTCTGTTTCTTCAGGCCGTTTCTCATCTTCATCAGAAACTTCACCTTCTTCAAGTTCATCTCCGTCTTCTGCTTCTCCATCAGATTTTTCGGAACTTTTATTCTTGCTTTGTATTTGTTCTTCCCCAAAGTCATCAGTATTGACAGGTTCTTGACATTCTCCTTCTTCCGCTTCAAAATCTAATGCATCTTCGTCATGAGCTTTGTCAAAGGTTTCTGTAACTACAACGGAATTTCCATTACCATTAGGTGCATCATTATAGGACTTATCATTGATACTGACTATAGTCTGAAAATAAAAAAAAAATACCATATAAAAAGTAGCACTAACACAGTTGAAAAAATACCTTTAATTGACTTTTCTTCTGATCTAATTTTTGACGTAAATCTGTAATAATTGCATCGTTGCATCGTTGACTTTCCAATGAAAAGCATTTTTTTAGAACTGAATTTTGGGAATCTGTTGGTTGTTCAACAGAGGATGAGATATTGGTTCCTACCTCATTCATTGAATGTTTGCTGTTGTTTATAGCCGACACACGTTTCTCACTTTCCATGTCACTGACATCACTCAAGTCTTCGTGATTGATATTAATTGCACCATGGTCAATTCGTGTATCTTTGCAATAGCTGCGACTACAACTTCGACTATTATTTGAGTAGGAGCTCGAGTTTTTAGAACTTCGACGAGACCTAAGATAAGCCGAATCATTGCTAGATATTTGGCAATTTTCTCTATCAATTTCACTTTCAGCACTACTACTCCTTTCAGTTGATGTTTTACTCTTACTTTTATTGTCACTTAATGCAGATTTGACATCATCATCTTCATTTTCACTAGATGACAAGGTTGAAGATGAATCGGATATTGATGCCGATTTATATGAGACTCGAGGAGAACGTAAAACTTTTTCGTTAGAGGTAGCGCATTGACGGTTGGTGTTGTTGTCATTATTGGTTACTAGTTTTGTGTCGGATACCGCTTGTGGCGATTTACTCTCCTGATTATTGACCATTGGAGTCGAACATCGGGAGTTTTCCGATATGTTGGATGATGAAGTAGAAGTAGAAGAGCCAGGGAGTGAGTCCTCCGAATCCATGGCAACCACAACTAATTGCAAGTGATCCTATGTGCAGAAAATTGAAGATCTAATAGTTATTCCTAAAATATAAAATTAATATGGATTATTTTATATAAAAAATGTGAGAAAGTTATATAATATTGCTAAATTGTTTTACGGATCCATTCAAAAAATATTTTAATTATATCGAAAAATAAGTTCAGAAATATAAATTCGGAACTCAGTATATTTCGGTGCCTTAATATAGAAAGGCCCTATCTCAATTGGAGAAGGAAAAAACCAAATAAAAAATTAACTTCTATAGATTCGAATTTTTTGTAAACGCATTTTTTATTAAAAAATATAAGTAGGGTGATGATGTGATGATGGGTGATGATGATGTAGGGTGATGTTTTTACTGCAGAACAACAGAATTTTGATTTTCATCAGGTTTTTTATTCTCCTATATATTAAGACATCGATTTAAACTATTTATAAGACTGTAGTTTATCTTCAAGAACGTGTACAATTTTTAACAAATACTCGAATTTGAATGAAAATTATGATTGCGCCAATACTGTGCTTTTATATAGACACAACTGCTTTTAGTGAGGTTAAAGTTCTGGTTCCCGATGATGGTAGTTCTGGTTACAGCGTGAAATAATCAATTTAGATATAAAATGCATACCAAAAACAAGAACATGTAAATAAAATACGTTTAGACTTCTTACATATTTAGGTTATACTTAGGTACCTGCTAACACACTTAGAGGGAGCCTTCAATAACTTCAATTCACAATCAATAAGACTTTCATTTGTTGGGTTAGGTGTGAATAAAATCATGCAATAACAATAGAGTTCAGCTACTACAGCTATATCGCACTTCCTCAGCATTAACCCATCTAAAGCCACTACCCAGAAATCATTGAAAAATATCAATGTTATGGATACCCGTCCAAGTTAACAGACCACAAACAAGTTAATGTGGGAAAAATTTACCCACCAATAAATGGGTTGGGCTCAGGGACAACACAAGACGTAACAACTAACCATGTGTATACATAGATCTAATTACACAACTAATTTTAATCTACTTTTGAGTTGACCTTTTGACAAATTAACATCAAAAACGCTACAATTGTTAACAAAGGAACTCATGCGAAAGGAGCAGTAGCCATATAGTTTGTCCTACTAAATGGCAAATAAAATAAGTTGTTAGCGTTTCTACTGCTTCTACGGTTAGTGTTAAAATTTATGTGAGAAAGAAGTTCTGGAGAATCGAATACACCTGTTATGAGCTGGTGTAAATATACGATATCTGCCGATTTCCTTCGATCACCTAAAGACTGCATTTTTAATAGTTTTAAACGATCCTCATAAGGAGGAAGGTCTAATATGTCAGTTCCACTTAAGCCCCTTAGAGCAAACTCAACAAAACGTTTTTGGATTCTTTCTATTCGATCAACATACAAATTGTAACTTGGGGACCAAACTTGACTTGCATACTCTAAGTGAGGACGCACGATTGCATAATACAACGCTGTAGTTGTAATCATGCTATTAAATTCTTTGGCCCAGCGTTTTACAAAACCAAGCATTGAAGATGATTTTTTACAAATATTATCAATATGAATGTTAAACGACAGCTTAGAATCCATGCATATACCTAGGTCTTTGACGGTGTCTACACGACTCAAGGCAGTATCTTTAATCTTATAATCAAAAATAAAATCATTCCTTTTTCGCGAAAAGGTCATAGTTTGGCATTTATCTGGATTTAAAAACATATTATTATTAGAACACCAAACTTCAAAGGATTTTAGATCAGACTGGAGTAGATCTGAATTATCTCTAGAATTGATCGTTCTGTATATTTTCATATCATCGGCATGAATAAGCAGATGAGAGTGTTCAATGACGTGAGTTACATCATTGATTGCTAAAATAAACAGAAGAGGACCAAGGTGCCTACCTTGAGGAACACCTGATCCAGCAATAAATTCAGAAGACAATACGCCTCGGAAACGTATTTGATAAGATCGATCCACCAAATACGATTTAATACAGTTCACAAAATATTGTGGAAATCCCATTAACTCAAGTTTAAATAAGATTAGATTGTGTGGTAGCTTATTAAATGCCTTACTAAAGTCAGTGTAAACACAATCGACCTGGTTACCAGAATCAATAGAATTTAAGCAGAATGTTGTAAAATCGAGAAGATTAGACACAGTGGATCTGCCATTCACAAAACCATGCTGACGAGTTGTTATGACTTCCCCACAGTGAATTTTCACCCGATCATACACCATCCGCTCAAAAAGTTTTGGAATCGATGAGAGCTTAGCGATAGGCCTATAGTTACTAACATCGTTCCTGCAACCCTTTTTAAAAATAGGACTTATAAATGATTTTTTCCAAAAAAGTGGAAAATAACTTTCGTTAATAGATTTATTAAATAATAAAGAAAGTGGTTGACTTGAAACGGAACCGCATTGTGTTAACACTGCGGCAGGAACACCGTCAAGTCCAGCACCAAACTCCTCATCGATCGATCTAATATACATTAAAATATCCTCTGGACTGAAGGATATATGTTCCAAAGATACTCTGGGTTTGGAATTCATATATTCAAAGTACTCTCCATCAGGAGTAAAAGAATCTGAACTGAATGATTCTATAAAAAGATTGGCGAATAGGCCACAAATTTTGACGGGATTGTCAGTAAATCCCCCAGGAGTTCTAAATGAAGAAGGAAATCCATCAGATTTCTTCTTTGTGTTTACGAATCCCCAAAATTTCTTTGGATCTGTCAATATTCTCAGCTTAACATTATCTAAATATTCGTGATATAATGTAGCTGAGCGATTTTTAAATTCCAGAAACAAACGTTTGTAAGTTTCTAGGTCGTTTGAGCCTAAGCTACAGATGTATTTCTTCCATGCCCTATTCCTGTTGTTGCGAAGAGTCTTTAAATCCTTTGTGTACCACGGGTACGCAGAATTCCTCGCAAATTTGAGACTATAAGGTACGGATTGAGAAAACACAGCAAAGAGTTCCATATAAAAAAAAATGTATGGAGTCATCAAGGCAATTTCCATTTATATATTCTAAAATTGCATTAAGTTTACCATGAAGCAACTGATTCAACTTCAAAAAGTCAGCTTTTTTAAAATTGAATTCATAAAGCTTATCTGCTGAATTAGAATTTACTATATTTGCTCTGTCGGATTCGTTCCAAATACTCAATGGTGGATGATATACATCAACAGTAGTTAGAGCATGAGAGGCCCTCTGAACAACAACATTGTTACTGTCTGTAGTTAAGACCTACAGATGTGTACAGATCTCATGTGTGCTCTATGTGGGTTAGGTTCAGGGTCCGCTCGCACTTGCTACATTTCTGCTACGTTTATAGAAGTCCGAATTTAGGGAGGGAGTCTACTTTTAACAAACTAGGCTCTCTCTCTGATTCGATATCGCACATTTTGGGGTTGTTCCCTGATAGTGAAATCGTTGTAGCTGGCGATTTCAATGTCCACAACTCGGCTTGGTTATGTCACTCAGGCCAAACAACACCTGAAGGGCAATATGTTGAGCTTTTTGTTGAATCGAACCAATTGATTCAACTAGTGAAGGAACCAACTTTTTTTCCAAGAAGTGATCTGCATAGCCATAACATCTTAGACCTCTTTCTGACTTCGCATCATGAAAAATATGATGTGAGTGTCAACGCACCTTTTGGTAATTCGGACCATTGCACCATCTCCGCTGTTTTTCCATATTCTAACCTTCGCACCTCTACGCCTGAGGCTCCGAAAAGGACTGCATGGTTTTATGGAAGAGCAAATTGGACTGCGCTAAATAATTTTTATCGCAACTTCAATTGGAAATTATGTTTCGCTGACAGAAATGTGAATGCCGCGGCTGTTATGGTGCAAGAAATTATCTTATTGGGTATGCGGTCTTTCATCCCTAATAAGATGAGAAGCATCAAACCAAAAGGCCACTCATGGTTTAATGAGACTTGCAGGATTGCAGTCAGGTCCAAAGAGGAAGCCTTTCTGAATTGGCGCTCTGTTAAGAATGCCGATACGAAAAGACTTCGCATTGAGGCTAGGAAGCGCTGTAATACAATTTTAAAACGCGGAAAAGTTTCTTCACGAAACTCGCATCAGAGAACAGGTTCTTCTCTGCCCCAAAGGGAGCAAAAACTTTTGGTCATTTGTTAAAAGAGTAAAGAATCAGACGTCATCGACTATTTCAACTCTTTTAAAAGATGATCAAATCTTCACGGACTCGGCTGATAAAGCGAACCTGTTGGCCGGATTGTTTGCACATAACTCCACAATTCCAATAAGCAATCAGTTCTCGTTCAGAGAACAAGCAGCAATATTATCAATGGAAAAATAATCCATTGGAAAAAAATGTAAATTACTTTGTGAGCGTTTTTAAATGTAAAATGTGCTTTCAGGGTTGGCACAGTAAAATGCAGCGTACACAAAGTGTTAAGCACAATAACAACACTAGAGACTCTCACTGCACAACAGATAAACAAACACCGCACAAAGAGAAATATAAAAAATTAGGCATACAAACACTAGATTGTGTGAAGTACAACAAAAACTGTTCTATATTATTAACATAAATTATGTATTCACTAAAAGAACACTAAACAAAATAAATTTTTTTTTTTAAAAAACACATAAATACAATTCTTAATAGTTTTTAATACAAACGATTTAACAAATTTTAAATTTTCCACTATAATAATTACTATTACAACACACACTAAAAAAAAACAACACCGATACCGACAAGTAGACGAGATCAACTGAAAATGTTTATAAATCTTATAGATAAGCTACTCAATAGCAGAGTAATTTTATTGCACCTGGGGCCCCACTCTGTGTTGCGATGCGTCAATCAATGCGATGCGAAAATGAAATTTGATGCGTACGCAAATCCGTACATCAAAATCAAATTTGCGAACTTTTTTTTTTGTCGCAACGCAATAGAGAGTAGGGCCCCTGGGCGCATATAGCGCTGTAAGATCTTTTGCATGAGACACACCTTAAGGCGGTATGCTCTCTCCACTCCTCTATAGTACCACCTCCACCTTGACGCGGTGTAGAGACTTAGGTTGCAATGACACAAGAGGCTATGACGACGGTGGCGAAAGCCCTTGGCAGGGCCAACCATGTCGTACAGGCAGCGTTGCCATATGTTTTTTTGAAAATCCTGTAATTTTAAAAAAAAAATCCTGTATTTTTAGAGAAAATACTGCTCTTAGAAAAGGACTAAAAACAAATATTTTAAAATTTTTTTATTATAACATTTTTAATATTTTATTTAAAGTAAGTTATAATTTTACAAAAATATCACTTTCTTATTAGGTATGTAATAAAATTAACAGAAATAGATTAAATAATAAGTTTTTAAAGCAATTCATTCGCAATGTTGAGATCATTGAACATATCGCACACTAAATACAAAATAGTCACAACTCAAAATTTACAAATTGTTACTTTGTAATTTTAAACTATTTGTAGTGATCATATACATTGAATGTAGCACATCAAATACATTTTTTACTAGAGTTTAAAAATTTAAAAATTAAGTTAAAACATTAAATAAACGACAATTTCCTTATCTTACTAGGTTTTGTTAAGTATTTGTCCATTTGTAATTTACAAAAGACTAGCGAAAAGAAATTAACAAAAACGATGACAGCAACAATGACAGGAAAAGCGCTGCCACATGATCAAATTTTTGAAAGGTTGTAAAAAGTAGTAGCACCTTTATTTGCTACTTTTATATAAGTACTTACATATAATTTATAAAAATAAAATTTTTATTGTTTTTATTCAACGAAAATTAAAAAACTGGATTTAAAAAAAACCTGCCCAAATCCTGGGAGAAATATGATCCTGTCTACCTGCTCAAAATACTGCCCAAAACAGGATTAACTGCCCATATGGAAACGCTGCGTACAGGTCTTTGTGAGGCAATAAACTCGGCGCCAGCCAACCATTAACTTTGGGGTCTAGGGATGGTACCTACCGAGTGTAAGTTTGCACCCAAGGGTTAATACTGTGCTGTAGTCCAGCGTATACCCTCTCTGACCTGGCCGACTCAGAAATACCATCTTTACCATGACATTGGGTCTTTGCCTTCCCCTTTTATCTCAAATCCCCTGCTCCGACGGCAAAGTAGGCATACGAACTAGATTTTTTCATTATTTATTTAATTTTCATTACATTACATTTTTATAAATACAAAATGTGAAAATGTGCAAAGAAATTTTTTTAATGAAATAAACATATTGATAGAATTTCAAACTGATTCTGTAGTTCACTAGGAACTAGAGGCGAATACAGTTCTGTTTTAAAATATATGTATTGCATAACAGCAGATACAAATTGTGGTCCATTGTCGCTTATGATACGTCTCGGAAAACCGAATTTCAGAAAAACATCATTAATAAATAAGTGCTTTTCCACATGCTTGTGATGTTGCCTCTGTAAGTGCGGCCTATGTTGTAGTTACTTCTTCTACCACGATAATCCACTTTTTCCCAAAACTTAAGGACAAAGGGCCAAATAAATCGACGGAGAGTACCTCGAAACGTTGAGTATTTGCTCTGGTTTTTATAAGACCTTGTGGCTTTTGATTATCAGCTTTATTCTCTTGCATAATTTGCATTTAAGAATGTAATCGCGAATATCGCTTCGCATATTATTCCAATAATAGTATGGAGCAATCCGGGCAATAGTTCGCGTTATACCCGAATGACCAGCAGTATCTGTGTCATGGTTATCCTTTATTTTAGCGATTTTGTCTTCTGTTGGATTGACAAGCTGAGCATCTGGAGTATCTACTTCTTCGTTATATTTATGTAACACTCCGTTTGTAATAATATAACCTTTTCAAGTAAACTCTTCTGCTTTTGCTATTTCAGTTGATTCCAAAGCTTCGATTATTTGTTTTAATTTGGGATCTTGGAGCTGTTTTTTGCATAAATCTCTTGCACTCAGTGACGGCATATCGACTTCGGTGTACAAGATCATATCGGAATTAAATGGGCGTCATAGTGTATCAGCGACTTTATTTAATTTTCCGAATATGTATTCAATTTTTAAATTATATTGTTGCAAAAGAAGAGCCCAGCGCGCTAAGCGGCCAGTTGGCGCCTTCAGTGACATTATCCAAAGCAATGGTTGGTGATCTGCGAAGACTATTACCTCTGAACTTTAAATATAGCCCCTAAATTTTGATACTGCCCATACAATTGCTAGAGCTTCTCTTTCAGTTTTATTGTAGTTGCGTTCAGCAGTTGTCAAAAGTCTACTAGCGAATTCAATTGGATGTTCATGTTTGTCAAAATCTTGAACTAATACTGCTCCTAACGCTTAACTACTGGCGTCCGTTCGAATTCCAAACGCCTTTGTTTCATCTGCTTGCTTAAGTACTGGTGCGTTTGTCAGAAGGCATTTGAGTTTATCAAAAGCATTTTGTTCATCTTGTCCCCATTTCCAAGAAGCATTCTTTTTCAAAAGGTTTGTCAAAGGGCGTGAAATATCGGCGAAACCCTCGACAAATTGCCTGTGCCATGAACACATTTGAATGAATGAAATAACCTGTTTTGGATTACTGGGCGTATCCACTAATTTAATTGCAGAAGTTTTTTCCGGGTTAACTTTAATACCATGTTTTGTAAGTACGTGGCCGGGGTAGAGGACCTCAGCGCAGCAGAATTTACATTTTTGGCGGTTTGCTGTTAGCCCAAAAGTCTGCAGACGTTTAAAAACTTGTTTTAAGTCATTTAAGTGATCCTCAAAGGTTACTGAGCAAACGATGATATCATCTAAGCATCTATACCTCTGCATATCCTATCCATCACTCTCTGAAACGTAGCTGGTAAAAATCTAAGTGCCAAATGCAGTTATGAATGCTGTTTTATTTCTATCCTCTTCAGCTACACTTATTTGCCAATACCCACTTTGTAACTCGATTGTACTCATAATAAAAGGAGTACATTTTGCAGCGTGTAACAAATCGTCGATACGTGGCAATGGATATCTATTTGGTGTAGTGATGGAATTCAGTTTGCGGTAGTCCACACAAACTCGAATATTTCCATCTCTTTTAGGCATCATTACAACAGGTGCAGCCCATGGCGAATCGCATTCTTCTATTATACCTAAATTGAGCATTTTGTCAAGTTCCTCTCTAAGCTTATTTTTTTTCTGAGTTGATAGTCTATATGGAGGTAATGCTATAGTATTGTTTCCAATATCGATGTGATGTTCGACATCAATTTTGGCGGATTTTAATATAAATATTTCAGCGAAGTCTTCGAGAAAAATATTTAGTATATGTCTTTCATAAGTAGATATGTCGACTACTTCGTCTTTTCGTAATGTTATGTTGCACATATTTATGTTTAGACGCTTGGATCTATGATGTTGTACAAATAAATAAGTCCTTTTGTCTCTTTTTGTAGGGCTTCGAACATGTAAAGGCAATGCATCATGAAATATATTATAAATTGCTTCAGGTGAGTACTCCTCATGCTTAAAAGCATCATCATCGTGAAGATCTAGGACGTCCAAATCATCGCTGTCGTCTTCATGGTAAGAACACTTTGCTTCAGGTTGAGTTTGAACATTGTTAAAATAATTTGCAAGTGCCATATTATGACTTACTTCGTAGTAATCGAAGTGCTCACAGGAGCCAGGAAAAACTGAACACCTGATACTGAAAGCTCGTTTGCCTATTATAATGTCAGCATTCGTGCCAAGCAATTGCGTTTTCTTTGTTTTTCCGTCAGCTAAAGTAACGTCGGCCTCAAACGTCTCAAATTTATTTCCTGCTTGGAGTAATAGTCAGTATAGTTTACGCCCTGCTATAGACATTTTCGCTCCTGTATCTATAATGGCAAATCCTTTTACTCCATGTATTTCTACAGCTACCATTGGGAGGTCTTCCCCTATTGGAAAGGTGATGACGTTAAAACCTGCGACGTTTGAATTTGACACTATCCTCTTCGTTTTACAGTTTAGACAATTGCTTCTAAAATAGCCTTCTAATCCACAACCATAACATTTTAATTTATTTTCCGCATTTTAAGGTTCTTTTGCGGCACTCTTCATATAGGTGTCCACGATTTCGACAAAATGTACACCTTGGCCTCTTATCAAGCGTCGAAATGGAGTTTTGAAATTTTGGAACATCATTTTGTTTCAATTTTGCCAAATCTGCTCGATTTTTCTCGACCCTTCTAGCATTAGCTATTAAATCCGCAAATGAATGAATGTCCTCGCGCTTTATGTCTTCGAATAATAATGTGTAAAAGTCCGTAAATGATGTCTAACTTAAATTTTCCTTCAGGTCTCGTATATTTGCTAGCTTAGCCCTCTTCTGCCCAACAAACGTTTCAGTTAACTTATTTTCCTTTTGCTAACATTAGAAAATTTCTGTTAAAATCTCATGATTTGGCTTAGAAAGGCTAAAGGCATTTTGGATGAGTGTAGTGACATCTAACCATGTTGTAGCTTCATGTTTAATGCCATCCCACCATATAGCAGCGTAACCTTCTAGAAACATGGGAAATACTTTAATTACTAACGCGTCCGAAATTTTATGAACTTTTTTAAAAATTGACAATTTACTGATGAAATGGTTCAAACTTTCGTCGCTAACTTCGCCTAAAAAAGGTTGAATCTGACACTCGTTCAAAGACTTAAACTCATCGCGTGACCCTCGGACTCTTGTTATTAAATATTCAAGCTGTCTTGACGAAATTTGAACAACGGAGTCCTGGCTTATAGACCTCGCTACATTTGGTAAATCTGATGCAGTTCCATCATTATTGGCCATCGTGATAAAATTTTAACTTTGTATGGCACACGTATTTTATGGAAAAAAACAAAACAAGTTTTTACAGTAAGATAATTATAATATAAATTATGGGTCGAATCTAACAATCTGAAAATAATACTGACGTGTGGCGAAACCAACAATCGAGTAGAATTTTAGAATGTTGCAAAAAGTGGCACTTGCTGAGTGTATAATTATGAAATAATAATATATATATATCATGAATTCCAAGTAAAAGTAATCCTCTGTTCTAAAAAATGAAAGCAGTAGAAAAGAAACGAAAGAGTACCTAGCGTATTCGTTTGATTCTCAGAGACATAAAATGAGATAATTTTGTTCAGAACAACGGTACTTTTTGTCGTTGTTCTTGGGTATTTGTTAAGTGAGTATATTTGCTTCAAAAGTTTGGTTCTGTAGTGACATTTGCGGTGCCCGTACACATCACGTCGAGCAAAAATCGAAAATTGTTTTGATCGGTAATAGTTTGTTAATGTCTTCTAAATAGTTATCAGCAACATTGAAGGGTAAGTAATCTATACTAATGGAAGGAAAAGCTAAATACTTCATGAATATTTCTGTGTTACATGTACGTTGCCCAAGGTCATTATGTTTTAATAACGCATAAACTACAATATTTTTGTTGCAAAATTTTACCGTTATTTGTGGATATCGTGTTAAACAAATGTATTTTGAAATTACTTTTGCTGAGTTTTTATTGAAAACGAAAATATGAGTGCCGTACATGTTACACCTTCACTTAACCCCTTACTTCCTACGACGTATTATGTATTCATATTTGTTGTTTACATTTTAGAAAATGGGTGGAGGAAAAGAAAGTATGAAACGATCGCGACAGAAACTGCGAGAAAATGTCACACAATGGTTGGAACACAAAAAAAAAGAAAGCGAAAGAATAAAAGAATATAGACAAAAAGAGAAAAATTTGGAAACAAAAAACTCAGTGAGAAAAGTGACAACTGTGAAACAAAAACAGAAAAATGCTGAGAGAATGCGGCAATACAGATCTGCTCAAAAATATAAAATGGAACATCCAGAATCAAATAAGCCACCTTATAAAACAAAACAAACTCTTTATAAGGCAGTGAATCGCGTAAGAAAAGTTTTGCCAATGGATATTAACAGGAAGCGAGCTGTACTGAAACAGCTGTGAAAAGAATTTTATCCTGAAATTGTTACCGAAATTTGTAAAAGAGAAATCCAAAACAAAAAACATTACAAGAAAGTTCAAGCTGAGAACGCTTTACATTCTAAAGTCCTCAATTTCTACCAGCGAGAAGATATTTCTTATCAGACTCCAGGAAAATCTGATGTAATATCAATCAAAATTGATAACAAGAGAGTTGTTATGCAGAAACGGTATATGATAATGACCTTGAAAGAGGCTTACCAAATTTATTTTAACGAAACTCAACCTAATAAAACTGTGGGGAAATCCACATTCTTCGAATTACGCCCCAAAAATATAATGGTTGTTACTGACACTCCGCATAATGTGTGTGTATGCCAAACACATGCTAATTTTAGTCACTTGTGCTCAGCGCTTAAAAATATTAGAGGGTTTCCATTATCATATAGCATTCTTTTAAAAGACCTTTGCTGCAATGTCGAAAATGAAAGTTGTATGATGGGGGAATGCCTCAATTGCGAGACAAATGTCAGTGATGTGCTACCAATACTACTCGACTATAGTACAAATATATTTTGGAAAAAATGGGAAAAGGAGCAAGGTGGAAGAATTAAGGAAATTGTATACACTTCATCTGTTGGGAGAGCAGTCGATGAACTACAGGTGCAACTGCCAAAGTTTAAAATACATTCCTTTATCAATAACATTCAGACAGAACATTTTAAAACTTTTAAGAACACAATTACTGAAGATGAAGTGGTAATTCAAATTGACTTCGCAGAGAATTTTGCAATATTTCAGCAGGATGAAGTGCAGGCTGCTCATTTTTCCTACGAACAATTCACAGTGTTCACTGCTTGTATTTGGACCAAAACTCGAACTCTGTCAATAGCTATTACACAGTACGACAAAATCAATTTTTTTTGAGTACACATGAGAAATGTTAACAGAATATGAAAATAGGCTTAAAATAAAGAAATACGTGTCTCGGCGATTTGCTGTAGCACGTCAGAATTTTGAGAAAATCGATTTTAAAGATTCGAAGGATCGTGGAGGTTCACTTGTAACGTAGTACTATTATAAAAAGTTCTATAAAAACAGAATGGGTGAACCGATTTAAGTGCTTGAGCCAGTTTTGAAAAGGGAATTAAATTTGGATTTGTTTTTATAAAAAAAACATTTTTTTCCGCTAGATGGCGCTTTAATTTTTATGTAAAATTAAAAAATATCCAAAAAATGTACGAAATTCATTAAAAATACAATGTTGTTGATTTGAAATCCAATAACTAAAGTAGAATCTTTTTCGCTGGCCGGGAATTGCTTGATTCAGCGATTCGGGGCTCCGAGCCAGATCAAACTAAAAATATTATTATTCAATTTCAACGAGCTTACAGATCGGGGTTTCTGCAATTAGAAAAAATTAAAACAAGTCGTCTGGGACTTGAACCATATGGCGGTCGATTGTTTCGAAGATTGTCATTACTTCTTATCTGCGCCTTAACGTTCTAAGCCAACGACCAACCTTTTTACTTTGTCACTAATTGCAGTCTTCTCTCATTTTCCTCCTTCTCTCTCTCTCTCACGTATGAATGGTTTTTTTCCATTACAATACGTTCAGCTTTCCTTACTTCACGCACTTGTGCTGAAGTTTTAGAAAGATTCTATTTATAGAACATTACTTATATTTTAATATTTGTTATTGTTCTACATTTTCGTGGGGCTGTACCATATTTTATTGAATTTATTTAGTTGAATTTCACGAGTTAACAGATCGGGTGTCGTTTGTAACGTCAAGAATATAAAATAAAATGAATTGTCCAAATCGAAATCATTTTTGTTTTGTTTGTGGCTTATATGCACCTACTAAAAATTTTCGGAATATAACTCGTAGTGTTGTTACTGGATATGAAGGTTATTTTGTTGCATACGTTCCAAATTTATGGTATGTTCCAGAAGTTGTTTGCGATTATTGTTATCGTGGTTTGATAGAATGGAAAGGTCTTAATTCAAAACATCATTTAAAATACGTTCAACCATTTATTTGGCTACCACGTACAGAACATTCACCTGATGCTTGTTATTTTTGTTTATCACATACAAAAACAGTTGGTTTTAAATACAATATACGTGAAAAAATTGAATATGCTGATGTTGATTCCATAATTTTTGCTAAAATACGTTCTGAAGAAAATCCAACGGCTCCTTCTGAAGAAACATTTGAAATAGAAAGTAATATTGATATGCTTACTGCAATAATGTTGATGAATTGTTGAAAGAAGTGGGACAACGACATATTTCAAATGAATGGCGTCTGTTCATCGATTCGTCTGTGGAAAGCCTAAAAGGAGTCTTATTGCACAATGGAAACAAACATCCATCAGTTCCAATCGTTTACTCAAGAAATACGTCAGAAAATTATGAAAATATGAAATTAATTCTTGAGTTAATTAATTACAATCAACATAAGTGGATGATCTGTTGTGATCTCAAAGTTGTTGGCATTTTAACTGGTGTAAAAAAAGGTTTTTCAAGTTACCAATGTTTTTTATGTGTTTGGGAGGGGCGTAAAAGACATCTACATTATACTAATCATAAATGGGATGCACGTGTACAATTCAAACTCGGTCAATTCAGCATCGATCACATTCCTTTGGTAGAGTCCAACAAAGTCATTTTACCGCCATTACATATCAAATTAGGATTAATTAGAAGTTTCATTTGTGCATTGGATCATGAAAGTGAAGCTTTCAAGTATTTAAAAACTGTTTTTCCTGGTTTAAGTGACGCCAAAATTAAAGTAGGTAATAAAAATTTCAAGTTTATAATTTATTTTTCAACTAACTTTAATTGATTTTATTTTTATTTTCTTGCAGGTGTATTCGATGGTTCACAGACAAAAATACTAATTCAAAATGATGTATTTAGGAGTTTATTGAATCCTGTTGAAAAACGTGCATGGGATGGTTTCATTGATGTCGTACACAATTTTTTGGGAAATAAGAAAGCGGATAACTACAAAGATATTGTTAAAGAAATGGTTTCAGCTTATGGTGAAATGAAAGTTAACATGTCTTTAAAAATTCATTTTTTGCACAACCATTTAGACTTTCTTCCTTCAAATTTGGGTGATTTAAGCGATGAGCATGGAGAACGCTTCCATAAAGATATTGTTACAATAGAAAATCGTTTCAAAGGAAAAGACATGACTCACATGCTTGCTGAATATTGTTGGAATTTATGCCGTGATACAAAACCTGAAGTTTACACACGAAAAACTAAACGACCAACATTTTTGACACAAAATAATAGTTATCATATTAATTTTTGTATTTTTACATTACATTTACCTTAAATTGAATTACATTACATTTTTGGATATTTTTTAATTTTACATGAAAATTAAAGCGCCATCTAGCGGAAAAAAATGTTTTTTTTTATAAAAACAAATCCAAATTTAATTCCCTTTTCAAAACTGGCTCAAGCACTTAAATCGGTTCACCCATTCTGTTTTTATAGAACTTTTTATAATAGTACTACGTTACAAGTGAACCTCCACGATCCTTCGAATCTTTAAAATCGATTTTCTCAAAATTCTGACGTGCTACAGCAAATCGCCGAGACACGTATTTCTTTATTTTAAGCCTATTTTCATATTCTGTTAACATTTCTCATGTGTACCAACCACTGTCGTACTGTGTTATAAGCAATGACTTAACTCACGACAAGTACTGTGTATGGAAGTTTTTGACAACAATTTTGGACTACATAAGATCTGAAGTCGCCACATTTAAGAAATGTCACATTTTTTCCGATGGATGTGCTGCCCAATTTAAAAATAAATTCATCTTATCAAGTCTGATTAAGTTAGAATTGAAATTTAACATGAATATTACCTGGTCGTTTTTTGCCACATCACATGGCAAAGGTGCTGTTGACGGTATTGGAGCCACGGTAAAGAGAACAGTTTGGACGGAAATAAAATCAAGACGAACAACAATTAATAATGCAGAAGAGTTTGCAAATTGTGCAGCAGTCAAATTAAAAAATATTAAAATATTTTATATAAGCAAAGAAAGTATAGTCGAATCTCGCAGTGCCTTACACACAATATGGGAGAATACTCGCCTGCCTGGAATTCCCAATCTACAGTTGCAGCACTTTTTGGAAGTTTCACAGACTCGAATACTGTCTCGCCTCACATACAAATCAATCCACTATAAAATAACTGAAAACACCAATTATCTGTGAACCTACATATAAAAATAAGAAGTTATCATTTTGTTTTATTTCTAGCAGTATTTTTTTTTTTGTTAAACATTTTTATTAACGGGAACTGAATAAACCAAAATAAAACTGAAATTAAAATAAAAACGAGATGTGTTTCTTCATTATATGTTGTACAGGTTATACTGAGTAACTGTACGTGACCCCTGTTACATATGTACGTTGCCCTTTAAATTAAATTAAAACAATTATTTACATTGATGCTTTTCAAATTTTATCGCTATAAAAGTACTTTAGAATCATCTCTTGTAACTTTCAATAAAATATGTTCTTTAGTTCAAAACAATTCGCTGAAATTTTAACTAGAAGTTAATACAAAATTTCATACGTCATATTTTTGTAACACGTACGTGACCTATATTGTGTACATAATCCTCGATGTTGATAATGAAATTAATGAAACTTTAATTAATTTTTAATTATGACTTGATGACACTTGTACAAATTGTAAAAAAAGTTTTGGCAAAGAATATTTTGTTAGAGAATTCTGGCAAAATAATTCGCAAGCTGTAATTGTACGTTGCCTGGAATTCATGATATATATATACTCGTATATATATATTTAGACTCTTGCTAATCACCTTGAAAAAATTTCTTTTTAATATGTAGTAAGAAATGTTATCGAAAATTAAACCCGTTAGTTCACTATGACGAAGAAGCTATACATACATATATATGTATCAAAATATATATGTTTTCAAGAATTAATGTTATTAGAACTAACCTAAATATATCAGCATAAATTTTAAGAAAAACTTCTTTTGTTCGCACTATAATAAAATTCAGTTTTTACAGTGTATATATTCATATATTGATTAATATATTCAATGCATGTATGTATAAGCGCTTAGATTTTTGTTAAAAAAAAAAAAGAAAAATAAAAGAACACCAGATTCCACATTTGATTAACATGCGGTAAACCCAGAGGTCGAATTAAATTTTGGAATTAAAAATCATGTATATGTTGCAGTTGATGTATGGTGTATTTAACACAAAATGTGCTTAAGTTCACGTGGCTGAAAAAAGAATGATTATTGTGATGTAGAAGAAATCTGACATAAACGTCCGTACTGTTTGCTTGTCTGGAGACCAATTAAATCGTTCTTGAAATTTTAATTTTAATCACTCTACTTGCCTTACATTAATTGCACTCAAAACCGGTTCATTTTTTAAAACAAAACCGTAATCTCAAAATTGATCTCATGTGTGAGTTGTTTTTGCACTTCTACTCCCACAACACTAGGGCTTGTTCTAAGGTGAGTCATCTTGTGACTTCGTCTCAATGCATTTAAGTTGTTGTAAAGTTTTACAACAACAGCAAAAAGACCAAAGAAAAACAACCCGTTGGGCGCCAATGTGAAGCTTAGTTTAATGGTGAGGATGAAGTTGAGTAAAAGAGCAAGAATTTTAACTGAACAAAACTTTATTAACTAAAAAAAATTAAAGAATTGGAATGAAATCAAAGCTGTGAGCGTCCACTCATGGCTAGGGACAAGTGATACTCTTAACTTTGACTTTCTTCTTCTTCTGATATAACATAAGAAAACTCAACAAACTCAATACAATATGATTTGTATAAAACTAAGAAAAATATGAACATAATAAGAATTATAACATCATTTAAATAAAGTGATACTGGAGCTACACTAAGCAGTAGTTTACCGTTACAACTTAATATTGTGATAACGAAATTAAGAAAAAGATTAAAAAACTTAAAATTAAAGCGAAGTGATTAAAAATTATAATTGAAAAAATATTATTAATTATTAAATATTATAGAAAAAACCAACCGAACAACAACAAACTACTAAAACAAAAAACTGAATGAACTCAAAGAGACTTTAACCAGAGTACAAACGGAAGTAATGCATCAATACAGGGTAGTCAAAAATATTTATAATTTTTATATATATTTAAAAATATATATATTTAAAAATATGTATATTTAAAAATATTTTTACATTCTAATATATTTTTATTTACCGTTAGGTTTGCTAATGCTTGCTTTATGTTCTTTGCATACAGCAAGAAATGCAACAAAAACTTTGTTTGCAAACTATTTCCAACAACAATTAAGGTGTTACCTTTTTTTAAAGCAAGTAAAAATATTGAGCAATGTGAAAATAATTTTGACTACCTCTGTATCTGAATAATTACATTCTAAGCCCAAGTTTTATTTTTTTTTTTTAGAAAAACTGATTTAGTCCGAATAGACCTTAATTTAATCTAAGGCTATTGAAAAGCCAAGGAGCCACTGAAGTAAAAAAAAATTCTTAAGGTCTTAGCTTTAGTTGTTATATATATATATATATATATATATATACTAGCTTAATACCCGGCTTTACTCGGGAGTTGATATAAATAATTTTTGAATTTATTCGTCGATTTAAAAAACCTTTTCACAAAATTTAGAAGGAAATTCGAGTGCATCATTCAAACCGGTAACTTCGGCGAAATGAGCAATATGTAGCTTCAACATCTGAAGATTATGAGAAAAAGTTAGGGAAATCGTGATTTCTGTGTGCGTGCCGATAACTTGCAGAAGTATATTTTCAAATTTTATATTTTATTAGAGCAACAGCGAAGCATTTATGCTTAATTTTTTTTTTTTTTTTTTTTTTTTTGGTAAGCGTTTATGTAAATTCTTTCTTTAAGCTCGTGTCGTAATGTTATTGTAGCGTCTAATGTGTTCAAGCTACTAAACTTGTGGACAGTTTATGTGTTATTATTGTTGGCGTAACCTTTGTGTGTTGTTTTTAAGGCTTCACAATATTAATAATTTACAGATCCTTTTAAAAGAACTGAATACACATAAAGGGTGGTTAAATTTATGTGAACCACACCTAAACGTCAAGTTTTTTTCTGCATTTTATTTGACATTTCTCAATTTCAGACTAACTCAATTTGAACCATGGAAAGATACACAATCGAGCAACGCGTTAAAGTTATTCAGGCTTATTATGAAAATGGGCGTTCAAATCAAAATGCATATCGTGCACTTCGTGATTTTTTCGGTCAATTTAATCGTCCAAATGTGCGTACAATCGGAAAAATCGTGCAAAAACTTGAGCAAACCGGTTCTGTAGGAGCTGTGAAAACACCAGTGCATGCTCGTACAGCTCGTACTGCAGAAAATATTGCTGCTGTTCCCGATAGTGTGGCTGAAGAGCCGTCAGGCAGTTACTGTGAATGGTGTTCGCTATCGTGAAATGATAACCAACTTTTTGCCCAAATTTGAAGATATGAACGTGGACGATATGTGGTTTCAACAGGACGGTGACACTTGCCACACAGCTAACGAAACAATGGCTCTTTTGAGCGGCAAGTTCAATGGCCGTGTTATCTCACGTGGTGGCGATGTCAATTGGCTGCTAAGATCATGTGATTTAACACCGTGCCTCAGCGTCATCGAAAATTTGGACCATCGGATGGAAGTGTGCCGCCGAGGTCGCGGCGGCCATTTGGCCGATATTTTGTTCCATACATAATTAAACCATACCAATATTTCATAATAAAAAAAAATGGCAATAATTTCCTAAATAATTTGTGTTTTATTCAAAATCAGCATCGGCGCTTAAAATTTAACCACCCTTTATAAAAAAATTCAAACATGTTAAGTATTAAGAATAAATCAAATCTTGTTTAATTAAAAAAAAATTGTTAAAAGAACGTATGGACACAAAGATTTGCACAATAGGTAGGAGGGAGTAGGCGGGTGCTCGAAATAGGGAATTTTAAACATAAAATAAGTTTTATTAATGTAGATAGTACGGAAACAATTAAGATTTTTTTTTTTGTTAAACTGAAACAATTTTTGCCAATCAAGAAAATGGGCCCAATCACGATAGCCGACGGGAACTCGTCGGAAGACTTTTCCGATTTCCGCTGAAAAAGCAATCGAGGTATTCGTCGGAAATTCGAACTCTTACGTCGAGAAAGTGCAATCGAATTCTCCGACGGATAGGATTTATCTGTGAAATTTACTCACAAAAATTTTTGTCGTAAGATTGAAAAAGTTTCAAAGAAATTGGTTTTTATTTGACCAAATAACCACAGAAGGTTAATTAATATTTCATAATGAAAATAATAAAAATTTCATAATGGAATGAAATAGACATATTGAGTACAAGAAAGAAACATATTTAACTAGATGGAATACCCGGCGCCGCCCGGGGGTGTGCAGCATTCAGGGCGAGTAAAATGTGTGGAACAAAATCTGAAAATTGATTTCAAGTGTGACCAATGTAAAAGGGTCTTTGGAATAAAACGGCATTTAGGCTCATTAAATTTATTAAATACACTAGATGGTGAAAAAATGATTAAAACGCTTAAAATGCTTAAAAATGTTATCTATATACAGCTGCGAGCATTGAAATAGTAGTGGGTACAAACATTTCATACTTTTTCCGACTGTGAAAAATTTAAAATAATTTTGCCAACGGATGCATTGAAAAAGTAAAGTGTACTATCCCAACTATCACTACATTAAAAATGTTTTGATTTACATATTCACAATATATGATTTTTATATAAAAATATTAAAATTGATGAAAATTACATGGAGCAATAAAATAGTAGTATATAAGAAAAAGTGTTATTTAGGGAACAATAATGTATTTCTAGAAGTTCTATTTATCTTTTAGTATACTACAGAATTAGTATTTGGTAGCATGGCCTTTATTTTTAATTACGGCTGAGCACCGTCTCCCCATGGAGTCAACAAGGGTCTCGCATCTCTTAAGAGGTATATTTTGCCATCCACGCTGAACCACGTACCAAAGCTCGTTGTTGTTTTTTGGCTTAGCATCCCATACAGCTTTCTTAACATCAGCCCAAAGATTTTCAATAGGATTGAGGTCAGGACTCTGAGCTGGCCAGTCCATAACCTCAACTTCATTAACCCGAAACCATTCCTTTGCCAGTCTACTCGTATGTTTCGGGTCATTATCCTGCTGGAATGTCCATATCAGCGGCATGTTTTCTTCAGCAAATGGCGACATGACATTTTTTAGTATATTGACGTACCCGTGCTGATCCATGATGCTATCAATCCTGTGAATCGGACCAACACCTCTGTAGGAGAAACAGCCCCACACCATTATACTGGATCCACCATGCTTCTATGTTTTTGTGGTGAACCGAGGGTCATATTCCGTATTAGGGGGGGCGTCTCACATACTCGCGAGACCCTTTGCCGCCATACAGCACAATTTTGGATTCATCTGTCCAGAGTATATTCCTCCACTTTTCTATAGGCCAAGTTAGATGCTCTTGTGCAAACTGAAGACGACGTGTTATGTGGTTTTTCTTTAGCAGAGGAACCTTACGAGGACTGCGAGCGTATAAATTATGTTCTCGAAGAGTTCTTCTTACTGTATGAACACCACAGGGCAAGTTTAGTTCATCTCGTATCTCCACAGCCGACATTGTTGGACGAATTTTAGCACACCTTACAATTTTCCTGATGGCAACCTTCGATAAAATTGGCTTTCCACCTCTTTTTTCATCCTTTTCTTTATACAAAATTGCATTGCGGATCATTGTAGAGGAACAGCCGATGAGTTTTTCTACTTCCTTGTAGGTTTTACCGCTTTTTATCAGTTTTTGTATCATCGCTCGTTTTTCTGCACTGCAATGCTTTCCGCGGCCCACTAAAGGATGCAGATTCATAAATTTTTATTTTTCACTGCTCAAATTTTAAGAAATAACAACAAAACTTACTTTTTATGTATTCAAAATAAATATTTTGACGTTAAAACAAAATCTTTACACGATTTCCTTGCTTACTACTATTTTAATGCTCGCTCAGAAAAGCAGATAACACAATTCAAGCTGTTCTACAAAATAACTGTAAGCTTCTGACATTTTGAAATTGTGTGCAACAGGGATGTAACATATAAGGCCATATCATTTTAGTACTGGCCGGCATCAATATACTATAGGGTACAAAATATGTAGCAAAATTTGTTTTGCGAATACGCACTACTATTTCAATGCTCGGCACTGTATATATATAAAATTGTAAAAAAAAAAATCTGTACATGAAATTTTTTTTGCGATGGACATTTTGAGCGACGCTAAGTCCAAAAATAGCATTTTTAAAATTTTTGTCTGTCTGTCTGTTAGAGCATCACGCGAAAACCACCAGATGGATTTGAATGAAACTTGACATCTAGGCTTCTTATACCCCCGGTCAATATATAGGCTACTTTTTATTCAGTAAAAAAGGTTGGACCCGGTAGGGGGCGCTGCGATCGGGATTCAGGCATTCTTTTTTTTAGCTTATCTCCGAAACCGTTCATCCGATTTGCATGAAGATTTGTAAGTAGAGTTTTTCGAATACGGTGAATTTTTATAACTTATGTACTCTGTTCTATCTCGAACACCAGAGGGTGCTGTAGTACAAATATTTTGGAAAACCTCAAAAAACTCCTGCATCGTGCATCCGATTTGCATAAAAAACTTGGAATATAGGGGTTTTCGGATACGGTGAATGTTTTGGACTTAATTTTTTTGTGCTATCTTGAACACCAGAGAGCGCTGTAGTACAAATTTTAGGAAATCGTGAAAAACTCCAAAACTGCTCATCCGATTTGGATGAAAATTTGTAAATAGCGATTTTCGAGTACGACAAGGGTTTGCTCTTTCTCGAAACTAGAGGACGCTGTTGTACAATTTGTACGTGTGTATGTTATTAAACTGTTCCTACACGGCTGCACCGATTTTGATGAAATTTTTTGTGTGTGTTTAAGTGGATCCCTGGAGGGTTCATATTCGCAACTGGACCCGGTAGGTGGCGCTGTGATCGGGTTCCACGAATTTTGTTATTATAACTTATCTCCGAAACTATTCATCCGATTTATATAAAAATATGTATTTAGGGGTTTTCGGATACGGTAGTTTTTATGACTTATTTATTTTGTTTTGTATTGAACACCAGAGGGTACTGCAGTACAAATGTTTTAAAAATGTCGAAAAACTTCTAGCTGTACATCAAATTTGCGTGAAAATTTTTACATTGGAGTTTTCGGATACGGTGGGTATTTTAGACTTTTTTTTCTGCGCTATCTTAAACACCAGATGGTGCTGTAGTACAAATCACTTAAGAAATCGTGAAACACTTAAAACCGCTCATGCGATTTAGATAAAAATTTGTATTTCGGATATATAGGATTTAAAATCGAGTATGGAAAGGGCTTTGGCGTTATTTTTTAAATTCTATCTCTAAAACAATAGGGCGCTGTTGTACAAATACCGCAAAAAAACTCAAAACAACTTATCCGATAAGTATGATTTTTATAAGTGGTTTTCGGGTGCGGTGAGTCTTTTGGCGCTATGTATTTCATATATCAATATATCATAAATATATTAATTTCTTCATTAATATAAATGCTTTGAAGTTGGCGCTTCTGATTAAAAGTCTAATTATATTAGCGCCGACCTTAAAAGCTTTTGTAATCATGAAGAAATTAATATATTTATGATAATAAAACAAATAAGAAAAAAATTAAAATGATAAGATTTTATATACAACTAGCTGAACCCGGTGTGCTTCGCTACACCTATAGTGATAAAATAAAAAGTATTTAGATATTAATTAAAGTTTGGTCAAAACTGGTGCAGTTGTTCTTGAGTTACTGTGCAAAAACAAAAAGAAACTAAATATTGCGTCATCTGTCGGACGAACTTCAAACTACACAGGAACACTCCTCCAAATCGGTGCAGTAGTTCTTGAGTTACGGTGCAAAAACACAAAAAAACTAAATATTGCGCTATCTGTCGGACGAACTTCAAACTACACAGAAACACTCCTCACGCCCCATAGAGCATGTACATAAAGTTTGGTCAAAATCGGTGCAGTAGTTTTAGAGTTTAGCCATCACGAACATACACGTCATTTTTATATATATAGAGAAGAGATAAATTGTTTAGATAAATTATCAAATATGACCAAGAAGTTAAAAGGAAGAGTAATTTTAAAATTATTTTTTACTTTGTAGTGATTTTGTGTCGGTTGTTTTTTTTTTAAGTTTTTATTTTTTGAGATACTCTTGATGAGATACTATTAATTTTCGTGAAAAAGATGGGTTCCTTTCTTATGCGATAACTTTTTTATGCAATATTTATCGGCCAAACCGCTTTAGAAACATATACTATATATAATAAACTATAGAAAATTGGAAAACAACTATTGAGTTTCTTCGCCGAGTTTTACGAGAAACTCCCCTTAAATAAATATATTTTTTAATTGAGGAACAGCAGAAGAAAACACTTTGAGCATAAGTGACTTTTTTCGATTCCGCATTTTCAAGCCATCCACTGACCAAAAATCAGAGATTAAATTTTAATTAAACTCCTTTCAAGTTATACAAAAACTGAGAATTACATTTATATGTTGGCATCTCCTGTAAAATTTAAAAAGCAAATTAACTTATCCGGTTTGGTTCTGCTGCTCCTCAATTTATGCGTTATATTATTTTTATGACACATCCATGTTCTATTTTTATACCCCAACGCGTACTGCGTAATGGGTATATTAACTTTGTCATTCCGTTTGTAACGCCAAGAAGGAGGCGTATAGAAAAATATATATTTTTGATCAGCATCATCTCCTGAGTCGATTTCCAAGTCCGTCTGTCTGTCCATCTGTCGATACGATTACAGCCGCATTTTTAAAGCTATCGCGGTGAAATTCAAAATATAAATTTATTTTTAAAAAAGGAAGATCAAGTTCGAAAATGGGCTAAATCGGATGAAAACCACGCCTACCTCCCATACAAAGTGACTTTATATTAACCGTAAAATGTCTTTAAAATCCACAAAAATTAAAGAAATGCCTTGAAATTTCGCAGGTGAGCTTTAGTCTTAATCTTAGCTATGAAATTTGGAAAAATCGGACGGAAACCACGCCTACCTCCCATACAAATTGCCTTTATTTTAAACGTTAAATCTCTTAAAAATCCACAAAAAATAATGAAATGTCTTGAAATTTTGCACTTTAGCTTTGATATATAATATGAACGAACCATTTCTATGATGTATGACAAAATCGGATCAAAACCACTCCTACTTCCCATACAAAGTGACGTCATCAAAATAAGAAAACTTTCGTTAGTATATAAAACTGAATGTCATCGTGTATATCGTGACTATAGACTTCGAATATACTTCAATATGGCCGCGGGGGGGTATTTTAGCTTCGGTACCCTGCCGAAGCTCCACCCTTACTAGTTGTGAATTGATTTGTTTTTATGATTTAGTTTTAATTTATGATAATTAGAGTGGAAAAAATTTTTAACCTCATGGGCTTCATATATACTTGAAAACTACGCATAAAAAATAAATTTCTGCATCTTTAGTCTTTTTTCTGTGACATAACTTTTGACGAGGGTTTATATATTTCATTGGCATTTATTATTTTTTTTTATTTTTCTGAAATCCAGAAAAATTGGGAGCAATTAATTAGGAGATAATTTTTTTGATGCAAACCTCTTCATTAAAGCATAAATAACAACTTGTCAAGAGTTCCCTATGATACCATGTATGCGCTAGTAGATATTTAGGTTCAAAGATCACCGAAATCAGTCATTCGATTATGTCGCCTCTTTGTAGGACAAAAAATATGCTCAGGACAAAAGTGTAGATCAGATAATTCTCTACAAAAATGCCCTTAACAGTTTTAACATAAAACAAACATTTTCCACGATATGCGACTAAATATGTTTGAATAGCGCAAACCACAAAAAAAACTAAAGATGCAGAAATTTTTTTTACGCTTAGTTTTCAAAAATATACGAAGCCTATGAAGATTTTTTGCTTCCATACATTTCGTTCCACTCTAGTGATGATATTGGTAATTATTTAGATTGAATTTATGTTCATATTGCTTATGCTTTAGTTGTATTTAGTTTATCAAATACAAACACTAGTACACAAATGCGATTTTTTTTGTCCCGACGATTTATAAGAAATCCCGGAATTTTTTTGACTTGTCCCGACAACAGCCTTTCAGAATTTGGCAATCCTAGACAATCCAATAATTCGAATTATTAATTTTAAACCTGAAATAATTTGGACCCGCACCTACTCAAACCTATACCAAATCTCAATATCAAATATCATGTGTTAATATTTACTGAAATAAAGTATTAAAACCTAAGAACAATTATAGTTTTTTTTAGTATTTGTAAAACAGCGGTCTCTCTGGCTTTCGAAAAAGTGCAAAACAGATAGCACCACAACAATTGCCATACTCGAAAATGAGCGGTTTTGGAGTTTCTCACGATTGCTTAAGAGATTTGTGCTAAAGCACCTTATGGTGTTCAAAATAGATTAGAATAGCCGCCGTTCGAATGAGCGGCTTACGAGTTTTTAGAGAAATTATGAATCTCAAATCTGATATAATTTGGGCCCGCACCCACTTTCTGCAGGGAGCTTGGAAAATAACCTACTCGCTCTATGAGAAATATCAATACCATGGTGTAAATATTTACTATATATAAAATACAGTATTAAAACTAAAGTGAATCGCCCCCGAATCGATAAATGTTGAGTTTTTTTAAATATTTGTACAACAGCGCTCACTGACTTTCGATATAGTGCAAAAGAGAGATAGCGCCAAAACAATTTCCATACTCGAAAATGAGCGGTTTTGTAGTTTCTCACGATCTTTCTAAGAGATTTGTACTGAGATTTGTATTGTTCAAGAAAGATCAGAATAGATAAATCCAAAATACTTACCATATCCGAAAATATCCATATACAAATTTTCATGAAATTCAAATGAGCGGTTTATGAGTTTTCAAAGTTTTTTTTTTAAATATTTATACTACAGCGACCTCTGGTCTTTAAAATAGAAAAAAAGAAAAGTCGTCAACACTCACCGTACCCGAAAACCCTTGCATACAAATTTTAAGGCAAATCGGATGAGCAATTTCGAAAAAAATTTCCTGTAACTCGATCGCAGCGTCACCTACCAAGGCCCAATTATTTTCTATTTTCAACTAAATATCAACTATTTTCACCTGACACTATTTATGTACGCTAAAATATAGACTTTCAATCGGCCCATCAATTCAATGATTTCTGAAAAAGTGGACGTGTCTATAGTTTGACCACGCCCATTTTTAGCAAAGTTGCCGACAATAACCATACGAAATAAATTGCAAAATAAGAGTCTTATACGACTCTTTCGTTTTACGATTTCGACAATCGACAATTCGTTTTACGATTTCGACAATCGTTTGAAATATAGTATTTTCAAATGCGATGATAACGCTGATAGCATGCATGCCGACGCTGGTAGCGGCCAAGAAAGGAGCGTGGGCACAGGCATCAAACTAGCGGCTGACGGAAGCACTGAAAATGTGGACAATTCTATGGAATATGAAGCAAACATAAGTGACGCCGACGAGAGCGCAATGGGTGTGGACGACGCTGCTGACCGCGCGGCTGACCGAAAATATCCATTGAGTGTTTGCTGTTTGAAAGGAAGTTAATGTTTGAGGATCGTTCGAGCCGACTCACTTTAAAATGGCTGTTTGAATCCAGGAAATGGCAAACAAATAAAACATTTCAAGAATATTTTCATGATAAAGTAATTTTATCAAATAAAATACAAAACCTCGAGGATGACGAGCTGCTATAGTACCTTATCAAGGGGATTCCTGATTATTCTCTTATTGTTAATTAATAAGTTAATTAATTATTAATTAATAAGTTAATTAATTATTAATTAATTGCAACTCCATTGGTCATATGGCTGGCGAATGTCGTGAACCGAAGCGGGAAGTAGGCGCATATTATGTATGTGCAGAATTTGGACACTTTGCAGCTGAATGCCCAAAGACGAAGATGTCTCAGGTACACCATATAAGTCAAAATGAGAAAAACGATGATTACGTAAGGCAATTGGTGATTCTTTTATACATTTAAATTATAATTAGAATACTTCATTAGAAACAATAATTGATACCGGCTGCCCAATAAGTTTTGTTTGTCAACAGTTCGTGCCATAAATTCTTTTTAAAAATGTTAATAACAAAACTATGTTTCTAAACTACAGCGGTATAAATAAAAGCCCACTTAATATTACTGAGAAAATAAATTGTATTATTTTTTATGAAAGAAAAAATATAGAGTTGGATTTGTTTGTCGTTTCAGATGATACAGTGATGTACCCAATTATATTGGGAAACGATTTCTTAAAAATAGCTAAACTTAAATTAAAGAGTGAGGAAAATTATTTACAAAATGGAAAAGAGAATAATGATTCTATGATGAAAATGATTTAGATTTTGATAATGATAACATAAGTATGGATACAAAAAATTAATTTGATAAATTGTATAAAGAATGTTATATTTATTGTGAACGTCCCGATGAGCCTGAAATTAGATGCGATATGAAATTATTATTAAACTAGCTGAATACCCGGCTTAACTCGGGAGTTGATATAAATAATTTTCGATTTCATTCGTCAATTTGAAAAACTTTTCACAAACTTTAAAAGGAATTTAGTGTGCATCTTTCAAACCGGTAACTTCGGCGAAATGAACAAAATGTAGTTTCAACATTTATGTGAATTATGAGAAAAAGTTGGGGAAATCGTGATTTGTGTGTGCGTGCCGCCGATCGCTTGCAAAAATATATTTTCAATATATTTGTTAATGCGTGCTCAAATACCACAGAATTCGTCATCAGCTGTCCTGATTTGAAAAAGAAAAGACGACATTTCGTCGCTCGTATGACTAACTGACGTATCTGAAATTTCTTAATTGTTCAGGAGAGCACTTTTTAACTTTTAGCTTGTATATTTTTCTTTTTGACGGTCGTATATTCTTGAATAGTAAGACTTTTTTTTTCTATTTGTGTACTTAAATACTTAATATTTAATATGGTTGTAAAAAAAAAAAAATTAGCATTGTATAATTTGTGCAATTCGTGTTTGAAAAGATACGCCAGTTTGTGAAATTTTTTTTTTTTTTTTTTGCAGATACGACCTTCAATAAGCTAAAAAATTAAAATAAATGGACATGTAAAGATTTGAAAATAAGCTTTATTTCAGATAAAAATAAAAATTAATTCATAATTAAACGTAAACAGTCTCCATAAACAGTAACAAAATCGACGGTTTTAAAAAATTAAACTTAAATATTATTACAACAGAAGAAAGTAAGAAATGTATTAATTGATCAAAAACAAAATAATTATATATTTTTTGCGATAATTTTGGCTTCGAATAGTAACTTATTATCACGGAAATGTATAGCGGAAAACTGAGGTAATATTAAATTATATACGAAAAACAAAAAACTAAATAATTTAATGTTAACAAAATCGCCATGTCAAGCTTCAAATGCTTTGTTGTAATTAACAAATTGAACACTTTAGTGTGAAAGTGATCTATAAAAGGCAACATGCTCAGATAATCTGATTACAGGAGTATTACCAGTTGTTAACGAATTTAAGTCGTTAAATTTATCTTTAGAAATCTTTGGTGGCGAAGTGTTAAGTGGAAAAATTACATCATTTAAAAATTTTTAATTATTTCGATTTAATTTTAATGACCGATAGTTAGTTTCAATATGGCTAGTTTTGAAAAATAGTAATGTTGGCTTATTTTTTTTAACCTAATATTCCACCATTTCCGTCCAATCGATTTTTTCCCGAGTATCATCGCTTCGGATTTTTAAAAGTTTCAAATCAAGTGACAATTTCTTAAAGTTCATAAAGTCAGAATAATCAAGTGCGACTACTTGATATGGCTTATTTTTTCTTGCCAATCTAAAAATTGGAATCAATTGACTGGGAACATGTATATCACCGCTCTTCCTCAAAGCATAGTTGATTGCACTGTGCGCTGAGTCGCCTTCACTTTGACCGTGGCAAGGTATGGATATGCGTAAACTGATTTCTCTTATATTTATTGAATTGTTCACCACATACATTAAAGTAGAGGCAACAATAGAATTTTTATTTTGTCCACTACAACCGTCAGCAAACAAATCAACTTTTTCGAAACCTTTTTCGTCATACTTCTGAAGAAAGAGATAAAGAGCAGTTGATATTTCTGATGCACCTCTCTTACTAACTCCTTCATGCCATGTAAAACAACAACAATCACCAGAAGCAATATCGTACATCGTCAAGTTATAAACTGAGAGCCGTCTTTTATAAAACACAGCATTATCATTGCTGATCGGTAAATTTATGACCTGCTGCAAATCCAAAGAACAACATAGTATATTTGTGTTTTGTTTCGAATATTTTTTACATTCTGTTCTTATGGTACGGAACATATTTTTTTCATCTTTATGGCTTAGAAACCTTTCTTTCAAATTATTTCTAGTGTCCTCTGCACCTTCGTAGTATGACATACAAAGACTACACTGATCTTTTTTGGGGCGATGGAATGACAAATTCTTTGTTTTAAATACCTTTCGATATGTTGAAAAACTAGGTTTTGTCCGTATCATGACTTAATTCATTTAATAGCATAGTATACATCTTTCGTAAAGTAAGGTCACTATGTAAATATTCACGAGTTGTATTTTGGCGGCAATAGTGGGATTCAACTCTTGGAAATTTGGCGATATGTTTATCAATTTTGGTTCTGATGCGTTGGTCGCTTTCAATCAATTTTTTTCTACGCCCTCCACGTTTTTCAATTTCTACGATACCAGTCGCAGAAGTTTTAGCCATAACAGTTCTTACTGTGCGTTCTTTGACATCCAATGTATTTAAAAAGAATTTTCGACATACTTTAACAGATGTACCTTGCAATGGAAGATAATATTCAAACGTACTTAACCTTCTTGAATTCGCTCCAACAGTTTTACGCTTTGTTTCATGTTGTTTTACAAACCGAGCAATGTATTCCCGTTGACTTTGTAATGACCCCAACGTCCAAAAATCATTAAATATAAGTTTTCGAGTTTGGTGAGAAAAATCACTACAGTTTCGATTTGCTCTTTTACAGTTTTCAATATTGCAAGTTAACCCTAACGTACGCACTGGAACAATATTTTTATGAACTTGTGTTATATATTCTTTTCCGTTCTCCTTTAATTGTTTCGCAAGCTTTTTCTTATTGATGTTTTTATTTTTTGCTATGACAAATTCTCTTTGAGAACCATCCATTTCATAATCCTCTGGACGCATACTGGTAGACGCTGCAGTACTCAAGATTTCTGTCAAGGAGTTACGCGGTTTTGATGTATGAGTTTCACAAGAAATATCAGCAACGAAATGGTCCCAACATATCAAGCAACTGCATCTGAAACAGGAACTAAATACTACTCTTCTGCATCCAAAAGCTTCACAAGATTGTACGTTCGCATTTGAGTCCAAACGGCGCATAAATGCGTTTCGATCGTGTTGTGATGATGAGCGGAAATATTTTTTCTGTGCAAGAGGTTCATCATCTGAGGAGCTCAATGATGATGGAAGATGATTATCCTTTTCACTCATTGTATTTAAAGTCACCACCACTTAAAAAAAAATAATGTTTTTGTCAAGCTTATGCTCAAGCTTATAATCAATGAAATAGCAATGCTTGCTATTACTCTGATGCTTACCTATTTTTAAATATTGAAATAAATTCGTAAAAGTTTTCTATGAAAAAAATTAGAACTTTCCAAAGCCAAAAATAACTTCTTGCAACCAACCACTCATTTAACATGTAATTGCCAACTAAATGCATTTTTTGCCGTCAACAAATAAATTTTTAAATGTAGCACTTATTCGCTAACATTATTCCCGTTATCTTTCATATGCAAGTAAAGAGGAATTAAAGAGTATGCAAAGAGCGTAGTTATAAATAAAACCTTGATCGCGACAGTAGTCATCGGCTAAGTGCACCACTAAATGCCCTTTATTAACTTACGCCACTTAGTGACGATAGGGTTTAAGTAATATGTTAGATACGACTCAAAGGCATGTTTGTTTTTAGCCTAACTGTTTTATTTATAGTTATAATTTTTTCGGACCTGATGCAGTATAGCTAAAGAAATATATTGGCATCTTTAACTCAATTTCGCAAAAAATGCTAGTTACGTCAGTTAGTCATACGAGCGACGATTTATCACCCTTCGCGCTTTGCTAGGCCATACTGTATTTTGTAGTACAGCGCCCTCTGGGGTTCAAGATATAGCAAAATACATAGCACCAAAAGACTCACCGCACCCGAAAACCACTTATAAAAATCATACTTATCGGATGAGTTGTTTTAAGTATTTTGCGGTATTTGTACAACAGCCCCTATGGTTTTAGAGATAGAATTTAAAAAATAACGTCAAAGCCCTTTCCATACTCGATATCAAATCCTATACATCCAAACTACAAATTTTTATCTAAATCGCATGAGCGGTTTTTGAGTATTTCACGATTTCTTAAGTGATTTGTACTTCAGCACCACCTGGTGTTTAAGATAGCGCAGAAAAAAAAGTCTAAAATACCCACCGTATCCGAAAACTCCAATGTAAAAATTTTCACGCAAATTGGATGTACAGCTAGGAGTTTTTCGACATTTTTAAAACATTTGTACTGCAGTACCCTCTGGTGTTCAATACAGAACAAAATAGATAAGTCATAAAAACTACCGTATACGAAAACCCCTAAATACATATACATAATCATGTAAATCGGATAAATAGTTTCGGAGATAAGCTATAACAAAATTAGTGGAACCCGATCACAGCGCCACCTACCGGGTCCAGTTGCGAATATGAACCATCCAGGGATCCACTTAAACACACACAAAAAATTTCATCAAAATCGGTGCAGCCGTGTAGGAACAGTTTAATAACATACACACGTACAAATTGTACAACAGCGTCCTCTAGTTTCGAGAGAGAGCAAAACCCTTGCCGTACTCGAAAATCGCTATTTACAAATTTTAATCCAAATCGGATGAGCAGTTTTGGAGTTTTTCACGATTTCCTAAGATTTGTACTAAAGCGCCCTCTGGTGTTTAAGATGTGCTGGCAGTGGTTTTTAAAAGGTTAGTTAAAAACAAGCTGGAATTGAGAATAGATAAGTATTACTTTATGAAATCGAATATACGATGTTTACGCTACATTATTTCAAAGGAAGGTATAGAACCAGATGAAAACAATATCGAGTCAGTTATTAATTTTCCAATACCACAAAACGTTAAGTCTGTTCAAAGTTTCCTGGGTCTGTGCTCATCTTTTCGTCGGTTTATTGAAGGGTTTTCTATCGAAGCTCAACCGATATGTTATTTGATTAGAAAGAATGTTACCTTTAAGTTCGGTGAAGATGAGATGCGATGTTTTGAAAAATTAAAACAGAAGTTAATCAAAGCACCTATTTTAGCACCCTTGAGTTGTGCGGCTGTCCCTAGGACCCGCTCGGTTCGTTCAGCACCACACTCACTACTGCTCTCAACGAGCTCCGCTCACCCTAAGATCGATCCCACTCTTTGAGTACCCGCTCGGTTCGTTCAGCATTGCTCTCAACGAGTGCAGATTCCAGAGCATTGTCTGAGGATTGAGTCGTGTTACTGCCTGTTGGACCCGCTCGGTTCGTTCAGTATCGCTCTCTCGAGTGCTCTCATCGAGTGGCAAATTCAACCCAAGTATTTCCTAAGGATTGAGTCGTGTTACTGCCCGTTGGACTCGCTCGGTTCGTTCAGTACCACACTCACTCCGCTCTCAACGAGTGATACTCTGAGCCGCCCTACTGTCCGTTGGACCAACTCATTATCGCCCTCACCTCAACCCACCACGAGTTCCCTCCTACTAAACATCCTCTCGCCCCGACCGACGAGGACAGACGACAAAACGGAGCGCTAAGACAGGTTCTGAAGGTTAACGCGGTCGTGAAGCAAACTGAGAGAAGCCAAGGGAAGATCACCCAATCTTTCGATTTGGTACGCCATGCAAGTAAAGTCCAGCCCCGCACACAAGACGAGCAGCGTACTTCCAAGGCTTGTCACCAGCACCAAGGTCACCTTTCACCAGTAACGACAGTGAAGACCTGGTAGTGAGGAGCCTCAGTGGGAATCGCCAGCCATCCACTCGCCACCATCGCCGTCCAAGCGATGACGCACTGTGCCAACCCATCACGAGTCATACATGAATAACCGACCTTACCAACAAGGTCAAGCGGTCTAAAATCCCCCAAGACCGTCTTGTAAGGACCCTGGACAGCCGTTGAGAATACCTCAGCTAAAAAAGAGCTGTAACGACCAGAAGGTACGTTACAATGCTAACCCTTAAATGTCTGGTGGTACCGCGAGCAACCAACCACTTCTACTATTTTTTCCCATCTTTTCCATTTAATTTTTGTTATTTTTGTTGTGTTATTGTTTTATGATCTAAACGCCACTATTTTTGGTTTGAATACAGATGCTTTTAACTTGTTTGACAAGTGTTTTGGTTGATCAGAGATAACACCGCAAAAAATCCCAATTTTAGTAAATTATAAATTTTCGGGAAGTTGTTTCTTTTTTTTAAATTTGGCGTTATCGCGATCGAAAAATTTATTTATTTTTTCAATAGTGTATTTTAAAGTTTATAAAAAAGTGTATAACCAGGTAATTTTAATATACGGGAAGTAAAACGCACCTGTAAAAAAGTCGTAGAACAAAAGTTTTAGAATTCCAAGTTACATAACATATATTTATTTCCTGAAATCAAAAAACTCGGACATTTAAGGGTTAAAATAAATTTAAATAAATATAGTTTCAGCAGTTATAAATCTTTTTTCCGAATTTCGTTTTTTTTTTATTTTTATGCAGAAAATAGCTCAAGACTATGCTTAAGCCATCCATGTCATTGTTTTAAAAATTTTTGTATTTTTAGATTTTTGGAGATTATTTTTCGTAAAAATGCTCAAACTCGAAATCTTGAAAAAGGCACACTTCTAGCAAAAAATTTCATAACGACCAGGTTATTCAACATAATCACACAATTTTTTGTATCTTTATTTGGTATAGTTTAAGAAAATATTTCCACAAGATTTCATTTAAACTTTTTTCAAATTTGAATTTTTTCGATTATTTTTAATACAAGACCAAAAATTACTTTTTTTTCAAAAGTTAAAAACCACAACCCTGGAGGTTTTCGTCCAATTTTTATATTTGATAGCTGATTTAAAATAAAATTAAATAGAAAGCAAACGGCGAACCAGCATTTTCAAAATTTATACTTACACAAAAGTTATTTGGGTTTTTTGAAAAAATTAGGTCTCTTCCCCATATCACCAAATAAACATGCAATAACAATAGAGTTCAGCTACTACAGCTATATCGCACTTCCTCAGCATTAACCCATCTAAAGCCACTACCCAGTAATCATTGAAAATATCAATGTTATGGATACCCGTGACCGCAAACAAGTTAATGTGGGAAACATTTACCCACCAATAAATGGGTTGGGCTCAGGGACAACACAAGACGTAACAACTAACCATGTGTATACATAGATCTAATTACACAACTAATTTTAATCTACTTTTGAGTTGATCTTTTGACAAATTAACATCAAAACCGCTACAATTGTTAACAAAGGAACTCATGCGAAAGGAGCAGTAGCCATATAGTTTGTCCTACTAAATGGCAAATAAAATAAGTTGTTAGCGTTTCTACTGCTTCTACGGTTAGTGTTAAAATTTATGTGAGAAAGAAGTTCTGGAGAATCGAATACACCTGTTATGAGCTGGTGTAAATATACGATATCTGCCGATTTCCTTCGATCACCTAAAGACTGCATTTTTAATAGTTTTAAACGATCCTCATAAGGAGGAAGGTCTAATATGTCAGTTCTACTTAAGCCCCTTAGAGCAAACTCAACAAAACGTTTTTGGATTCTTTCTATTCGATCAACATGCACATTGTAACTTGGGGACCAAACTTGACTTGCATACTCTAAGTGAGGACGCACGATTGCATAATACAACGTTGTAGTTGTAATCATGCTATTAAATTCTTTGGCCCAGCGTTTTACAAAACCAAGCATTGAAGATGATTTTTTACAAATATTATCAATATGAATGTTAAACGACAGCTTAGAATCCATGCATATACCTAGGTCTTTGACGGTGTCTACACGACTCAAGGCAGTATCTTTAATCTTATAATCAAATATCAAATTATTCCTTTTTCGCGAAAAGGTCATAGTTTGGCATTTATCTGAATTTAAAAACATTATTTTTAGTACACCAAACTTCAAAGGATTTTAGATCAGACTGGAGTAGATCTGAATTATCTCTAGAATTAATCGTTCTGTATATTTTCATATCATCGGCATAAATAAGCAGATGAGAGTGTTCAATGACATGAGTTGCATCATTGATAGCTAAAATAAACAGAAGAGGACCAAGGTGACTACCTTGAGGAACACCTGATCCAGCAATAAATTCAGAAGACAATGCTCCTCGGAAACGTATTTGATAAGATCGCTCTACCAAATACGATTTAATCCAGTTCACAAAATATTGTGGAAATCCCATTAACTCAAGTTTAAATAAGATTAGATTGTGTGGTAGCTTATTAAATGCCTTACTAAAGTCAGTGTAAACAAAATCGACCTGGTTACCAGAATCAATAGAATTTAAGCAGAATGTTGTAAAATCGAGAAGATTAGACACAGTGGATCTGCCATTCACAAAACCATGCTGTCGAGTTGTTATGACTTCCCCACAGTGAATTTTCACCCGATCATACACCATCCGCTCAAAAAGTTTTGGAATCGATGAGAGCTTAGCGATAGGCCTATAGTTACTAACATCGTTCCTGCAACCCTTTTTAAAAATAGGACTTATAAATGATTTTTTCCAAAAAAGTGGAAAATAACTTTCGTAAATAGATTTATTGAATAATAAAGAAAGTGGTTGACTCAAGACGGAACCGCATTGTGTTAACACTGCGGCAGGAACACCGTCAGGTCCAGCACCAAACTCCTCATCGATCGATCTAATATACATTAAAATATCCTCTGGAGTGAAGGATATATGTTCCAAAGATACTCTGGGTTCGGAATTCATATATTCAAAGTACTCTCCATCAGGAGTAAAAGGATCTGAACAGAATGATTCTTTAAAAAGATTGGCGAATAGGCCACAAATTTTGACGGGATTGTCAGTAAATCCCTCAGGAGTTCTAAATGAAGAAGGAAATCCATCAGATTTCTTCTTTGTGTTTACGAATCCCCAAATTTCTTTGGATCTGTCAATATTCTCAGCTTAACATTATCTAAATATTCGTGATATAATGTAGCTGAGCGATTTTCAAATTCCAGAAACAAACGTTTGTAAGTTTCTAGGTCGTTTGAGCCTAAGCTACAGACGTATTTCTTCCATGCCCTATTCCTGTTGTTGCGAAGAGTCTTTAAATCCTTTGTGTACCAAGGGTACGCAGAATTCCTCGCAAATTTGAGACTATAAGGTACTGATTGAGAAAACACAGCAGAGTTCCATATAAAAAAAATGTATGGAGTCATCAAGGCAATTTCCTTTTATATATTCCAAAATTGCATTAAGTTTACCATGAAGCAACTGATTCAACTTCAAAAAGTCAGCTTTTTTAAAATTGAATTCATAAAGCTTATCTGCTGAATTAGAATTTACTATATTTGCTCTGTCGGATTTGTACCAAATACTCAATGGTGGATGATATTCATCAACAGTAGTTAGAGCATGAAAGGCCCTCTTAACAACAACATTGTTACTGTCTGTAGTTAAGACCAGGTCAAGAAGTCTTTCAAGACTATTATAAATACATCTCACTTGTTGTAAGTCTGAACATATATTATCAACAAATATATGTTCTTGGTGGGTCTTCGAATTAGATGCACAATAGTACGTATCATCGTCAGAAGAATGCCATTTTAAATCAGGTAGATTAAAATCGCCCAATAATAAAATGTCGTCATTAACGTCAAGTAAATCAATTATGTAATCTATGCACTCCGCAAGGCTTGAATAGACCTATACACTACTCTTAGGAGGAACATATGCATTAATAACATATACATTAGAGTTACTATGTATAACTTTAACGCAAATTAATTCAATATTAGAAGAGCAGGGAATGTCAACAATAAAACTGACAAAGCAGTTCCTCACAGCCAAAAGGACACCACCACCGACAGAAGAAATATTGTCAGTGTATCTGTCTTTTCTAAAAACTTGAAAACTATTGTCAAACAATTCCAAATCAGTAATGCTTCCGTTCAGCCACGTTTCTGTTAACGCGATAATATCCTCAGAGCAATTTTGAGTTGATAGAAATAAGCTCTGCGTCTTAGAACGTAGTCCCCTTACATTTTGATAGTAAAGGGACAGCCTATTTAGTTTTTTTGAGTCTGGCGGGCGGCTTGAGTCACCCTTTTAGACTTATTTTTTGGCTTGAACTCAGTAACAAGAATATTATCGGCCCACAAATTAGATTTAAGAACAGTTGTAAAATCTTCGGCTGCAACTGTTAGAATAAAAGAAGCATGGGAAGGTTTATTACCAATTTTTTTGCATGAACAGAATGCATTTGAGTTCACTAACTTGGATTGCCTGACAAACGTCAATATATTTTCTATTGATGTGTCGGGCTGAAGACGTGAAATGATAACATTTCTGGTCCTCGAAACTGCTCTTAAAGTCAAATGACTGTTAGGCGTATGTTAATACTGGCATGTACCGATGTATGTCGGCACGAGTTCCCGTGGTCGTAGGAACACCAAATTTTATTTACATTTATTTTTAGATCATACGAAGAAATTATGAGAGTAATCCATAAAAAAACACAAATTACATTTTTAAGGGACAATCTAACCTAGATACTTGAAGCAATTCAAATTTTCAATAGAGGAACAGCCCGAAGACCAAGACCCAGCATCAAAGAATGTTTGTGTAAATTTACAAGAACATATACTACTACAGTATACTATATATTACTACATAGACAAAATTTTCCACACTTGCCGCTATGAAAAAAGAAAGAGTCGTAGTCTAATTTTCTTGCGTTAACATTAAAGGACATAATTCCAGTTTTATCACTGAGTACTTTCTTATGAATCATAAACCAGTGACTTAAGGGCCTACTAAAGTTTTTCGGCGACCAAAACTCAATTTTTTTGAAACTTTTCGAATGTATAACATCTTAAAAATATTCTCAGAAAGTAAATAAAAAGTGTTGTAATTATAACCACAATCGTCCGAAAAGAAGACAATGTACTCATACACTCAAGTGTATGTTTTTTAGGTAAGACACATTTGATGCAACCGAAATTAGAAAAAAGTACCAAAAAATCACAAGACACCAAATTTCATTTCTTTTGAGCCGAAACTTTTAAATTCAAATACAAGTTGTTAAAAGATCATGTATACCTTAATAAACTACTTCTAGAACTTTAGGTATAAAGCGTTTTTCTCGAAAAGGGTGTTTTGACCGGTGGATAGCATTACTTGAAAACTATGATAAGCATCAGTACCAAATTTATTTCACTCTTTAAGCAAATATGATCGGTACTTTAGATCGTTCGATTTGAATTTAAGAGAAATACTTTTTCATAACCTAAAACAAAATTTTTTTTTAGTCAAAAATCAGGTTTTGCTGACATTTTGGGAAAAATCAACATTTTTCTAAAATCTTCAATGAAAACCTCAAAAAGCTTTAGCAACACCATAATCATTTGTTTTTTTGTTTTTAGATGAACAAGCTCTGAAAAATCGTGTCCACCGCATATTTAAGGTACCTTAAATAGAACATATAAAGAATTAAATTAAAAAAATAAAAATACAATTGTTTAAAGTAGAATGGGATAGCCAAAAAGAACATAACAAAAAAATCTCCAAGAAAATCACACGCTTCGATCTTGAGTTACGGAATTAGTAACACACATCATGACTTTGTTTTATATATATATATAATGCACAGTGCTACTTAAATTGCTCCAGCTTGGCTTCTAAAAGTTTTTTATCAAGCTCGAACTTTTGAAGCTTGAGTGCTTCAACTTCACGGTTGTGGCGTTTTTCTCTTCTATATTTTTTTCAATCCCTTTTACAAATCACCTAGAATAGCGTTCCAGTTCAGCAAGGCACCTGTTTTGTTATTCTTGGCTATTTCGCATGTCCGTCCGTACAGAAGGTTTCTTTTTTTATAAATAAGTAACAAAAATACATTAAATCATTGACTTAAAAAAGTTATATAATGTGAAAATACCATTTAATTAAATTTTTAAAAGTTCCGATTCTCCTATGTTTAAGAAACTGCAACCCTTATTTCATTTATACTTTCTTCGAAATTCTGACATAAATATCGAAAATGAGAAATTCCGTCGGATACCTCCATTACATTTTCCTTTACGTCGGAAACCATGATTTCCGTCGAGCGGAAAATCCGACCGCGATTGGGTCCAATATCATATGAGGAGTCAAAAATGCAATTTGAATTTAAATTATTTTTCAACAAAATCTGTTGCGCCATTTTATAAGAAAACATTAAATATATGGACCTTCCTCGAAAAAATAATCAAAAAATATAAATGCTAATTAACCACTATTATTAATTTTATAAAACATTTTTATTGACTTTTCAGACAAAAAAGAATTGAGTTAAATGCATTTTCAAACAGCAGAGTAACTTGAAGCGAAAATCAAATCTTTAAATTTCTGATAATTTTTTCTTGCTTCAGGTAACATTGATGTGTTCAAAAATTCATTTTACTTAGAATTTCTATTGTTTTGAAATTAATGATATGAGTGATTAACGGTAAAATTTTTAAATTAATTAACCTTAAGAAATTTTGAAAAGTTAGTACATATTAACATATATTAAATAGAAAAATGCAAGTTGTAGGCTGTTCATTACATATTGCCAATATTAGCTTAGGTCATATTTGCAGACGTATATATTATTTTATGGTCAAGAATTCTTTCATACGTTATTTTTATGTAACTTCAATTTTTACCCCGTTTTTTACTATTTTTCTTCTCATTTTTTTGCGAATAGGCAAATAAATATTTTTTACTGGATAAAAATCCACTTAAAAAATCATACTTATCGAATGATTTGTTTTGACTTTTCTGCGGTATTTGTTCAACAGCGCCCTCTGGTCTTCGAGATACAACAAAAAAATAGCGCCAAATCCCTTTCCATACTCGGAAATCCCTATATACAAATTTTCATCCAAATCGTAAGAGCGGTTTTGGAGTGCTTCACGATTTCTTAGGAGATTTGTATAACAGTGCCCTCTATTGTTCAAGATAGCGCAGAAAAAAAGTCCAAAATATCCACCGTATCCGAAAACCCCTACGTAAAAATGCTCACGCAAATCAGATGTTTTCGAGTTTTCGAAATTTTTAAAATATTTGTTCTACAGCGCACGCTGGTGTTCAATATAAAACAAAATAAATAAGTCATAAGAGCTTCCGTACCCGAAAACCCCTATATACAAATTTTCATGTAAATCGAATGAGCGGTTTTCGAGTTTTTCACGATTTATTAGGAGATTTGTACTAAACCGCCTTCTGTTGATCAAGATAGCGCAAAAAAGATAAGTCCAAAACACTCATCGTATCAAAAAACATCTATACGAGTATACCAATTTTCATACAAATGGGATAAACGGCTTAGGAGTTTTTCGCCTTTTTTAAAATATTTGTGCTACAGTGCTCTCTGGTGTTCAAGATAGAACAAAGTACATAAGTTATAAAAACCGTATCCGAAAACCTCTATATACAAAATTTCATGTAAATTTGATGAGCGATTTCGGAGGCAAACTATAAAAAATTCCTTTAACCCGATCGCAGCGCCACCTACTGGGTTCAATTGTAAATCTGAACCATCCAGGGACGCATTCAAGCCCACACAAAAAAATTTCAACAAAATCGGCTCAGCAGAAACTGTTCTATGGAAAGTTTAATAACATTCTGTACGTGTGTACAGAAAATATTGTGTATAACAGCGCGCTTTACTTTTCGAGACAGAGCAAAAAAAAATAATGCCAAAAAGGTTGCCGTACATGAAAATCCTTTGATAAAATTTTTCATCCAAATCGTATGAGCGGCTTTCTTCTTTTTCACGATTTCTGAAGAGCTTTGTACTACAGCACCCTCTGGTGTTCAAGATAGTACAAAAAAGATAAGTCCAAAATAGTCACCGTATTAGAAAACCCCTATATACCAATTTTCATGAAAATCGGATCTTAGAAGTTCTTAGTCTTTTCGACTTTTTTTTTTAAATATTTGTACACAGCTCCCTATGGATTTCAAGATAGAACAGAGTCATAAAAACTCACCGTATCCGGAAACTTCTACATGCAAATTTTCATGCAAATTGGATGAACGGTTTCAGAGACAAACCGTTAAAACAAACACGATTGCAGCACCACCTTCCGGGTTCAATTGTGAATCTGAACCATCCAGGGATCCACTCAAACACACACAAAAAATTTCATAAAAATCGGTGCAGCGGTTAAGGAACAGTTTAATAACATACATACGCACGTACAAATTGTACAACAGCGCCCTCTAGTGTCAAGAAAAAGATATAGCACCAGAATCCTTGCCATACTTGAAAATCGCTATTTACAAATTATCATCCAAATCGGATGAGCAGTTTTAGAGTTTTTACGATTTATTTTGAGATTTGTACTACAGCGCCGTCTGGTGTTCAAGAAAGCGCAAAAAGTGTAAAACAGTCACCGTATCAGAAAACCACTATATACCAATTTTCATGCAAATCGGATGAACGGCTTAGGAGTTTCTCGACGTTTTTTAAAATATTTGTACTACAGCGCCATCTGGTGTTCAAGATAGAACGGAGTAGATAAGTCACAAAAACTCACCGTATCCGAAAATCTTTATATACAATTTTTCATGCAAATCGGACGAACGGTTTTGGAGATAAGCTAAAAAAAGAATGCCTGTAATCCGATCGCAGCGTCCCCTACCGGGTCCAACCTTTTTAACTGAATAAAAAGTAGCCTTTATGTTGACCAGGGATGTAAGGAACCTAGATGTCAAGTTTCATTTAAACCCATCCTGTGGTTTTCGCGTGATGCTTTAACAGACAGACAGAAAGACAAAAATTTTAAAAATGCGACTGATCGTCATTCAAAATGTCCAATGCAAAAAGAATTAAAAAGATATTTCATGCACAGATTTTTTTTTTACAATTTTCTATATATATAGAAGATAAATATATATGTATATATTTTTTCTCATATCTAAATTTGAAGTATAAGCAATATTTTGATATTAAATTATTAACATATGTTAATTCTATTTTATTATTAAATTTTTTTGAACATTCTAGTTTTGGTTTCTGCCATCTGTAATTTCTGTGCAATAACAAGGTCAATTCGTGGCTCATCGTTGTATTATTAAATTAAATAAATAAAATAAATAAGGTACGTGGAGGAACAGTAAGTAGTCATATTCTGACTATTAATTCAGAATGTTAAGATTTCTAAAGAGTAACAGGCTACTATACAATCTACTTTTGTTACAAATAATACGAATAGCATGCTTTGTGAGACGAGAAGAGGAGACATTTTATTTTTGTATGTTCCACCCCAACAACTTATCCCATACTCAAGTTTTGAATGAAATAGTCCTAAATAGATACACTTACCGCCTCATTTTATAGATCGAAAACGTAAACCAACGACAAGCAAAACAAGAGAAGCAATAGAATTTGTATATAAAAAAAGTATTGCTTCTCTAAAAGTGGTACTTCTCGTTGGTTTGCGTTTTCAATATACAAAATAAAGCAGTTGAGAAGTATAGAGTTGAAATAAGTTTTAAACAAGATATCTGGTAGCAGCCATGAGATACTTTTTTAACACAGTTGTGTGAGTTAAATTAACACCTAAATTAGAGTGACCCTTAAAAATTTAAGTTGTTTTTTTTTATGGCTTACCCTCTTAATTTCTTCGTATGCTGCTGTGACGAACCTATTTCTGGTAAATAGGCCCCACAATTTATACGCCACATATATGCAATGTATGCGCCATCAACGCAACAATGTTTACACCACCCTATAGGAACAAACTAACTTGTTTTTAAAAACAACTAATTAAAAAACTAGTTTAAAATAAACTAGTATATGAAGTACTATGAATTATATTAAGGCAGGATCCACTTCAATTCTAAATAGTTTTTATTGCATTATATGTATATGAAGTAATTCAAATACTACTTAAAAACAAGTGGTTGATAAACTACTTTGAATTATATTAAGGCGGCAACTATTCTGATTTGGACATGTTTAAATTGCAAATTTTTATTAGATTACAAGTTTATAAATAATATTTAACCATGTTATTTCATCAAATATTATTAACTTTAGGCTTCACTAACATTTTGTTTCAAAAAGACATATTTTTTTATTTACGACATTGAGCTGCAAAACAGACGTGGTAAACACACTTTAAAACTTATAAACTGCCTCTTAACCTTGTGAAACGATTAAAAATTCTTTATTATTTAAGATATTCAAATTACAAACTGGTACTGTTCAGCAAACATTGTAAAATTTGGACTCTGTACGGAAATTGATGCATTGCTTAACCATTCAGCAAACACCTCATCACTTCAATAGTAAAGACGCACGCCTTTCCCAACGTAGCGTCGAGCCTGCTCCATCACTTCATTGCGATTGACACTTAAAAGAAGCACTTAGCAAAATATCGGTGTGTCCATTGACCATGATTGATGGTTGCAAAGCGTGGAAAATCCCGCTGACATGCTTGTTTAGCTCATATTTTGAAATGAAGCATCAAAAAGCTGGCTCGTGTTAAATACAGGAGCAGTATCCACACAATTCCGATTAATTGGATCGGCACCTTCGCTCATGTACCCAGGCGGTGACGTGCCCGTTTTTGTAAACTGCTTCCGTGGTAGGCATGCTCACATATAAGCACAGAGTTCCTCCAGCTTCTGGAAGTATCACCTGTTGGAAGCAGAAATAGTCCAATAAAGAAAGGAATAATGAAATTATATCTCCCATCGCAGCGTACTTCTGTTGCGCTCCTTGAATGTAATTACTAGTCCTTTTTTGAATTAACTGGCAATGAAGCTTGGCATGAATCCTACTTACTTACTTAGGTGGCCGTACGTCAATGTCTTCGTAGAGCTCATACAGCTCGTGGTTCATTCGGATGCGATAGTCATCGCCGACTCGAACAGGACCGAAGATTTTGCGAAGAACTTTTCTCTCGAACACCCCCAGAGCGGCTGCGTCAGTTTGCGAAATTACCCATGCCTCAGCGCCATAAAGCAGCACAGGCAGAACGAGCGTCTTGTAGAGTGTTAGTTTTGCCGATCGAGAGAGGGCTCTGGAACTTAGTTGCTTACTGAGCCCGTAGTAGCACCTATTAGCAATTATTGTTCTTCGCTTTATCTCCAGGCTGATTTCGTTGTTGGTATTAATGGCGGTGCCAAGGTATACGAACTCCTTGACTACTTCAAAGCTATAGCTGCTGGATGAAACGTGGGAGTCTAAACGCCGCGCTCCCTTGTTTGTAGACAGCATATACTTTTTCTACCCTCATTTATCGTCAAACCCACTTTAGTTGATTCCTTTTCGATAGCGGCGAAAGCAGCGGTGACATCTCTCTTGGTTCTGCCGACAATATGAATATCATCAGCGTACGCAAGGAGCTGGACACCATTACGATGCACACCGGCCTTTCGTACGATCCCCTCCGTGATGATTTTGAATAGATCGCAAGACAGTGGATCACCTTGCCTTAAGCCTCTTTCGGTATTGAAGGTTTCGGAGAGGTCATTTCCTACCTTGACGGAGCTGCGTGTGCTGCTCAACGTCATTCTGCAAAGTCTAATCAGCTTTACAGGTATACCGAACTCAGACATTGTTGCGTATAGGCAATCCCTTCTCGGGCTATCGAACGCAGCTTTAAAATCGACAAAGAGATGGTGTGTGTCAATTTGATTTTCGTGGGTTTTCTCCAGGATTTGTCGTAACGTGAAAATCTGGTCTATGGTGGACTTTCCAGGTCGAAAGCCACACTGATAAGGTCCAATCAGTGTTTTTGTAATCGGCTTTAATCTTTCACATAGTACGCTTGAGATAGCCTTATATGCGATGGAAATAAGACTGATACCTCTATAACTTGCGCAGATTGCTGGGTCTCCTTTCTTAAGTATAGGGCACAGTACGCTGAGGTTCCAATCGTCGGGCATGCTTTCTGCTAGCCATATTTTGCTGATGAGCTGATGCATGCGCCTTATCAGGCGCAGCATCCGCTGCTTTACTGTTTTTGAGTCGTTGGATAGCAACTCGAACCTCTTCATGGCTAGGTGGTGGTACTTCCACTCCGTCATCGTTGATTGGTGGCACTGAACTGTGCTCTCCATGGGCGGCATTGGTGGAATCTTCGCCAGTAAGTAAATTGGAGAATTTACTTGAATTGAATTAGTGAATTGAATCACTTTTGAATTATTTTAAAATCAATTAAAACACCACAACGAACGACATTTCACAATTTTCCATTAAAAACCTCTAATCACTTTTAACTTTGTTTACATTTTGCTTTCAGATTTTATATTTCAGAATTTATTTGTGTCGACTAGGCATTCGGCACTAGGCATCGATTTTTTTTGGCATGATTTATGTATTTTTCAAAACAGTCAAATAAATGATCTCTTTGATGTATAGAAATTTAAAATTTTTATGCTTTTAAATTCATCTTCCGTATGTGGAATATTAAATAGTTTTCAATTGGTTACTTTACAGTAATTAAAAAAATAGTTTAAATTTAACTAGTTTAACAAGTAGTTGAAAATATATGCAGACGAAAGTCAATTGACTTATTTAGCGGACATCATCATACAAAATATGTTAGTTCGTTCTATGGAAAAAAGTCAGAATTTCAACTAGTTGTGGTTGACAAAAAACAACTTTTTCAACTTCTTTTAAATTAGCTGATTTTTCTACAGGGCAGCTACACATGGCAACATGCATACAGACTAGACATCTGCACGAATACATCCGAACGCCTCTTGAAAACATTTGCTTGAAACACGTATACATACGCTCTATCATTGTCAACAACAACTCAAGTACTGTACTCAAAACCGAAATGTTTTCAATATGAAATTTCATCGCGTACTTGTGCTCGTATACCAAGTACATGTATATAAGTTAGATTAAATAAAAGAATGTGAAAACAGTTCATACAAACCTTAAAAAGAATAAAATTTAATTTTTTAAACTTCAATACTTTTAAAAGAAAGTGAATAAAATAAACTAAAAATAAAGTAGACTTATTTAGACATGATTTTTTAACTTGATATTCATATCTATTTCGAGCTGTACAGCAAAATCTACTTGGTGTACTTGCTATGTTTTGAAAAGACAAAGTCTGCATGAAAAATAGCAATGCAACCAACCCAAAGTTGTGTACACACTCTGTTAAGATCAAACCAAATGTTGTACACTACTCGCTTCAGCCTGTGTTAGATTTGTAAGTACTGTACACAAGTTTGAAAGATACTATAAAATGTGGTACAGTACGAAAGCGTGCACATTGCTGCAGGCAAAACAAATGTATTCATGCAGATGTCTAATACAGACATTATGCAGAGCAACGATACTCAGCCACAGACATGGTGATTTGCGAACGGTATAACCAATCAACCAAAAAAATAATTTAGTGCTGGCTCTAATTAGTGCCAGATCTAAAAATATTTTTAGCATAAGCTTAGCAGAGGCTACAGCTGCTACTAAATTAAAAAGCTGAATGAGTATATATTTAGAAGAGCTTTTTTCTCCCTCTGGAGTTTTAACTCATTGCAAATGTAGCAAGAAAATAAGAGTCTTCGAAATTTTATCTTCGAAAACAGCGCTGTCGGTATTTGCGCATTCGCCGCCATGACTGTTGTGTGCTCTCAGAATCTATTAAACTGGTTTGACTGGTTTTTTCTTTTATTGAAATAATTTCTGCACAATGTTTGCATTTTTGGCTGGACGGGCTTGCATGAATTTATTCAAACTGGTTTGACTGGTTTTTTCATTTATTGAAATAGTTTCTGCACAATGTTAACATTTTTGGCTGGACGGACTTGCATGGATTTTTTTAATATGCCAATTGGATATTTGCAAGATTCAGTTAAATGTATAAAAATATTCATTCATTTTTTTTAGGTCAAATAGGAAATTTTTCATTTAATCCAATTTATATTTTCAAATAAATTGGATTAAATGAATTTTAATGTTACAGTTTTTAGCTGCTTTTGCCAACTTTAGCTTGCAGATTTATTTCATTTCATACTTATTTCAAGTTGAAGTATGAAAATACGAGATGTTATTTTTCCAAAGCTTTTAATTATCTGAACGTAATCGAATTTATTGTATTTTTAAAAAAATTTGAATAAATAATATTTTTTGACCAAATTTTTTGCCTGGCTGGCTTGTTTGTTGCATGCATTTATTTCAATATGCAAAAAATTGAGTATGAAAATATTAAATGATTTTTTTTTTTTCAATATTTCTATGTAATTTAATTTTTTTTTAAGGTCAAATAGAAAATGTGGCATTTAATCCAATTTATTATATTTCCAAATAAATTGGATGAATTAATTTTTCAGTACAATGTCAACATTTTTTACCTGCTTTTGCTTATAGATTTTATTTCAACTTGCCAATTATTTGCAAGTTTTAAATGTTTTCAATCAACTTACAGGTATTTGTATGAAATTATTAAATGTTTTTTTTAAATATTTGTAATTACCTACATACAATTTTTTTAGGTTAAATAGAAAATCTTCCATTTAATCCAAATTGTTTTATTTTCAATAAATTGGAACAAATGTGGGAAATATATCAATTTAGGTGTGAAATTTCGTTTATAAATACAGAATAAGTTATAGCAGCAAATTTAAAAAGAAAAGAAAAAAAAAATGCGCCGCCAACCGACTTCGAACCCGGGCACTTTTATTATAAGGCAAACACTTTAACCAGTGTCCGCCACAACTTAACTGAAGGAGTTCTTTCTTAATAACAAATAACAGCAAGTTTAATGAAATCAAATCAAAATTTTCTTAAACAAATTTAAATACGCTGAAAAGAACGTGTTGTAAGGAAAACATTTCATTTATATTCGTGGCATGTATAAAATACAAATTTATTTCAACTTCCCAATTACATATTTGCAACTTTCAAAGGTTTTCAATTAACTTGCAGGTATTTAATTGGCAAAAAATGAAGCAAAATGAATGGGCGCATATTTTAAGGGTGGCTATATACCTGATTCAGGTGTGCTTTATAAATTTTTCGAAACGTTCGAAACTCATAAATATGGGTGGAATTTTTTTATATCTGAGAATCACATTTATTAGAGTTTATTACTTTGGTACCGCAATCATAAAAATCAAATAACCTTTTGTTTATTCCTTTTTTTTTTAATTCTGAGAATCATACAAAAGTCATCAATGTTTTTTCCAAAGAATTTTGAGCAAATTTTTGAAATTCATACCTTTACATAATTGTGAATAAAAGTCAAACGCGTACATTGATTTTCATGATCTATGTCTCATTTTGTTCATAGGTTATGTGACTTTACGTGAAAGTAATAGGACTTGACACTTTTTTCAGTTTTTGATTTTTTACGAATTTAAAAAAAAATTTTTATTTTCAGGCAAAAAATATTTTTTTTCTTCATACATTTATTTATGACTGCGAAACAGATTAAAGGAATTGTAATTCTTAATTTTTTTTAAATTTGTTTCAGCTAAATCGGACTAGTGGTTCTCGAGTTATGTCAAACAAAAGAGCCTAAAACGTGACAAATTCCCCTATACGATACTTACTAACTTGAAATCGATATTAAATTATTGTGGCATGTAACTTGACAAAACGAATGATGCAGAACTTCTTCTTTTCGGGGCTACTTTCACGTGCAGTTCTCAGAATTGAGTCCCAAATTCATGTGTTGTACTGTGTAATATTACGCAGCACTGTCGCAAGCGGAGAATTACTACGTTTATTTTAGTTTAATTATATTAGTTCTATAAAAGTAAACATTCTGGGAAAAATATGTTAACATATAATTTTACACTTGTATTGAATTTATATTTTTGCTATGAATTATATTTACTATAAAAAGACCTAGCATCTAACATGAAATATTAATATTAAGCTCTTGAATATTTCATATATTTATTTTGGTATGTAAATATCATGAAGTACGAAATACTTACTATTAGTACTTACTACTTACTACATATTAATAATTAAGTATTATTAAGCACCACTGGCAGAAGCCAACGCTTTGTTATAAGTTTATTTTTCAATAAACGGCGAGTCTTGTATGAACCTTCGAACCAACCTGAAGTGTTTTATTTCCAGCGCTAGGACAAGGTAACATTTCTTTAACATTTTAAATCAGTCATGCTGCAGCCAGAAGACTGTGCAGACGTAGTTAGCTCCCAGTGCCTTTCCTCTCCCCCTTTGTGATGAGAGTTGTGCGGCTGTCCCTAGGACCCGCTCGGTTCGTTCAGCACCACACTCACCACTGCTCTCAACGAGCTCCGCTCACCCTAAGATCGATCCCACATCCCACTCTTTAAGTACGCTGCTGTCCATTGGACCCGCTCGGTTCGTTCAGCATCGCTCTCACGAGTGCTCTCAACGAGTGCAGATTCCAGAGCATTGTCTGAGGATTAAGTCGTGTTACTGCCTGTTGGACCCGCTCGGTTCGTTCAGTATCGCTCTCTCGAGTGCTGTCATCGAGTGGCAAATCCAACACAAGTATTTCCTAAGGATTGAGTCGTGTTACTGCCCGTCGGACCCACTCGATTCGTTCAGTACCACACTCACTCCGTTCTCAACGAGTGGTACTCTAAGCCGCCCTACTGTCCGTTGGACCCTCTTGGTTCGTTCAGAATCGCTCTCACGAGTGCTCTCATCCAGTGGAAAATACTACCAACTCAGTATCGCACTCACCTCAACCCACCACGAGTTCCACTCAACTAAACATCCTCTCGCCCCGACCGACGAAGACAGACGACAAAACGGAGCACTAAGACAAGTTCTGAAGGTCAACGCGGTCGTGAAGCAAACGGACAGAAGCCAAGGGAAGATCACACAATCTTTCGATTTGGTACGCCATGCAAGTAAAGTACAGCCCCGCACACAAGACGAGCAGCGAACTTCCAAGGCTTGTCACCAGCACCAAGGTCACCTTTCACCAGTAACGACAGTGAAGCCCTGGTAGTGAGGAGCCTCAGTGGGAATCGCCAGCCATCCACTCGCCACCATCGCCGTCCAAACGAGGACGCACTGTGCCAACCCATCACGAGTCATACATGAATAACCGTCCTTACCAACAAGGTCAAGAGGTCTTAAATCCTTCAAGACCGTCTTGTAAGGACCCTGGACAGCCGTTGAGGATACCTCAGCTAAAAAAGAGCTGTAACGACCAGGAGGGAGACCATGCCTCCGATGGATGGACCAGGCTGAGGAAGCCCTAACCGCACTTGGTGTATCCGATTGGAGAAGGCGCGCGCAAAGCAGAGGCGCCTGGCGATATCTGATGAGGTCGGTCGAAATCCGGACACGGGTTGTTACGGCCACCTAAGTAAGTAAGTAACGACCAGGAGGTTCGTTACAATGCTAACCCTTAAATGTCTGGTGGTACCGCGAGCAACCAACCACTTCTAATATTTTTTCGCATCTTTTCCATTTAATTTTTGTTATTTTTGTTGTGTTATTGTTCTATGATCTAAACGCCACTATTTTTGGTTTAATACAGATGCTTTTAACTTGTTTGACAAGTGTTTTGGTTGATCAGAGATAACACCGCAAAAAATCCCAATTTTAGTAAATTATAAATTTTCGGGAAGTTGTTTCTTTTTTTTAAATTTGGCGTTATCGCGATCGAAAAATTTATTTATTTTTCCAATAGTGTATTTAAAAGTTTATAAAAAAGTGTATAACCAGGTAATTTTAATATACGGGAAGTAAAACGCACCTGTAAAAAAGTCGTAGAACAAAAGTTTTAGAATTCCAAGTTACATAACATATATTTATTTCCTGAAATCAAAAAACTCGGACATTTAAGGGTTAAAATAAATTTAAATAAATATAGTTTCAGCAGTTATAAATCTTTTTTCCGAATTTCGTTTTTTTTTTATTTTTATGCAGAAAATAGCTCAAGACTATGCTTAAGCCATCCATGTCATTGTTTTAAAAATTTTTGTATTTTTAGATTTTTGGAGATTATTTTTCGTAAAAATGCTCAAACTCGAAATCTTGAAAAAGGCACACTTCTAGCAAAAAATTTCATAACGACCAGGTTATTCAACATAATCACACAATTTTTTGTATCTTTATTTGGTATAGTTTAAGAAAATATTTCCACAAGATTTCATTTAAATTGTTTTCAAATTTGAATTTTTTCGATTATCTATCTATATATATAAAAATGAATGTATGTATGTGGGTATGTGAGTATTAAACTTTTACTATTCATTCAATGTATTTTAATTCAATGTATATTATTAAATATTTAATGTCATTACTAGACGATTACAATCAATATATTTGATATTAATGGGTGAAACTGCCGGCTGCCAAAAACGAAGTGAAGTGGCGATCTGCTTGCAAACTACAATCATGCTCCCTCTCAGCATTTTTGGGTATGTACAGCAAACATAGAATGAGAGAAAGCAAGCTGCACAGTGGGACCAGTACTTAACAGTGGGTATGTGGATATGTGTGTATATCACGTATAGACTCCAAAACCACCGAACCAAACTTTATGAAATTTTTAGGCATACTGAAGCAACATTCGGGAAGTGTTCCTGTGAAGTTTGGTGTTGATTGGATAAGGGGGCGTGGTACCTCCCATACAACCCAAATTGGCTCTATCGCCCACAAACCAAAAAAATGCTTTATATCAAACGGTTTTAATCATATAAAACTAAAATTTGGTAATTTTGTTCAGATGGTTACTTCCATTGACTGTACAAAAAAAGGGCGTAGTCTTACTATATCTACGCCCACTTTTCAGCAATCGTTTTAATTCGTGAAATGTTCAAGTTTTGATAGTGAATCTTGGTATGCACGTGCAATGGATACAAGTGGCAGTCACTATGTAAATATAAACGTTGTCACGCCCACTTTTACCGCCCACAAATCATTAAAAATGCTTTATATCAGACGGTTTCTGCCGTATAAGACTAAGATTTGGTAATTTAATTTGTATGGCTACTGTCCGCCAATGTACAAAAAATGGGCATGGCCGCACTATATCTACGCCCACTTTATCGAAATCTTGCTTATTCCTGAGCTGTACACGTTTTGATAGTCAATCTTGGAATGCAGGTGCTATGGGTCTAAGTGCCAGTCACTATGTAAATATAAACGTTGTCACGCCCACTTTTACCACCCACAAATCAGTTAAAATTCTTTATATCAGACGGCTTTTGCCGTAGAAGACTAAGATTTGGTAATTCAGTTCGTATGGTTACTGTCGGCCAATCCACAAAAAATGGGCATGGTCGCACTATATCTACGCCCACTATATCGAAATCATGCTTATTGCTGAGTAGTACACGTTTTGATAGTGAATATTGGGATGCAGGTGCTAAAGGTCTAAGAGGCAGTCACTATGTAAATATTAATGTTGTCACGCCCACTTTTACCGCCCACAAATTAGTAAAAATGCTTTATAACAGACGGCTTTTGCCGTAGAAGACTAAGATTTGGCAATTTAGTTCGTATGGTTACTGTCGGCCAATGTACAAAAAATGGGTATGGCCGCACTATATCTACGCCCACTTTATCGAAATCTTGCTTATTTTTGAGCTGTACACGTTTTGATAGTCAATCTTGGTATGCAGGTGCTATGGGTCCAAGTGGCAGTCACTATGTAAATATAAACGTTGTCACGCCCACTTTTACTGCCCACAAATCAGTAAAAATGCTTTATATCAGACGGCTTTTGTCAGAGAAGACTAAGATTTGGTAATTTAGTTTTAATCATTACTGTCAGCCAAGTGTACAAGAAATGGACATGTCCGCCCTATATCTACGCCCACTTTATCGAAGTCATGCTTATTCCTGAGCTGTACACGTTTTGATAATGAATCTAAGTGTGCAGGTACTATGGATCCCAGTGGCAGTCACTATGTATATATAAATGTTGTCACGTCCACTTTCAACGCCCACAAATCAGTAAAAAAGTAGAAGACTAGGATTTGGTAATTTAGTTTATTTGATTACTGTCGGCCAATGCACAAACAATGGGCATGGCCGCACTATATCTACACCCACTTTCTCGAAATCATGCTTATTCCTGAGCTGTACACGGTTTGATAGGAAATCTTAGTATGCAGGTGCTATGGATCTAAATGACAGTCACTATGTATACACAAATGTTGTTACGTCCACTTTAACCGCCCACAAATCAGTAAAAATGCTTTATATTAGACGGCTTTTACCGTAGAAGACTAAGAATTGGTAATTTTGTACATAAGGTCACTATCGGCAACTGTTAAAAATGGGCGTGGTTGCACCACTTCTACGCCCACTTTTTCGAAATCATGCTTATTCCTGCGTTGTACGCGTTTTGATAGTAACACTTCATACGCAGGTGCTCTAAGTGGCGGTCAATATATATATATAAAATTTGCCACCCCAACTTGTACCACCCGCAAATAAAAAAAAAAACAACGCGAAATGGCCAATTTCAACCCTTGAAAGAACTTTGACCGAGCTTCTTATGATGAATTGTGTTGTGCGTGTTGTGGAATGTTTGAACACAAATGATCGAGAACTGGACCTACAAGTTTTATGCCGATTCCGAACGGCTTATGTTCTCAAGAAGCTTTTCATGGCAGTTTTTAATCTCTGAGGTTTGCCATTGTCAGCAGAGAGGTGACGGCCGAACTGAAAAATTAATTCAATTGAAAAAACTTTCTGTGTCAGGTGGAATTCGAACCAGGGTTCTATCCCATATGGACCACACACTCTACCCACTACGCCACGGCCGTCACTTTTTTTACCCACAAATCAATAGAACTTCTATAAATCAGACAATTCTCATCGTTCAATACTAAAATTTGGTAATTAAGTTCATACGCTTACTCTCGACAGCTTTGCAAAAAATGTGCATGTTAGCACTATATCTGTGCCCACTCTTCAGCAATAATTTTATTTAATTTATTTATTTATTTATTTATTAAAGTTAATTACAATTTAAAAATTATAACTAAGTAAGCACTAGCTGCCAGGGCTATCGGTTAGAAATAATTTCAATTCCTGAGATGTGAACGTTTTGATAGTCAAACCAAAGTCCAAGTGGCGGTCACTTTTTATATAAATTTTGTCACGCCCACAAATCCGTGAAAGTATATAAATCAAAATTTACAGTAAAAGTCGCACTTTATCTACGCCGACTTTTCAGAAATCATTGTAATTTCTTAGCTGTACATGTTTTGATAGTGAAACTTGATATGTAGGTGCAATAAGACCAAGTGGCGGTCACTATACATATAAATGTTGCCATGCCTAAATGTTTGTTTGTATACTAGGGCTCCTAACAAAAAAAAAGGAGTTTGGGTCGGTTGCTCAAAATAACGCTTTTTGTTATGATGATCCACCAAATATTTCGACAGTAGCTGGAATAGTTTGAAATAAAAAAAAAAAAACAAAAACGAAATGGCCATTTCAGCCCTTGAAAGGACATTGACCGATCTTCTTATGTTCTTAATAACAAACGGTCAGACTTAATAGTTATTTTGTCTTGCCATGTTACTTTTGGTCAAATAAATTATCTATTCATGATAAAATATAGTGTAAAAAGAAGAATTAAATTGAATGAAATTACAAAAAAATTTACACATTTTTTATAATTTCGATATCGACCAGTTTTGGTTTTTTTTTTGTAGGTCGCACAGTCTCGGAATTCAGTATTCGACCTCAATTTACACATGCCGTTCCACTGGTAACATTTTATGGGCGTTGGTCGAGGAGAGTGGTACTTTTTCAGCACCCCAAATATTCGGTATAGTTTTCGAAATAAGTCACACATCAATAAAACTCGGTACGAACTTACTATAAAAGTATGGCTTCACTAAAGCTACACCCTCTTTTAGGGGATAAGCGCTGAGCGCAGCGAAGCGCGCCGGGTATAAGCTAGTTTTTAATACAAGACCAAAAATTACTTTTTTTCAAAAGTTAAAAACCACAACCCTGGAGGTTTTCGTCCAATTTTTATATTTGATAGCTTATTTAAAATAAAATTAAATAGAAAGCAAACGGCGAACCAGCATTTTCAAAATTTATACTTACACAAAAGTTATTTGGGTTTTTTGAAAAAATTAGGTCTCTTCCCCATATCACCAAATACTGGCATGTACCGATGTTTGTCAGCTCGAGTTCCCGTGGTCCTAGGAACACCAAATTTTATTTACATTTATTTTTAGATCATACGAAGAAATTATGAAAGTAAGCCATAAAAAACACAAATTACATTTATAAGGGACAATCTAACCTAGATACTTGAGCAATTCAAATTTTCAATAGAGAAACAGCCCGAAGACCAAGACCCAGCATCAAGGAATGTTTGTGTAAATTTACAAGAACATATACTACTACATAGTATACTATATATTTCTACATAGACAAAATTTTCCACACTTGCCGCTATAAAAAAAGAAAGAGGACATAATTCCAGTTTTATCACTGAGTACTTGCTTATGAATCATAAACCAGTGACTTCAGGGCCTACTAAAGTTTTTCGGCGACCAAAACTCAATTTTTTTTAAATTTTTCGAATGTATAACATCTTAAAAATATTCTCAGAAAGTAAATAAAAAGTGTTGAATTTATAAGCACAATCGTCCGAAAAGAAGACAATGTACTCATACACTCAAGTGTATGTTTTTTTAGGTAATATCATGTTTCCACTACCTCGAATCTCGAGATTTGAAACAAATGATTTCAAAGTGTTTCCACTAAGCAGTGTGATTTCGTTTGACGTGTAAGACTTCATTTTTGATGTGTTTACAAAAATTAATTTACGAGTTAAAAAATATTCAGAAATGGAAAAATCAAACCTAATAATTATTAACCAGCAGATTAATAAAACCAAAAAGTTTATGATGATGCGCAATAATAGAAGAAATTCGGTTTTGCTACATAGCTATAAAAAAAAGAAAGAATGGCATCTTAAAAATATAATAGAGCTTTAAAAAAAAATGCTGCATTATTGGCAGCAATAATGAGTTGGAGAGCTTCTCCGAAGTATTGGACACAGGTACATATTTGTGGCTTCAAAATATTTTGAGCTTTTGTTAAAACTGTTATGTTTTTAGGAGCGTTCGAAATGTTTTTGGGAACATGATGTTGTCAATAGTGATGACCAATTTTTTAAAGAAAACTTTAGAATGAATAGGGACTCCTTTGAAATACTATGTTCCAAATTGGGAAATATATCTAAAAAAAATACATCGTATAGGAAGTCTATTGATTTGCAAAAACGAGTAGCAATTGCCGTCTACGCCCTGGGCTCATCAGCAGAATATCGGTCAGTGGCAAATATATTTGGTGTAGGCAAATCAACGGTTTGTAAAATTGTGCTCGAATTTTGTAAAGAAGTATGGAAGGTGTTGTTACCAGAATACTTCGATATATTTCCATTAAAAAGGGAAAAAATTGAAGAGTGTGTCAGAGGATTTGGCAAGTTAGGTTATCCACAGTGCCTTGGAGCAATAGGTGAGCATAATATAGGAAAAATAAATATAGTTTGCTTTTGCATATGTATATGATTTTCAGATGGATGCCACATTGAGGTTAAACCGCATGCAGAAGACGATACTGACTACTATAACTACAAGGGTTGGTATTCCACTGTCCTGCTAGCCTTGGTTGATTACAGGTAGGTTATTTAAAATCAAATAAGAAGTTAACTATAGAAATCAGGTGATAAGAATTCTGAACAAAGGCAGCAGCCTCAACATGAAGATGTTTTAAATGATAACGAAACATCAGCAGAAACAATTCGAAAAGCAATTTCCCGGTATATCAGTAAGTACAACGAAATAGTTATTTACAAACACTTATGTACAAAATCTCAAGCAAATAGTTTAGTTTTGGTGAGAGTTTTGAAGCATTTTTAATTTTTTTAACGTCACTTTATGTGGGAGGTGGGCGTACATTTTATCTTTATTCCCTCATTTAAAATAAAAGGTTCGTATTGATGAGCAAAGCATCTGAATAGCGTTCATAAATTAATTCTACCGCCAACAAATCCAATGCACTAGACTACAATCATCCACAAGAACAATACAAGCCAGCATTTTTAGTTAAGTTATTTTAATTAGAGCTAAAAATGTTAAGTAATCTGTTTTGAAACTCATCGTTATTTTCAACAAACTTCTCCATTATCTGAGTACGCCTTTCTTCTGTTTCTAAAACTTTTTTTTCCAAACTTATCATTTCCTCATCAACTTTCTTTACTCTTTCAATCTCGGAATCAATTTTTTTGTATGTTTCTTTGAATTCCTTTAAAATTTCTCGCTGAAAACTATTCATTTTTGCTTTTATTTTGTTCTCAGGTTCATCCATGGAGGTATCAGCTGTAGGTGTTGACGATCGGATGGATACCTCAATTGGGGAAGAGCTCCTTAGTGCAGATGATGGAATTTCTGCACTCATTTCGAGAGATGATTCGTCATAAAATATTTCGGAATAAAGAGAATTTGTTTGCATAGATTGCTCTGTAAATAAGCCATAATTATTAAAAATTAATATCAAAAACTGCTAATTGTTTCCATTTACCAGGAGTAATACTTTCTTCAACAAGGTATTCAGTATTATTAATTTTGAAGCCACCAATAATAGACTGTACTGCTGCGTATAATGGCCATTCGGACGGAGATCCTCCAGAAGGGCCAATTTGTTTCTTTTCCGATCTAAAGAATAGCCAAGGAAAGAAATTAAGATGGTTGGAATGAAAGGGATGCAAGTACACAAACATTGAGAATCGAGCTGAGAGCTCACATTGTAACTTTGGTTGAATCTCTTTGCTTTGTAATAAACTGAAATTTTGCAGAACTCACCTAAATCGGTTGGTCAGATTATGAATTTTTACTCGAATTTCCTCCGCGGAAAAGTATAACTTCCTTTTCTCCATTTCTTTTGCCATTTCGGCATAAATATGCCCGTTTTTTCGGTGTCCTCTTAGCTCATCTATCTTCTCACCCCAAATAGCCACCAGCATCTGCTCCTCGGCTGAGCTCCATGTTTTCTTTTGTTTATATTTGCGTTTCCGATTTTCTTTGTTCATTTTTCTGATTAGAAACAAATTTTAAACAATGCCCGTGAAAAAACAACTTCCGACTGACAGCTGTCAACTTGACAATTCCGCATATGCTGAATTGTGCTGAATATACTTTCAGGGATGCCAAATAGAAATTAACGAGATTTTGGATGAGATTTTGTTAAAATCACGAGATTTCAAAATCTTCAACTTGTATGGGAAATCAACTAGATTTGCATGCTGATTTCATGAAATCTCGCAAAATCTCGAGATTTCGAGGCAGTGGAAACATGATATAAGACACATTTGACGCAACCGAAATTAGAAAAAAGTACCAAAAAACACAATAGACACCAAATCAATCTCATTTCTTTTGATCCGAAACTTTTAAATTCAAATACAAGTTGAAAAAAGATCATGTATATCCTTAATAAACTACTTCTAGAACTTTAGGTATAAAGCGTTCTTCTCGAAAAGGGTGCTTGACCGGTGGATAGCATTACTTGAAAACTATGATAAGCACCACTACCAAATTTATTTCACTCTTTAAGCAAATATGACCGGTAATTTTGATCGTTCGATTTGAATTTAAGAGAAATACTTTTTTATAACCATAAACAAAATTCTTTTTTAGTCAAAAATCACGTTTTGCTGACATTTTTCTAAAATCTTCCATGAAAAGCTCAAAAAGCTTTAGCAACACCATAATCATTTGTGTTTTTTCTTTAGACGAACAAGCTCTGAAAAATCGTGTCCACCGCATATTTAAGGTACCTAACTAAACTAGAATTCCTGCTATATGGTTTACTATTTGTTATCCAAAAATTCAAAAACTTTTTTTCGAAACACATTTAATTATAAATGTAAAAACAAAATTTGTCTAAAATGGTTTATATCTACAGATAAATTCAAAAGAGAGTCACACAAGAAGACACAGGCCATATCTTCTGGAAAATCATTAAGGGAGTATTCCTGGTTGGCAAACATTTTTTTTTCGATTTTTTTTTTGCATATTTTTATAGCTTGAATATTTGAGAATATCCCCCCCGGTTTTTTTGAAATTCGAAATACTTTATGAGATATAGCCTTTTTTGTTCAGCAATGTTTTCGCCAAAATGCGATTTGCTTAATTTGGCTACTTTTTGAATGCAACGGTTTGAAGCAACCACCGAATTTCGTTCAACGTGTTCTTTAGTAGGTAATAACTTGTTTGTATAAACATTTTAAAAATAAATTAATACACATTTTAGAGCTTAGGTATTCGAATGTTGGCAGCGTTTAATTCACTTCGAATTGAGTTACAAAACCGGACGCGCGAGTTATAAAGTCCTTTTTAATAAAAGACACTTTATGTTTTTAAAACACAACTTCTTTTATTCAGATCAAAACTAAAACTAAACTTTCTTACAACTAACAGAATAAATATTACTTAAAATATACCAATAGTTTATCAATACAAACATATCAATGTATGAGAATTTCTTCTTTTCTTCTTTCTTCGTTGCAGTACAACGAAGATTACAAAATGTTTATGAAGTTACAAAAGACTTAAGTGGATCTCTGGGTTTGTTGGTGCAGTTAAAAAAAAGAGTAACATGATATTTGGAGTTGCTTAGCTGCATATTTTGAATTGACAAATATGTTTGGCAATTAATGAATTTGAATTTAAGTGTTAAATGATTTGGGTTGTTGCAATGAGGCAATAAATATTTAGTTTTTATTGTTTCCATATTTTGAAACAATTTCTTGTAATTTAATATTAATTGCCTCGTTTGTAACTCCTCCCCCATTTGATCTGAGATTCTCCTGGATCTCATTAGTTATAAATTTTTGTTTGTTTACAAATTTAACTTTATTTTTCTTAAACATTATTAACATAAATATTGCAGCAAGTATAATTAAAACTAATGTTACATTTATTCCATAAGAGATGTTCTTATGATAATTTAGTTCTTCAATTTTTCTTATATTATTATAATGTTCTGTAATGATATTGTTGAAGTGAATGGGTGCTATTTCTGTCTTATTAATTGTATTTTCGTTCGAGTAAAAGTATCTGTCTTGGATTATTTCTATGTGGTTCTCGTAGTTTTCCTCCCCCATTTGTATTTTACAGTTACTAAATGTTACTAAATTATTTTTTGTAAGAGTAATGTTTCTATTATCGCAATTTTGTATTATTTCGAGGTTGTATGCATTCGTTACTAGTATTGTTTGTTCGTCCAATAGTTGTGTGTCTGTTTTGTTATTAAATTTATATTCGCAATTATTTGTTAAAATACAATTTTTACTTTTCTTTAAATGTGTTAGCGTTACATTTTCTTCGAAAGTAAATGTTTGATTATTGTAATTTATAACGAATTCTTGGTTTTGAATTATTTGCATGAACTTCGAATTCGGAATTGGTTTTATTATGTTAAGGTCTGTCCTTATAAATGATTGTGGTATCTGTATAGCAATAATAATACTATTGTCTTTATAGTCCATTATTCCTACCTTGAGAAGTTTCAGTTTATAAAAATCTATATTAAATGATTCTATTTCTGACGAAGTCAATATACTTGGGTGGACTATGTTATTTTTTGCTGCTACTATATTATCTTGAATTTGGTCTATTTTTCTTTCTAGGTGTTTAAGTTTCAACAGCTGGTCGGTGTAAAGCAATTTTCTTAAAATTTCGTTATTTTGCGATTTTATATTTAGAACAGTTGATTTCATTTTTATTCTGTCCTCTTCTATAGCTGTTTGTAAAATATTGAACGTATCATTAAAATGTGAGTTTAATTGTATTTGTTCGTTAATTGTTTCTATTGCGTTGTGCGAGTTTTTATTTGATATTTCTAAGCGTTCCAGAATTTCCTCCCTATCGTCATTGTCCATAGTGCCAAAAAGCCATTTGTGAGCTGAACCCACGAAATTAAGTAATCCTCTCTTTGTTCTGGTTTTGTTTGGAATAATTGTACGAATTTTTGATTTTATTAAATCTATTTCATTTGGCAAAAGTTGTTTACTATTTTCATTAAAATGGTCAATGTTAAGTTTTTTTTTATTTAAAATATCAATAATTGTGTTTGTGTTTATAATGTGTATTACAGTGGTTGTTTGGTTTACTATTTCTACCTGGTTTAGTTTAATTTTAACGTATCCAGATGTTTCATAAATCGGGCTGATTTGCATTCCCATTACTGTTGTTGTCGTTGTTAGCAATATTATTATTGTTGCGAACCCCAAGGTTGGTATCTGCAAATTTAAACGGTCGTTTAATATTACTTTCATGAACATTTCGTAGTAAATAATTTCTGTATTTTGGTTGTTCTTTATGTCTCAGATTTGTGTAGTTTTTTATGAACCCTCGCTCTCTATTTTCTGTGTAGTCTTCTCTTTTTTCGTTACGTTTTGTTATGGCTTTAGTCTTTTGTTTTGTAGTATTTGTTCTTATTGTCTGCTTACTAACTTTTTCATTTTCCACGTCAAACGGTGTACATTTTATAGTTGAACGGTACGAAGCATTATAGTATTCGATTGCTTTTCCCATTTGTTCTTTAATTGGTAGCTTGTTTTCAAGGTTAAGTGCCCTAAGTCTTTCTGTAAGTGTGTTATTTAAGCGTTCAACGTCTGAGTTTTCTGTATGACTGTTTGGTTTTGCGAAATGTATTTCTATTTCTTATTAGAGTCTTCTTAGAGTCTTATTTTTTCGATCAAGGTTTGACTATTCCTATCTTCTAAATAGAGACAGCGTGTTTTGAAAATTTATCAATAAAGTTGATAAATGAATGTTTGCTGTTGACATATGTATCTATGTGAATTATTTGGTTAACATCAGTTGGTGTTTCTGTCCTTGCAAATTTCTTTTTTATTGGGTTTCTGTCATATTTTGCTCCAGTACAAATATTGCAGTTATTAATTACTTTTGTTATGAAGATCTTTAAGTTTGGGAAAAATATTTTTCTTTTTATTCCTTCGTAAGTTGCTTCTATGCCCGAATGACCAGATTCTTTTGTATGATATAAAGAAATTTGTTTTAGTGTTTCGTGTTCGTCTCTCATATCTTTAGCAAGGTGACTACATTTAACAAATTTTATTCTATGGTATTGAGAATACATTTCAATTATTTTTAATTGTACCTGATGGTAAAATCTATCATTTAAATATGAGTAGATTCCCGTTTTTCCATCTTTAATATGTCTTCTTAGTATGTCGGAAATATCGTGTGGTATTTCTTCCTGTTGAATATATATGCGTTTCTTGGCATCTATAATTTCAAATTCTTGAGTTTTATGTTCTACGAGAATTATTTGTGTCTTAAATCTGTTCACAACGGTATCTAAAATGGGTATATGATTTAATGCTTCTTCCTCTTGAGAGTGAACTGTTTGAACTTCCAAAGAATCATTATCATCATTTTCTAGGTAATTTATCTCATGGCTTCCTGTATCAATTCTACTAAGAAAATCTGCTATTTTATTATCTTTTCCTTTAATATAATCGATTTTAGCATCATATTCTCCAAGTTGTATTAGCCAACGTTGGAGTCTTGGATTTATATCCTTTCCTGAGTGTTTGGCTTGTAACCACTTCAGTGGTTGGTGATCAGTATGAAGAATAAACTCTTTACCAAACAAATACGGCCTAAAGTACTGCACTCCCCAAACTACAGCAAGAAGTTCTTTTTCTACCGTTGCATAATTCTTTTCGTGGTCATTAAGTGTTCTAGACGCATAGGAGATAGGGTGACCGTCCTGCATCAAAACAGCGCCTAAAGCAAAATTACTTGCATCGGTGACGAGTTTAAACTGTTTATTGAAATTTGGGTATCTTAGGATGGGGTAATCAGTAATGATTGTTTTTAATTTTTCAAATGCTGAAATATAGTTTGGATCATTTTTATTTACTTTTAAATCCTTTTTAAGATATTTTATTATTGGGTATGCTACTTTAGCATAATCTTTGATGAACTTCCTGTAGTAGCCTGTAATTCCTAAAAACGATTTTATTTGTTTTTGGGTTTGTGGTAATTTCAGGTCTTTTATTGCGCTTATTTTATCCGGATTTGGTTTTATACCTTCCGATGTTAAAATGTGTCCTAAATATTGTGTTTCTTTACACATAAAATTACATTTGTCTATATGGATTTTTAAACCGGCCTTACGTAGTGTGTTAAATACTTGTCTGATATTCTCTAAGTGTTCTTCTAAGCTTGTGCTGAAGATGAGGATATCGTCTAAATATACTACGCAGATTTTGTTAATGTGCTTTCTCAGGACTGAATTCATCAATCTTTGAAATGTTGCAGGTGCATTTTATAATCCAAAAGGCATCCTGGTAAATTCAAAGTGTCCGAAAGGAGTAGAGAAAGCTGTTTTTTTTCTATCTTCGGGTTTCACTAAAATTTGGTGAAACCCTTTGGCCAAGTCTAATGTAGTAAAATACTGTGCCCTGCCCAATTTATCTAAAATTGATTCGATATTTGGAATTGGAAATTTATCACAAAGTGTGATTTCATTTAATTTCCTGTAATCGATTACGATTCTCCACTTTTTTGTACCCGAATTGTCCAGTTTTTTGGGGACAATCCAAAGAGGGCTATTGAAAGGTGAGTTGCTTTCAACTATTATGCCTTGTTTTAGCATTTCCGAGATTTGTTTTTCAATTTCGACTTCGTGAACTCGTGGATATCTATATATTTTTGAGTAAATAGGCTGACAGTTTTTAGTTATTATTTCATGTTGGATTTCATGGGTAAAAGACAAATTATCGTTTTCAAAGTAAAATAAATCTTCAAATTGTTGTAAAAGATTCTGTAACTTTAATCTTTCTTCTGAATTAATATGATCAAAATTTATATTTTCCATTAAGCGGTTACTAATGGGTTCTAACGTTTGTATACTTTCGATATCGAATGGGTACGGACTATCTAAAAAAAATATTTTATTCCCTTTTATCTCTAGAAACCTGTTTTCCAGATCAATTCTTGCTTGTAAAGTTGTTAATACATTTTGCCCTATAATAGCATCATAATTTCGATTATGAAGATTAACCACTTTCCAAGATATGGTTCCTGCTTTTTGAAATTCTCTTGGTATTGGAGTAATTTTTTCGTTGGTAATTTTGTTTAAACCATTAATTGTCGAAAATATTTTTGGTTCTTTTAGTTTTTGTAGTGGAAAATTAATTAATACGTTAGGTTGTATAATGCTTGTAGTTGAGCCTGTATCAACTAAGCATTTTATATTCTCGTTACCAATGTGAATTTTTATTATTGGCAGTTTACATTCCGAGGCTCGTTTTGAAAATTTATGTCGTCCTCCTGAATGTTTTCAACTTCAATTCTTTGGTTCTGTAGATTTTGTCTGGGTTGTTGAGAATTATAGTTTTGTCTGTATTGTCCTGAATTGTTATTTTGAATATATCGACCAGAATTATTATTTTGTGGATATCGTCCAGAATTATTATTTTGTAGATATCGTCCAGAACTATCATTTTGAATATAGCGTCCAGAACTATTTCTATTTTGATTTTGTTTTTTGTGCCTATAGTCTATTGTCCTTGGGTCATCCAGTTTTCTTAGTAAAGTGAATTTATTTATTATATCGTTAAGTGAATTGCAATTGTCGATGTTTGCCCTAAATTGTCCGTCAATTTTGTTTAACAAAATATCCGCTAAGTCTCTGTCAACGTGATTTGCACTATAAATATTTGGTTTCACAATGTCGTATTCGAATATTTCGTTTATTTCGTATTTTGCACTGCTAAATATTTCAAATAATTCTCTTAAATTTGATACCTTAATATTCCTACAATAATTGAATACCTCTGAATAAGTTTTTCTTGGTTGAAATTGTTGTCTCAGCTTTTCCTTAACTTCATCCCATGTTGCGTTGTCTCCTAGTGTCCTGATGCAATTCCCAGCTTCTCCTAAAAGTTTTTCGTTGATGATGATCTGCAATCCAAAATTGTACAAATCCTGGTTTTGACCACATAGTTGCATCACTTTTTCCACTGATTTGATGAAAGAAGTAAGAACATGTCATTTTCCAAATGGTTTGACTGCTCTGAATTGATCGAGAATTGTTGCTGGAGTTAGTTGTAGCATTGACAATGTCGATTGTTGATGTGTTTGTAGGTGTTGTGCAAATTGTTGCTCTTGTTGCTGCTGCTGTTGTATAATATTTTGTTGTTGAAGAATCTGCTCCTGTTGTTTTTTTATGACCTCTTCTAGGTTGTTCATAGTGGTAAGAAGTTGTTCCGAATTCATTTTGGACACTTTTTAATTTCTTCGTTTTAGTTAAAATAAATTATTAAAATTATATAACTTGAGTTATATTTAATTGCGTACAGTCAAAAAGTGAATTTTAATTTATTAGATTTATTTATCTTGTTTCACTTAACTTCCGTTTAATAACGTTATAAAGTTCTTTAAAAAAAATATCTTTAGATAATTTTTCTTTAACAAAGTTCTTCTTAATAATTCTTCGGAATTATTTGTAGCCAGTTCTAAAGTTCTTTTTAATAATTCTTCGGAATTATATCCTACCGACTGCGCCAGTTATCCTTTTTAATAAAAGACACTTTATGTTTTTAAAAACACAACTTCTTTTATTCAGATCAAAACTAAAACTAAACTTTCTTACAACTAACAGAATAAATATTACTTAAAATATACCAATAGTTTATCAATACAAACATATCAATGTATGAGAATTTCTTCTTTTCTTCTTTCTTCGTTGCAGTACAACGAAGATTACAAAATGTTTATGAAGTTACAAAACACTTAAGTGGGTCTCTGGGTTTGTTGGTGCAGTTAAAAAAAAGAGTAACATGATATTTGGAGTTGCTTAGCTGCATATTTTGAATTGACAAATATGTTTGGCAATTAATGAATTTGAATTTAAGTGTTAAATGATTTGGGTTGTTGCAATGAGGCAATAAATATTTAGTTTTTATTGTTTCCATATTTTGAAACAATTTCTTGTAATTTATTTAATATTAATTGCCTCGTTTGTAACTCGCGCGCGCATACAGTTTTGAAAAGTACAGTTTTGATAAAAATGTTTGTTTGTGCTAAAGACAATGGATAGAAAAAGTAATAGAAATAAAAATAAAAGAAACACTGGTAGCAACCGAAAAACTCTTCCTTTGAAAGGCCAGTTTCGTGGTAACCAACACGAAAGAGATGACACCGAATTCACAAGAACATTGGCAAAAAAATTTAAAAATAATGGAAACGAAGGCATAAGCATTGACAACAAACTGGAGAATTGCATTTTGGAGTTTTATACAGTGTTCTCGGCGATTGCTAATCTGGTAATATGTGCCAAATGTGAAGGAAAAATCGATTTTAAAAAAGCATCGCCGTATGGAATTGACTTCAAAATTGGTGTTCACTGCGCTTGCCCGACCACTACATACATTTTTTTCATCGTCTTTGGTTGGCAAATCATATTTGATGAACCGGCACTTGATTTTTGCCATGAGGCTTTTAGGCATTGCGCCAAAAGGCATTAACACATTTTGTGGCCTCATGGATATCGGCAGAGGTGTGGGTAACTCGTTATACTGCACTGCCCTGGAGAACTTTCATACAGCTGCAAGCGCAATCTATGGATACACTCTTTCAAAAGCCACGAAAGAAGAGAAAGATGCCATGGTCACAGCCGATCCACAGTTCGACCCAACAATGTTTCCGTAACATGTGATGGCACTTGGAAAAAACGTGACTTTTCTTCACTATACGGCGCTACAACGTTGATCGGCAAATACAGTAAAAAAATAGTCGACTCTGTTGTAAAGTCCAGCGTATGCAACAGTTGCAAGTATTGGGAAGCTAAGAAAGAAGAAGACCCACTGGCATATGACATTTGGAATGAAGACCACGAAGAGGAATGACGTGCCAACCATCAAGGAAGCTCTGGGAGGATGGAGGTGGAGGCTATAAAGGAAATGTTCGCCATATCAGTACAAAAGCATGGCGTAAAATACTGCAAGTATATCGGCGATGGCGACTCAAAAACAATCAAAGCTATTATAGACGACGATCCGTACGATGGCGACCCAATCGTCGAAAAAAAGGAATGTATATCGCACGTGCAAAAATGTATTGGCACCAGACTCCGCAAGGCCAAAAAAGAGAACAGAGGCATTTGCGGCAAGCGTGCAGGCAAACTCACAGATAAAATCATCTCTGAACTAATAACATATTATGGCCTCGCTATTCGTCGCCATCCAGAATCGGTTGCTGACATGAAGAAGGCAGTTTGTTGGGCAACGTTTTTGCACAAAATCAGGCGTGATGAAGCTCCACAGCACCAAAACTGTCCGACAGGTGCGTCTGTTGCGCCTGGCAAAAAGCGATAGCAGATGGGACAATCGACAGCTTCAAGCATACGTATGCACCACTAAATCAGAGAGTCCAGGAAGCAGTCAAACCTATTTACGAAGCACTGTAAGCCGATGATTTGTTGATGCCTTGGCTCGGAAACTCAAAACAGCAACGAATCTTTCAACGCAGTGCTGTGGTCATTCGCACCGAAGCATATGCAGACCCGAGCACGAACTATAGAGATTGCCAATTATATTGCAACTGTCATATTTAACGAAGGTTTTTTGCCAATACTTCAAATAATGAACCTAATGGGCATCCCGCTTGGCAACGTCACATATGATTTCGCCATGTCTCGGAACAAAGAACGTTTGAAAAGGTCCGAAGCCAGAGCTCTGGCCGCATCAAAAGAAGGTAGAACTGCCCGAAGAGCACAAAGAGCCGCTGAGTCCTCATTTTTTGAAGAAGAGGAAGGAGTTCTTTATGGGGCTGGCATTGCAGATTGATATATGTAAGTATTTCACAAAAAAAAATGTTTTATTGCCTAAAATTTTCTTTGAGTTTTTTCAAAATCACGTTTATGAACTTCGAAGTCACTTTTCTCCGGTTCTACTGAAAAGATTTTGATAAAACCAAGTGCAATCGACGCAGAATTGTCGAATTTCTGCATGCTCAAATTTTGAATTTAAATTTTTTTTGAAATAACATCAAACTGCAAAAAACAACATAAAACTTAAACGCGTTTATCTCGAAACCACGTTTTTCGAGCTTGCGGCCCAGATTGCGCCCGTAGTTCTGAATCGATTTTGATGAAACAAAGTGCAATCGACGCAAAATTGGCACCATTCTGGTCCCTTCCTCAATCACAATTTCAAACAATTTTTTACAATTTTTTTTTACACTGAACTAAAAAAAAAAGACCCAAAATCGGTTTTTCATTTTTCAATGACCGCCATTTCGTAAAAAATAATTGCAAAATTATGACTGAGGTAGGGATCAGAATTAAATCTGTACTGAATCTAACGCCGTATACTTTTCCTATTTCAGATGATCCGAAGTCGAGTTATCCGGGCCGCAAGCAGCATACCTTTTTGTTCGACGCACATCTTTGAAGGCCGACAACATTTTTGAACAGCCCTCGTACAAAGGAAAAAAATCTTTATTTAATTTAATATGTTCTTAATACAATGAAAAAAACAGAATTTAAATAACTCTGCGTTTCAAATGAGAAGTTTTTCAAAAAGGGTCCAAAAACAGCCTTCCAACCAGGAATACTCCCTTAATGGAACTACAGAATTTATGTTTAAATAGCGAATTTATAAAAATTAAAAACAAAAAACAATGATGATAACAGCTATAACAAATAAAAACAATAAAAACAAAACATATAACAAATAAAACAATAAAAACCAAAAAAATGCAAAAACACATACAGAATGTCATCGAAAATCGTACAGCAGTTATTTCCAAATGTTTCCTTACTAATATTTTATTTTTGTCAAAGATAATAAGAAAAAAATACCTACTGTTAATGCTTTATAACAATTAGGTAAATATGCAACATAAAAAATTATAAAATGTTTACTGTATTATCAAAAAGTTTTTTGTACGCATTAGTGTGTAATTGAAAACCGTACAGCTTAGCTTCTATTATTGCGCGTAATATGGGTACTAACATAAAAATATTATAAGAAAAGTTGAGAGTGTCGCAATTTTAAGCACTAAATTTAATTCTAAGTGGTTTACCTAGTTATCTTTTTATTTTTTTCTTTTAAATTTTTATGAAAAAAGAAGTAGACAACTATTGAAATCCGAAAACTTGCTATTAAGCACCACAAAAACGGCAACACTTATTGAGAAATCGTTAAAATTATAAATCGGAGTTATTATTCAACATTATTTCAAGAAATAAAAATGAGAAATGTGTCTCAAATAAAATAAAAAAATTTCCTAAGAAGAAGCCAACTGCAAGTGATGAACGTTGGATCATAAGCAAAGTGAAGGAAAATCCAGCAATTTCCACACCGGGTAGCACACAACAAGCCCTTTATCAACAAACGAAACAGAGACAAGCGCATAGAAATTGCAAGAGAGTATCTTAGGAAACCTACAGAGTTCTAGGATGAAGTAATTTTTACAAACTTAATATTTTCGTATCAGATGGTAAGGTAAATGTTTTAAGAAAACCAAACACGGAGATGAATCTTAAAAATTTGCGCCCAACTGTACATAATGCATAGTAAGGATTCAGTTAAGGTATGGGGAGCTAGCTATTTCATCGCGCGGAGTAGGAAATTTAGTTTATATAGATAAAAAAAGCTCCGAGAAAAAGGGAATTTCCAACACATTTAAACTGTATGCTGATAATGATCCAAGCCACACAGCATGTAATTTGCGTATGTGGGAGCTTTATAATTGCCCCAAAATATTATTAAGCATATTTGGAATTACTTAGACAGCAAAATTCGGACTCGCACGATTTCAAATGTTGCTGACTTAAAGAGAACGCTGAAAAGGGAGTGGTTGAACATAGTCTTTTACCAGAAACAGGTTACTTCTATGCCTAAGCGATTGGAAGCGGCTGAAACCAACAAAGGGTATCCAACTTAATACTAAAAATAAAATAAACCGTTCAAAATGTGTTCTGGGTATTTTTCTTTTTTTTTTTTGGAAAAAGATACGAAGTGTACGATTTTAACTGACTGTCTCATTTCTTTATTTTAATGTTAAGATGTAGTTATTTTTGTTATTTAAGCTGAAATATTTTAAGTTTTGCTTATAAATAAATTTACGTTCAATATTTTAGCAAGATTTTTATTTAAAAAATTTGAAGTAGTCTAGGATACAAATCAAAGGGATAAAAATATTTTAGAAAATATACTTGTACGTTTTTGGATGACACTGTGCCTGTAGAGCTAGGTGAAAACACAGAAGTCAAACTGCTTGCCTCCAGTTAAAAGACAATCGTGAGTAGCACAAAGAGTACCAGCCACAGTACTTATGGGCTTCTCAGTCAACCATCAGCATCCAAACCCCTCTGAGATCACCAGACATAGTGACTCATAAAAATCCACCAAATCCCACGGAGCCCAAATTTAATCTAGGTACCAGAAGGCCTTACTCATTCTTGGCAAGATAGCTAAGAATCTTGAGCCCGCTACTGTTCAGGACCGCGAAGCGGCAAATAAGTAATTTCTAAAATGTAGATGAGTACCTGAAGTATCAGGCTACTCAGTACTCAACCGTAGCTACTCGCAAGTGTAATCGCTATCTTGAAGAAGGTAAAATTGTTAGTGGGTTAGCCAACCAGTGGATGAACAACCAAGAAGTCAGCGTACCTACAGTGAGGTGGTAAGGGACCATCTGCTGGTAGTGTTGGAAGATGCCAACTCACACCGCCACAAGCAGATCTTGGAGGAGTGGGGCAAAATCGAAGCGAAGGTGTCCGAAATGGTGAAAGAGCACCTACTCGGCAACCAGAGTGGAGCGCTTAATTCTTTCGAGTCCGCGAGGATCAATCCTCTAATGAATTCTTAAACGAATTTGTCTCTAAGATTAGAAACGCCTGGGAAGACTTAAGTCTAAAGCTTATCCCAGGGAATTTCAAGGAGGGCGCATGCTCTCATTTGGTTACCGAATATGAAGCTAGAGAGAGCAAAGATCATCGAAATCTTCCAATGGTACAACCCCGATGTCCCCATCCATGACTGGTCGATCATCAAGGGCCACGACCCCCAAAAAGAGAGCATGACATTATTTTTGCTCATCTCTGGAGAGTGCCAGCTCGTTCTTCAGAAGATGGGCGACTGTTTGAAGTTTTTTTATACGACGTGCCAAAGAGTCGTCAGCGGATGAGGGCGTAAGCTTTAACGAAGTCCTCGACTGGTTAACAATCGAGGATTCCGCGACAATATTTACACAACAACCACCAACGTAGTGTGATGCCCAGGATTTTTCATATCAACCTGCAGCACTCAAGGTGTGCAAAAGATAATCTGGTCATTTTCAGGTTGAAGGATGGTATCGAAAGGATGGTTTCGACGTGGGCATCATACAGGAACCCTGGGTTAGAGACTCGACGGTTAAATAGTTCCAAAATAACCAGCAGAAAATTTACAAGAGATCTGCAGGTAGCCTAGAACTTACATCGTAGCTAGAAAAACATATAAACTTATTTCTACTCCCTAACTATATCTCTTCCGACATGGCAGATGTCAAAAAGTATGGTGCTCTAGCCGGAGGTGATTTATATATATATCTTCAATATATATGGGCTACGATGTGACGGTCCACCAGACGAAGTGAAGCGGTTCGTGGCTACGGCACACAGTGTAACACTTTCATATAAGCTTCGGCCAAAACTATAAGGAGTTGTCAGAAAAATAAAATTTGACATTGGCTGTTTTTTTGTAAAGATTAAGAAATTTTGTGAAAATGAATAAAATCGGTCTATAATCAAGCATAACCCCATACAAAAAATTTTACAAGAAGGTTTCTTTATTCTTTAAAAATAAGGCTGCAAAAAATGGGGTCAAGTTTTTACCTTCTTTAAAAGGTGTGGGTTTGAATTGAAATATAGTTAACAGCTTCACGTATTTTTGTTATTTTTTTGCTATTTTCACATTCTTAGGAGCTACAGGATTAATTAATATTTCATGACTTTGGTTTACGTTATTGTTTCTAGCTGAAAAACAAACTTACATAAAACTTATTTTGATAATTCATTTTAAAGAAAATGAAATCATCTTTCCATGGATATACCACCAAACTCCACCAACTTAACCGTTACCGAGTTGTGATCGTGTGAAGATGAAATCAATCGGTTGAAACTACCAAATTTCAAATTTGAGTGCAAATTTCTCAGAATTTCGCGTAATAAATGAAATTTTTTTTTATTATCACTTTTGTAATTTATTTATTTTCCTTTTTAATGCCACAAAAAACATAAACATATCTTTAAAAATAAAAAAGTTGGCTGAAATGAAAGGGTCAGAATGAATTAAAAGTGAAACAATAAGATCGCGATTCGAATTGCCTGTACGTCCTGGGTATTTTATGACTACATTCTAATGCGTCTTCAGATAAAAGCACCATCGGTAAGCTAAAATGCTATATTATTTCACAGCCATGGATTAATATTTTGTGGACTGTTATTGGCATATAGTACCAAGAATAATTATCAATGTATATTTTATAAGTTTCATTAAGAAGTGATCTAAAATTTGTAATATTAATTTTTTTTCACTGAATAATGTTCGCAGCATCAAACTAAAATTTGTAACTAAATTGATAAAAAAAAACCCCAAATGGCCATCTCAGCCCTTGAAAGGACTTTGACCGAGCTTCTTATGATCAATTGTATTGTGTGTGATGTGAAATGTTTGCACACAAACGATCGAGAACTGGACCTACATGTTTTTCGCCGACTCCGAACGGCTTATGTTCTCAAGAAGCTATTCATGGCAGTTTTTACTCTTTGAGGTTTGCCATTGTCTGCAGAGAGTTGAGGGCCGAACAGAAAAATTAATTCAATTGAAAAGATTTTCTATGGCAGATGAAGGATTCGAACCTGGGTTCTCTGGCGTAAGAGTCACACACTCTACACACTACGCCACGGCCGCCAAATTGATATAAATATTTTTGATATTAGCTTCTACTTCAATATTTGACAAAAATGCACATAGAGATAGAATCCACAATATTTGAGATGCTCCACATAGATAGTATTTCATTGCTGCCCGATTGTTAGCTAGCACGTTAGCAACAGCACCATCTAAAATAGTTAGATATATTTTGAAATTTGTTTCAATATAAAACCCATTCATTTAAATTTTATATGGCAAAATTTTTTGAATTTGATATGCTCAATCTTTTTCTACTTCGTGGATTAATGCAGGATTTTCCTTCATAAAAATAAGCTTAAAATTCGTCTAAAAAAAGCACTGATGATGATGGAGTTTTATTTATCCATAAAACTCTCTGACTATCTATCTCAGTTATTTTTAAAGGAACAAAAGCAACAATAAACAAAAATTCATGTGTTATGCTCATTCGAAACACTGTGACCTGAACTTCCATCAAAACCGTATTTGCATTCAAGCATACAACTTGTATTTTTATTGACATCAATAATAATCAATAATTTTAAATATGCTTGAAGTAGTATGATGTAATAAGTATTGCAATCTCACTTCAGCTGATATCTCATATGTTGTAATTGGTTTCGAAATCAGTTCGCTTCTGCATTTTTCTAACATTCTATATTCGGGAAAAACATTGTGGGTTGGACGCTATTTACAACCGAACGCAGCAGTCTATATTTCCTTACCGATAAGTTTAAATCACAACAAAGGCCAAGTGCTCGAATTGTTGTAAGACACTTACTAGCTGTTGGTTCAACAATTTTTATTTTTATTAACAAATTTTTTGCACTTTAAATTTTTTTAGGTGTCTTTTCATTTATCAAATTCAGAACCCTTCGACGCTTTGTTTTTTCAGATGCTTCCTCATAGTTTTTCAGCTGAATACTACATGAATCTTCTTCATGCTAAGCATGCCTTACGCCCCTGCTCGTACTTGGTCTCTAAAAATGATTTCCTAAATTATTTCTTATATCTTAATAAAAATATCCTTACTTCGTCAAACTTCTTAGTTGCACAAATAAGATGGAACTCAAGCCAAGTTTTATTCTTTGATATAAGGCACATGTTCTCTTCTATTAGCAGCATTATATTCATTATTTAATTTTACAACAAGAAATTCATCTTATTTAACAGTAACATTGCTTAAGGGGAGGTAAGGTTTGACAACTTTTTTTTCCATATTTTTTATTTTTGTTTCTGAAAGTACATCTGAAGAATATTGTATTAGAATTTTAGGTTATTCGGAGCAAAACTAACGCAGTTCTGCGCGCCTTTAAGCTACCTGCGCTGAGCAGCGAGCGGCAACTGTTTCGGTCTCTATTGTATTACTATTATCCCCTCTTATCGTCTTATATCTTCAGGTTAATAAAATGAGTAACGAACATTGTATCCTTCGATGTAGAATATATATTTCAGTCTAAAATTTAACGCTTAAGAGAGCAGTTATGTGCGTCATTTCAGTTTTGCTCCTTAACTCGTGCTCCGTTTTGTTTTTGCATAGTTTTCTTAGTGATTTTGTATTTATCATCGAAAAAAAAGTCGAAACCAACTGGCAGAGAAGGATGTGCACAGGGTGGCCCAAGAATAAGCCGCCCAAGAAAAAGAGAAACGCCGCAGGATCGAAAAACGGAAGAGCGTCTAGTGCATCAGGGAAAAAAATCAAATTCGCTTGAAGTCGAGTAAGATCTTAAAAAACATTATCGAATTCTAGACTTTCTTCTAGTTTCTTCTACTGTAGCAACTTTAGTGAAGTGTAAAACGTGTGATAGCTCAGTGGCATTTGAATCTTGTAAAAAAGAAGGTCTTGGCTTAAAAATGAAAGATACGTATTAAAGGGCAAAATTCCAAACTATGTTCCGTAGAGTGAAAGAATTGATGGTAATGCCTACGAAATAAATAATAGATTTGCATTCGTAATGCGAGTTTTAGGCCTACGACATGCCGGGTGTATGCAATTTTGTGGACTGATGGACATGGCAAGTAGTCTTATTTCAAAACCGTGCTACAATACTTTCATTAAAAAAATGAACACCAGCGTAAAAACTGTTGCGAATAAATATTTTGCTTCTGCCATCAAAAAAGAAAATGAAGGGGGACTTGTAAACAAAATAATCGCGAAGGCACAGACGAAATTACAGTATCCGGTGACGGCACATGGAAAAAAGAGGATTTAATTCACTCTTTGGTGTATCGTCATTGATCGGCTATTGGACCGGCAAAGTTATTGATATTTTTGTCAGCAGTTCGTACTGTAACTTATGTGAAACCTGGACCTTCAGAATATGAAGAGTGACACGAGGAGCACGTGAACAAAGGACAATGTGAATCAAATCACAGTGGGCCATCCGATAATATGGAAGCGAGCGCTATCGTGAAAATGTTTCAACGTTCGATAGAGTTTTTAAAAGTAAAATACCATAATTATATTGGTGATGGCGATTCCAAAACCTACACCGGAGTAGTCAATGCAAGACCTTACGGTGATAACTTCATAATAAACAAGAAAGAGTGTATTGGACACGTCCAAAAAAGGATGGGCAAACGTCTGCGCGACTTAGTGAAATCGCACGTGGTCGATGCAAAAACGAAATCTGGTAAAAAAGTGAAGAGGAAAACTCACTCCGGTAAAGCCAAACATTATCGGCAAATTAACAGTGTATTATGGGCTAGCAATTCGAAGAATTCACGATTCTGTGGACAAAATGAGGGACGCTATATGGGCGACTTTTTATCATTATTCTTCGACTGATCAAAATCCCCAGCATGAAAAATGCGATAAATCGTGGTGCGAGTGAAAGAAGGCTGAAGCTGCAAAAACATTACGATCATTCAAGCACAGTTACTCTTCACTTACAGCTGATGCTTAAGACGCAAATAAGACAATATATGAAGATTTAAGCAAAGACACGCTGTTGGAACGTTGTCTGGGTTGTTTGACGTAGAACAACAACGAAAGCCACAACCAACTCATATGGAAAATTAGTCCCAAATCAGTGAGTGGTACCGCAACTGTCGTCGAAATTGCAGCATATGAATCAGCATCACTCTTTAACAAAGACTGTACTGCTTTTCTGACCTTCATGCAAGATTTCTGCATCACTTGAGGACCAAGTGCGCATGAATTGGCGCGCGACGGACTCTTTGCGGATCTGCAGAGCGGAAGGAAGGCAGAAATTTACGCAGACAGAAGCAAAAAAATGCCTAAGATAACGTGGATGATAGTGATGTATTGTATGGACTGTAAGAAAATCCAGTTTTTTTAAGATGTTTTAATTTTTTCAGTCTACAAAACTTTAAATCGATTTTCTCAAACATGTCATTTTTAAAGTCGGCGACCAGCCTACAGAAAAAACTACTGAACCGATCGTTTTGAAGTTTTGTACACATATTCCACATGTAACAAATACAATAACAAATAGGTAAATTTTTTTCGTTAAAAATTGTAATTTTGGCTTCAAAATGGTGCCAAAAATTTAAAAATTGAAAAAACTCGACGAGACTGGAGAGATAAAGTAAAAAACTAAAGAAAGCATATTGATTTTTTTGGTTTCAGATGATCCAGTGATGCTGTAGGCTGGTCACCGCACAAAAACTTTTTTCGAGGCGCCTGCGGAGATCTACAATAAACCCGTTATTTCTCTCTATTTTTGAACAAACATTGTTTTAAATATTCCTCCAATGGTGTACTCTTATATAATATGTAAAATAAACCTACAGCAATAATTTTGTTCTAAAAAAATTCATAAAAAAGGTCTTTTTTAGACGAAACAAACCATACCCTCGCCCCCCCTAAACAAGGAACTGAATAATAGTTTTTTTAAAAAACCATCGAGATCTTCCTTTTGCTTTTTATATGAACAGATTTTTTCCAAAATTCGAAAAAATGTTTTATTTGAATTGGTGGAACCATAACTAAAAATAATTTCCATTAGCAAATAAATTCTTCACCTTTAAGAAACTAGCACTCGCTTTTACAATTATTTTAATCGAAAAAACTATTCAAATAAAACTTTATAAATTTAGCTACACTTTGCTATATACACAAAAATAATAGATAATAATAGATAGTGTCTATTATTTTTGCTATATACATAACAAATTGAACTTTGTTTTGGTTTTTAGATTTATCATATGTGTTTGACAATCACACAGAAGAAAACATTTAAAAAAACTGTATCCTAAGACTGCAATAATGTTTGTATAAATAAAATTTTGCATTAAAACTTCAATATGCAGTGATGGTCAAAATAATAACACACTATTAACTTATTAGTGCACATCTATAACTAGGCTCATGCCTAGGCTTCCTACAAAGTTTTATTAAGATCTTTTACCTTTTATACGTACCTCCCATATAAAATCATGTGTGTTATAAATGAAACGATCTGCCTGGCAACCTTTTTAAGGCAAACACGAGGTGGCAACAATTGAGAAGAGGATCCAAGAAGAGTTAGTTAGTGAGTGCGCAACGTAAAGAACAGTCGTGGCTTGCTTGGCTTCGCTGAATAATATTTGCAGTTTTAGTATTTTCTACCTTTTAATATCAAATTAAATCTAATAAAAATGTTATAAATTACACTAGGCGCCACTTCGCCATTTTGTGATCCACATGCCACTAATGGCATGTCCAAATTTCTTATGAACTTTGGTCTTCTAAACACGGATATCACAATAAAAAAATTTTCTATGAATAGGTTTTTGAGATATGATTTTTTGAAGAATTAACCAATTTAAAAAAGGAAAGGAAATAAGATAGAGATGTTAAATTAGAAAGCGATAAAATAAGTTCAGAAAAGTATTCCAAAATTAAATTGTTTGGCAATGGCAAACTTTAAAAATTATTTTTTCCCTTTTTTTTCGATTATATTCAGAATCAGTAATTGGTTAATTCGTTTTCGAGATAGGTTGCTATTTATGACACTACATCCTGGAAAAATGGGAAAAATTATATCTCAAAAACCTATCCATAGAAAATTTTTTTATTGTGATATTCGTGTTTAGAAGGCCGAAGTCTATAAGAAAAAATTAGTGGCATGTGGATAACAGAATTTTTTTTGGATTTTAGCACCTAGTGTTATCAAATTGAAAGATAAGTGAATATTAATATATATTTAACATTTAAATTTAACATCCAAATAAATCAAACAAAAAATATAAGTGAAGATTGTTCTAATTCTTGTAGTTCAGAAGTGGGATACGTTAGCATCAAGAACGTGCCATAAATCTTGATTAACGCGAAATTGAGATTTCCGCGAAAAAGTGCGACTTCCGCGACTGGAGCCCAAGGCCAAGCAAGCAAGCGTAAGTGTCTTAAAAATGTTCGAAAAGTAACGGCGTACATTCCCCCTCGAAACAACGAACGCTTCGGTATTTTAAAAATAACGTGCATCATTTTAACAAGTGTAAGTTAATACGCTAATAAAAAAAATCAGAAATAAAAATAGTGTGCCAAAAATAACGAAAGTGCTAAACGGAAAATACACACAAATAAAAGAGAGAAGTTAACTAGACGTGCCAAGTATATAAAATACGTGCTCAAGAGCAACCAAGCGAGCTTAAATAACAAAGCGTGCCAACTTAAAGGAAAAGAACAAATTCAAAAGAAACAACAAATAGTGAAAGAATAAATCAAACGTGAAAGAAAAAGAAAGTCAAAGCGAGAAAAATTACTTGCAAAAGAAAAACGAAACGTACCAAAATAAAGCGAAAAAAAGAGACAACAGATAGTAAAGAATAAATCAAAATCGAAAAGAAAAACAAATCAAAGTGATAAATTACGTACAAAAGAAAGACGAAACGTACCAAAATAAAGAAATTAAACAACAAAGAGCGAAAGAACAAACGAATTGTCAATTTAAGATGTAAACAAAAACTAAACATTGGTAACTTAAAACAAAAGAAAATACATAAATCGCGTCTTTAAAAGTAGAGCAACTTAAACAGTTGATTCGAGCGAAAAATTTAGCTTCAACAGAAGCATTAAACAATGACGAGATGGACATCGAAGTTGAGGAAACATTTCATGAACAAGTAGCTGAGTTACGTGAAATGATGTGTAATATAATAACCTTAGCACAAAACTCTGGTAGTCCACCTGCAAGTGCAGGAGGAATTAATAAAATCGATGACAGCCAGACTTGTTGGATTTCGGGTCACCTGCGTTAAGAAAGCAAACGCTGAGTCTTAACGTTACAACAGGTCGAAATCATTATTCGGTTGAAGAACAATTCGGTACAAACGAAGTATCCCTCTCAGCAGAACAATTCGTGGCGCGTGTAGTAAGTGCAAAAAGTGAGTATTGATTCGATGACAAATGTTTACTCCTTGCGGTGTATCGTCGCATGAAAGGTGCGGCGAAATTGTGGCTTGATGCAACCCAAGTTCTGTCAACGACCTGGGTCGAATTTTCGCAAAGTTTAATCAATGAATTTGGGTGCTCCTGTGACGAGGCTGATGTTCATTTCAAAATGGTTACAGCATCACGTAAGCAAGGTGAGCGAATCAGTGACTACACGTTTTGAATGAGTGCATTGGGTCATCGATATAACTCAACGGAAAGTGCTGTAATTAAATATACGCGAGAGGGGTTAAAGCATCGAGAATTGCAATCAGCTATTGCACCAATGCGGTTTAAATCGGTTAAACAAATACGCGAAACATGTGAAGAATATTTAGACAATATTACAACCGGTTCTATCAATCGAAATTTAAAATCAGATTTTAATAAACAGAAAAATGGAAATAAAAATGATACCGGTGGTTTTAAAATCGACAGTGAAGGCTGTAAAAATATAACTTGTTATAACTACAATGAAAAAGGACACTTTTCGAATGAATGTACAAAACCGCAGCGGCGAAAGCGGTGTGAAAGTTGTCAAAGAATACATCCTAGAGAAACACCGAAAAACTGTGGAAAAATGCAAGCGTTAATTTGCAAAAAACAATCCATTTGAGAAGCTAGTCTCAATGAATGGAGTAACAGTCTTGGGGGTTTATCGATACGGGTAGCGAGTGTTATATAAGACGAGCAGTAGCAAATACAGTGCCGTGTTATCGTGAAAAATGTACTTTAAAATCAACGGATTGTGTGGTGGTGCGCGGTTTGCAAATGAAAAAACTATTGTTCAACTCGTTATTGATGAATTGTCGTATCCGATGAAGTTGTATATTGTTGAAGATGAACTCTTAAACTTCAGATATCCTTCTCGGGCAGGAACTGTTTTAAAGATAATAACGCGAAGGTACAGAACGGTAAAATTAAATTTGATTCGCGAATCAAAATAGATGACATGGTGGTTAGAAATGTTACTGCAGTGGAAAAAGAACCGAATAAACATAAAATGCGAAATTCAAGATGAGCAATCCAAGAACGAGCTATTAAAGATTCTTCAAGAATTCGAAGACGTAATCGCTATCAACTTAAGTGAAATAGGTAAGACAGATCTTGTTAAAATCAAAATTGAAGTAGACACAGACAAGCCAATAACGCAACGACCGTACCGAGTTTCAGAACCTAAACGTGTGCTTGTCGCTGAAAAAATCGATGAACTCAAACAAAACGACATTATTGAAAAATCAATTTCAGAATATGCGAGTCCTATCCTATTAGTAAAAAAAAGGACGTACGAACCAGAGTATGAAGAAGGAGATATACCCAACACCTTATAAAGAAGAACGCGGTTTTTCAAAAGTTGATGTCGAAAATAAAAGAGAAGATGCTAGCTAGCTGGAGATATGATTCATTATATGGATGATATTTTGGTGGGGAGCCAAACGGTTCCAGAAATGTTTGTGAACCGTCGTGCGAAAATTTCTATTGAGCGGATATTTTAGGAAATTTGTCTCTGGCTATGCCGTTGTCTGAACCTCTCCGAAGGCTATTACGTTAAGGGATGCCCTTGTTTCGAAACCTGTTATGACTGCTTATAGGGTTGATGCTGACCATGACGTTCATACTGACCAGCGACATTGGGCTAGCGTATTACTCAAGAGAGAGGGCGAAGAGCTGAAACCTGTTGTATTCTATAGCATATCGACTAGCACAGATGAGCAAAAGTTTCACAGCTATAAGTTGGAAACTCTGGCCGTGGTTGAAACATTGAAGAGACTCAAATATTACGTTTATGAAAAACAAGTCAAAGTAGTTACGGACTGTAATGCTATAACAACGGAAATGAAGAAAAAGGAGATGATACCGAGAATAGTGCGCTGGTGGTTAAAGATCCAAGACTTCGATAGTCATAGAGCATAGATCAGAAAATAGGATGGCTCATGTAGACGCCCTGATCAGAGCACCAAACGAAGAAGCTCACGAGATAGATACGGCCTCTTTACACGTTAGAAAAGTGGAGTTGGATCAACGAGACTGGTTGTTCACCATGCAGCTTGAAGATAACGATTTGCAGCAGATTGTAGATAATATTAAGAAAGGTGATAAAACGACGACACTGGAGTACACGATAGAGAACGATCGTCTTTTTCGGAAGAATGGTGAAAATAAATTATGGATCGTGCCGAAAGCTTTACGTTGGCGAGTTGTGCAAGATTCCCACGATAAATTTGTGAAATTAATATTACACGGAGTGACATAACCAATTCCATTAAAGAATTACATTCAAATTTCACTTGTTCAATGTTTAGACCAATTAACTACGCCGTTACATATGATTTTTAACAAATCCTTGCATACAGGTATATTCCTAACTTTTTGGAAATCTTGTCATCTTACGCCAATTTATAAAAATGGCGACAAGAGATCAGTTGAAAATTATAGGGGTATTTCAATATTGTCAGCAATTCCAAAGCTATTTGAAAAAATTATATGTTCCAAACTCACGAGCGTAATTAATCCGTGTTTAAACGAGCAGCAACATGGTTTTAGTAAAGGACGATCAACAACCACAAATCTTGCAATCATGGCATCAGACATTCTTACTAAAATGGAAAAGGGCCACCAAATAGATGCAGACTATACAGATTTTAGTAAAGCCTTTGATCGTGTTGATCACGAAATCCTAGCTAAGAAACTAGAAAAATTTGGTATATCAGGTACTGTGCTGAAATGGCTCAAGTCTTATCTCTGTGAAAGATCCCAATATGTAAAATTTCAGGGTACTTTGTCTAAAAAGGTTGTTGTCTCGTCGGGTGTACCTCAAGGTAGCCATTTTGGCCCACTTCTCTTCAACATATTTATTGCAGACATATCTGAAGTTTTGCATGATGTCCCCATCTCTTATATGCAGATGACTTAAAATTATACTATAACATTAGATCAGAAGTGGATTCAGTATTCTTACAGAATAAGCTTTTTTCTCTGGAACAGTGGTGTAGTTAAAAATAAACTTTATTTAAATATAAATAAGTGCTCCGTTATAAGTTTTGCCCGTAAAAACGTAATCAGATATAACAGATACATGCTAAATAAGGTAGAACTTAAAAGGGTCAACCACATAGCAGATCTTGGAATAATTCTTGATAGTAAGATGCGCTTTAACCTTCACTACGATCATATCATATCCAGGGCAAACAAAATGCTCGGATTCATAAAAAGACGTGCAAAAGAATTCAAAAACCTTTGGGTAACTAAAACCTTATACTGCACATTAGTACGACCAATCTTAGAATACTGTTGCATAATTTGGAACCCAGCTTTTGTAGTGCATAGTGAAAGGCTAGAATCTATTCAAAGACAATTCTTGCTTTTTGCATTGAGAGACCTATACGATCCTCGTAACTATACAAATTTACCACCATACGAGAGTAGACTTAAAATCCTCAATTTAATGTCGCTGTCATCAAGGAGAATATTACTTTGCTCATGCTTTACATTCGATGTTATAACTGGTAACATCGATAGCGAATATATCTCGAGCAAGGTACTATTTAATGAACCAATAAGGCGAACAAGGTATACAAAATTGTTAAAAGAATCGCATCACAACACTATTTACGCATTGAACGAGCCCTTGAATAGATGTTGTAAAATATTTAATAATATCAGCGAGCATTATACACCGCCAATATCGAAATTCAGATTTAAGCGTTCTCTTTCCAAATCACTTTCCTTTACATAACTACCCCCTTATTAAACACCAATTCACGTTCTATGCCCAATGGTACATATAAGTGAATCTTCTCCAATTCCTTTTCACCATTCTGATCCCTTTTCTATTTCCTTGATCTAGCATTTGTAGAAAAATTGTAAATTAAAAATTTTAATGTTAAATAACTAAAACACCGCATTGTAATATTAACTTTATTCTCCCATATCCAAATGCCTCTTCTTACATTGCCGTCTACTACCCATACCTAAACAAAATTTAGTTGTTCTCCCATTTAGCTTTCCATCTTAATAATATTTTAGCATAGTATTGAAAATTAGTACATATTTTTACTATGTGTATAAAATCTGTTAGTATGTAAGTTTAGTATATAAGTTCCCCCTTCGTTCTTCTTATTGTCTTTTCTTTTTGACGTGTTTTTTGAAAATGTATCGATTCATGTGGGCGGATTACGCCCACTGAGAATTGCATATCTTCTACACCTAAAACAAGGAAAGAGGAGAGAAAAACAAAAAATAAAAAAAATAAAAAATACAACAACCTGTTAGAAAAATAAGTTGGAATAAGTATATTGCCTTGTTTGGCTAAATAAATAAATAAATAAATAAATAAATAAATAAATAAATAAATAAATAAATAAATAAATAAATAAATAAATAAATAAATAAATAAATAAATAAATAAATAAATAAATAAAATAAATAAAATGTGGTCACTTAGGCTTGGAGAAAACGTTGGATAGAATACCGCAGACCTTCTGGATTTCGCGAATGAGGATTAAGTCAAATCTTACTTGAAAGCGTGTGTGGTATGCAAATGTCCTGGCAGGAAGAAAGAAGCGGCGTACTATTATGATGAAATTGAACCGATTCCGTTCAAAACTATCTACTTAGATCACCTAGGTCCGTTTCCCAGAAGTTCAAAACGTAACGAGCACATCTTGGTTTTAGTAGACGCGTTTACAAAATTTTCAATCATTAAAGCTGGCAAAAGCACGGCAACAAAGCATGTTTTAAGCATTCTGGACGGGGTGAGCAGTTATGTAGGAGTTCCTGAGCGAATCATGATTGACCGCGGGACGGCTTTTACGTCAAAGGATTTTAAGAAATATTGCACGGAAAACAGTATTAGGCATATTCTGAACGCTGTTCGAACACCACGTGCGAATGGGCAGGCCGAGCGCACAACTGTTTTGTCTATGTTGCTACCTTCGACGCAAACAGACAAACATTTGGATGATAAGCTGCGAGGTATCCAGTGGGCGATGAATACAATGAAAAACAAGACGACGGGTAGGACACCTCATGAACATCTCTAAGGATATCAACCGAGGGATATACTGCAAAATAAATTAATCCTGGCTTTGCACACCAACGAAGGCGAAACGAAACTAGACTTAAAACAAACGCGGGAATCAGCAGCAATGAGGGTGAACGCGCAACGAAATAAAGCAAAATTACGATTTGATGAAAAACATACGCAGCCGACTTTGTATAACGTTGGCAACACGCAGCATCACGAAACGAGGTCGCTTCTACTGTCAGGAATGGCCGACTGTGTTATAAATTAAACAATCTGCCTGGCAATCTTTCAAACGAAAACACGAGGTGGCTACGATTCGAAAGAGGATTCGAGAAGAGTTAGTGTGTGCGGAACGTAAAGAACGGCCGTGGCTTGTTTGGCTTCGCTGAATAATATTTGCAATTTGAGTATTTTCTACCTTTACATATCAAATTAAATCTAATTAAAATGTTATAAGTTATCAAATTGAAAGACAAGTGAATATTAATGTATATTTAACAATTAAATTGAACATCCAAATAAACCAAACAAAAAATTTAAGTGAAGATTGTTATAATTCTTGTACATGCCAAAAGTATTAATGAAGTACCTTCGACTGGGCCGAAGTTAAAATATGAGATCAAAGCTAATGTGCAAAATTGTAAGTTCTTAGACTTAACACATAATTTGTATGGAATTTAAATAGAATTTACCATACTTATGTGGTCACTTTGTACGGGCTTTAGGCGTGGTTTTCGTTCGAATTTCATACGACTAAAAGTGAGAGTGCACAACCAAAATCAAATTATATGTGCAAAATTCTAAGTCATTTAATTAATTTTTATAGAATTTAATGCGATTTACCGATATCATATAGTCACTTTGTATGGGAGGTAGGAGTGGTTTTCGTTCGATTTTGATATAACTTAGCTGAGAGTGCAAAAATATAATGAAGTTATATGTGCAGAACTTCAAGTCATTTAATTAATTTTTGTAGAATTTTGAGCGATTTAACCGTTTTTATGTGGTAATTTAAGGCAATTTTCTTCATTCATTCATTTTCTAATTTGTAGAAAATTTTTTTTTTATTTAAAATCGATGAAAAATTCGACAAAATCGATTAAAAATTTTCAAATTTGTAGAAAATTTACAAAAAGTATTGTATCCTTTGTTTCTAATTTGTAGAAACTTCAGACAAAAAGATACAAAAGCTTTGAAAGAATTTTTTTATATGTAAAAAATTCACGAATATTTAAGAAATAATTCGGCAAAAAATATCCAAAAATTGAGCAACATTTTCCTAAGTTTCTAATTTGTAGAAAAATTCACAATAGAAAAAACGAGATATAAGTGGAAAAAAAAATTAAATTACTTTTATATATTTTTGTTTAACTAAAATATTTATTAAATTTGTACAATTGAAATATCAATTACAAAAATTATAAGATAGCTTTAATAAAATGAATGAAATTTTATTTATGTTACAATTATCTCCAATTTTAATGCGCAATAATTCTTCAAGTCCAGAAGGCAATCAAAAAATCCAGATAAAATCGCGTTATTAGTCCAAAAATTTTGTTTGATGATGCTGTTGGCCGAAGTAGTTGGAATTTACCATAAATTAATTAAATTCCCAAGAAAGTTGCCAAAGTAAAGATCGCAATAGTAAAGTAAAGAGTCGAATCGGCAACTCTTTTTTCCCGTGCCTTCCAGCTGTTGCAATTGTTGTACTTCTTTAGTATACCTTTGTGTTGTTTACAATCAGGTTCTTGTTGGCTTTTTTTCATTTCTATTTGCGCTTGTGACCGATTTAATTTAATTTTAATAATAATATAAAATTTACAACCGGAAAATAATATTAATTAAACAATGTAATATTAATCACCAACAAACAATCGCGACGGGAAAAATTTAAACAAGTTTTAAGTGAAGCAAACGAAATGCTTATATACGCGCGCGTGTGTGTGTGTACAAAGATTTGTTTTATTTATAAAAAAATATTCTTTTTAAAGTGTTTTGGGATAAAACTTCCCTTTAATAACTTGCAATCAATAAATCTGCTCGATTGCAAAAACACTTATGTAATTTATAAAATATAAAATTAATATAAAAAATTTATCTGTACTAGACGAACAAAAGCAACAAAAAAAACATCCAAACAAATTGTCCAACGCAAATTCGGACGGACTAATTTGGTTCGTTTAAAATTTATTCATTTATGCGTGAGTTGATTTATTGTTGGTTCTTGCAGCGTAAGTGCCGACGGCAAATCACTTTCTGGCAAATTTTTTACACGCCGACTTTCTAAACGTCTTTTGACAGAGTATGAGTGTGCTTTTTCTTAGAATTGGTGCTTAGTAGATTCACCAAAACTGCGCCACTCAAGAGTACTTGAAAATAACAATCCAGTCAGTTTTGGTGAATCTACAAAGCACCAATTCCAAGAAAAAGCACACTGATGCTTTATCAAAAGACATTTAGGAAGTCAGCCATAATTACAAATAATAAAATAAATACATACATACTTACATTATTAAAATTCAATATTAATTATGAAAACAAATTATAATGACAAGTTTCACTTCAAATAAAAAACTTCGGTTTTGTCGCGCAATATAAGAGCAAAATAACTGCAAATAATTTGTGTTCGGAGAAAAAATAAGCGGTTTTTTATCCAGTTGTTGCTGCATGCCTTTACTTTGCTGCTTATAAATGATCTTACTAACCATTGCATACCAGAAATTGGAAAGAAGCTGCGCTGGTTCAAACCAACAACTCCAGCAAGCAGTATTTAATCTTGCGACATGCTCATACACAAATGGCTTCAATGTCGCAATTATGTTCGAACAATCGCAGCGGTTCCGTAGTGCGGTAATACTGGCACTCTATTTGTTGTGGGTAGATGCAAGTAACAAAAATGCTATCGGTTGCAGATCTCTGGTACACATATTTAAAAAATCTTTCATATGTTCCGTTTGCATTTGAGTTTTGTGATTTCCCTAATTCGCTGGAAATTTACTTTTTTATTGATTTTTTATTTTTACCAAATTTTAATGAACTGAGAAATGAATTCAATTCATATAGTGGAATTCATTAGTGGAATGAAGTAGATAAAATAGTTCTCCTTCTTACATCTACGTAAGCAATATTAAAAAAAAGTACAAAGTGAATGCGTAGTATTTAAAAATATTTTTTTATAAAATCCACATCGGTGATTCCATGTCAAAACGCCCACGTTTCTGACATCACTATTTTTAAAAATTTTTAAACTCTTTAGGTTGAAGTTCTCCTGAAACGTATTATATATACATATATGCATATTTTTTTTTAATTTTTATATTAATTTTTATTTTATTTTTTTTTTTTTTAATTTAAAAATATCTTAAAAAATACAATTAGTGCTTGCATTCAAACAGCTGTATCTTCGGCCGAAACCAGAACGCGGGTTGTTATGGCCACCTAAGAAAGTTAATATCTTCGGAACCGAAAGTCGTACAGATTTATTTTAGAGACCTTGACTAGGTTATTCTTGTGGTGTCCTTTTTTTGGACTTTTTTTATGAAATTTTTTTAAATTTTTTTAAGACTGAAGTTATTTGTCACGTTTTTTGTAATGTTCGCCGTAAATTTTTCACCCTTTGAACATAGTTTCGTTATAATAGATCAATTCTTATGACTCACACAAAATTTTAGCTTGGGATAGCAACGATTGCTACTTTTAACGAATTTTTAAAAAAATGCCTACAAAATATTTCTTACTTTTATATCGAAAAATCCATATCTTTATATATAAAATTCTTCTGTACATGGCTTTGTCACTGAACTCCTCCTAAATGGCTGGACCGATTTTGAAAAAATTTTCAAAAATCAGTATCCAAATTCAATCAGCAAAGCGGTCTGAAAATCAATACAATACTGATTAAATCAGTATAGTTGGTCACATTATGTATTCCATATGAAACGTAATTGCTTTTGATTCCTATTTTACATGGTTGCTTGTAGGTTTTTTATAAGCAGGTATATTTTATAATAATTGAATAGATATTTACTTTAAGTTGTATTCTTATCTGATGCCATATTATTTGAATTAATTTTTCTGTTCGGCCGTCACCTCTCTGCACACAATGACAAGCCTCAGACCAAAAACTGCCATGAAAAGCTTCTTGAAAACATAAGCCGTTCAGAGTCGGCGTAAAACATGTAGGTCACACACAACACATCACACACAACGCAATTGATCATAAGAAGCTCGGTCAAAATCCTTTCAAGGGCTGAGATGGCCATTTCGTTTTTTTTTTTACTTAAGCGGGTATTTCTGTACTACAATTTTTTTCATGGTTTTTTGGGTTTAAAAACCTAAAAATAACACAGTCAATTTTGGTACAAATGTTGATGAAGATCTTAACATATTACTTACATTATTTTAATTGACTCTGGTTCTCGAGATAAACCGTTCTTTTAAAAATGAAGGAGATTTCACCACACATTTTGGAATAACTCAAGAACAAATTATCCGATCGGGTAAAATAAAAAATTCAAAGCTCCGCAACTAAATCACCTGTAAGTTACGTCTACATTGGTTTTAATTAGCTCACTAGTTTCGGAAATATTCAGAAAATTCTGCCGAAAAAAGCCTTATTTTTTTGTAAAAATTAAATTTTTTTTTGTTGTTTTAAAATTCATAAAAAATCAAACAGGCTAAAATTTGTATTTTTTTTATATTTAGTTATAAGCACAGATTTGTGTCAAATACAAGAAGCCATATTTCATTATAATTGATTGACAAGTTTTGTTTCAATTCACAATCAAGTGATGGTATCTCATTTTGATAAAAATTTTCTAAATGAATATCAATAACACAGAGAATAATAAAATTACATAATTATAAAACCACGAGTTAGGAAAATCGTTTTGTATGAGTTTTTTTTTTTGGTTTTTTGTTGGAACAGTTTCTTTGCAAGTTTCAGAAGTAGTCTGCCATTATATGTGTTGTGTTCAGAAACAATTAAAGTTTTATTATTTTTCAAATAACTTATAATAAATGAATTTACAAAGATGATTGATTTTACACGTGTTAGCAATTAATGTTCATCGGCTAGAGTCAATAGTAAAGAAAGAGACAGAGCTAGTTTTCAGCATCTTGCTGTCAAGCGTGTTGACTAGTGTTACCCTACCATCTCCCTTCTTTAAGACTGTTGCGGTGTCCTTGAGGTAACATCCACAGGAATACGACGTCCTTGTATTCGCCTGGGCATTCCTGAAAGATTGCTTAGTGGTGTAGAAGAAATCTCAGCTTCTATGTTCGTACTTTTGTTTAAGTTGAATTCTTGCAGTAGGATTTTAAGAGGAATTTGTAGTGGAATTTCAGAATCTTGTTAAAAAAATTCTTGGTCCTTTGACGATCTTAATCGAAGTTGGTCGATGTGAGCTGATGAGTGTAGGATGTTTTTTTAGTTTATTTAGTTTATATCACTTATCACGAGGAAAGCCTGTCGTGATAAAGTGTTTGGTGTTTTTAGAGCGCACCAACGCTCAAGACAATATGGCTAGAAAGCCACGCTTATTTTTGAGAAACTAAAAGAATAATTTTTAGCTAAAGAGCCAAGTTTCACATTCAGATAGAATCTGGTCTTTATTTGTTATACTTCTGGTATTTATATTAAAAATAACATTATTTTTCTTAACCTAGCTTACCCACTATTTCCAAGACTCCTCCTTAATTTCCAATATTTTCAAATTAAAAATTGATATTCTATTATCGACCAATCATTTTTACTTTAATAAAAATCCTCATATTTCCCCTCAAATTCATAATCATTGTTAATTGTGTTTACCAAATGAATAGCCTTGACTTCAACATGCCATCGGCACTAGTTCAAGTCTTTAGCTTGTTGTTGTTGTTGTGTTTTTCATGCAAATGCATTTGTAACACAACACCCGCTGTCGCGATTATGCTTGTGGCATGCTAGCGGCCCAAGCGTAAAGGGTGCTAAGCGCATTGAAAAGAATTCGAGTTAAACGTTTTGTTTACGTTAACATTTTTGGAGTTTATGAATTTGTCTAAATAATTTTGTTTATGATTTTTAGATTTTATTGTTGGCATATGTTGGTCGATTGTACTTACGTAATATGTTAGTACACTACATGAGTTTTTGGCGATCTCCAACTGTGTTGTTGGATTTCCAATTCGTTCAATTACTTCTCCAGGAATCCAAAAGCTTTTGTTATTTCTGAACTCCTTTGCAAAAACGATATCTCCTGTGTTGAAAAACCTTTCTTTAGTGCCGTGTTTAGGATTGTATTGTTTTTCCATGTGTTCGTTCCTTTGGATTGGAAGTGGGCCTTAGAAGAATATTAAAGATTGTTCTCATTTTTCTACCAAGAAAGTGTTCAGCTGGTGATTTTCCGTTCGGTGTCTTTGGATTTGGTGATGAACGATATACTTCGAGAAAAGTCCACGAATCTCTCGGCTTGTCCTTTTGAACTAGGATGATATCGTACTGTCCTAGTATGTTGAATACCGCGATTTGTACACCATGACTCAAATATTTCAGAACAAAATTGGGTGCCATTATCAGTAACAAGTTGTTCAGGGTTCCCAAAATGAGCACAATACTTGTTCAGAAGATTCGTGGCTGCGTTTGTTGTGATTGTCGATGTTTCAAAAATTTCCAGGTACTTCAAGTAGGCGTCGATAACAACGAGATAGTATTTTCCCGCTGTAGGTCCTGGGTAATCTGCGTGAACTCGTTCTAACGGGCGTGATATCAAAGGCCACGATTGAAGTGTTGTTTTGACTTGTGATTTAGATGCGTGTTGACATCCTTGACACTAGAGGAATCGTTCCTCTTGTTTATCACTATAATCGCCAAGGCTGTCAAATTTATCCAAATCACTATACAAATAATGCAATTTGACAACATTTAAAACAATCGCCATTCCTATCTAAAGCTTTTACAAACTGTTTTATAAGCCAAAGTTTAATGTGTAGTGGCGGAAGGATGATTTTTTTTTTCTCTCGACTTATCAAAGGTTCATGATGATAACTAGTCCTAGTCATGTTTATTCTTGATGGTCAGTCTTTCCTGTTCCAGTGTTAATTTTTCCACGACTATTCCACAGACAAATAACACAATGATATTCAGTGTATTCACTTTGCTGACCCAATAAAAAATGTACCATCTTTAAGTCTACACAGACGGACTATAGTCTTCCCTACGTTTAGTTGAGTAACATATTGGAACCGAAGCGAGTTTATTCCGATTATAAAGTAACACACACTACAAAATTTTTTTTTAAGCAGTCTATAAAAAGTCTTCAGTTCTTTGGATTGTATATTACATGCTTACTTAGGTGGCCATAACAACCCGTGTCCGGGTTTCGGCCAACGTCATCAGCTCTCGCCAGGCGCCTCTGCTTTGCGCGCGCCTTCTCCAATCGGATACACCAAGTGCGGTTAGGACTTCCTCAGCCTGGTCCATCCATCGGAGGCATGATCTCCCTCGTCGTCGTTGACCAGCGACCCTCGCCTCGAGCACCTTTTTCGCGTTCCATACGATGGACATGACCCAGCCAGCGTAGACGCTGCACAATTATACGCCGCACTACGTCAATGTCTTCGTAGAGCTCATACAGCTCGTGGTTCATTCGGATGCGATAGTCATCGCCGACTCGAACAGGACCGAAGATTTTGCGAAGAACTTTTCTCTCGAACACCCCCAGAGCGGCTGCGTCAGTTTGCGAAACTACCCATGCCTCAGCACCATAAAGCAGCACAGGTAGAACGAGCGTCTTGTACAGTGTTAGTTTTGTCGATCAAGAGAGGGCTCTGGAACTTAGTTGCTTACTGAGCCCGTAGTAGCACCTATTAGCAATTATTGTTCTTCGCTTTATCTCCAGGCTGATTTCGTTGTGGGTATTAATGGCGATGCCAAGGTAAATGAACTCCTTGACTACTTCAAAGTTATAGCTGCCGGATGAAACGTGGGAGTCTAAACGCCACGCTCCCTTGTTTGTAGACAGCATATACTCTGATTTACCCTCATTTATCGTCAAACCCACTTTGGCTGATTCCTTTTCGATAGCGGCGAAAGCAGCAGTAACATCTCTCTTGGTTCTGCCGACAATATCAATATCATCAGCGTACGCAAGGAGCTGGACACCTTTATCGAAAATGGTGCCATTACAATGCACACCGGCCTTTCGTACGATCCCCTACATGATGATGTTGAAGAGATCGCAAGACAGTGGATCGCCTTGCCTGAAACCTCTTTCGGTATTGAAGGTTTCAGAAAGGTGATTTCCTACCTTGACGGAGCTGCGTGTGTTGCTCAACGTCATTCTGCAAAGTCTAATCAACTTTGCAGGTATACCGAACTCAGACATTGTTGCGTATAGGCAATCCCTTCTCGGGCTATCGGACGCAGCTTTCAAATTGACAATGAGATGGAGTGTGTCAATTTGATTTTCGTGGGTTTTCTCCAGGATTTGTCGTAACGTGAAAATCTGGTCTATGGTGGACTTACCAGGTCGAAAGCCACACTGATAAGGTCCAATCAGTGGTTTCGTAATCGGCTTTAATCTTTCACACAGTACGCTTGAGAGAACCTTATATGCGATGGAAATAAGACTGATACCTCTATAACTGGGTTTTCTTTCTTAAGTATAGGGAACAGTACGCTGAGGTTCCAATCGTCGGGCATGTTTTCTGCTAGCCATATTTTGATGATGAGCTGATGCATGCGCCTTAACAATTCATCGCCGCCGGTTTTAAACAATTCAGCTGACAGGCCGTCGGCACCCGCTGCTTAATTGTTTTTAAGTCGTTGGATAGCAACTCGAACCTCTTCATGGCTAGGTGGTGATACTTCCACTCCGTCATCGTTGATTGGTAACACTGAACTGCGTTCTCCATGGGCGGCATTGGTGGAATCGTCGCCAGTAAGTAAATTGGATAAGTGCCGTCTCCACAATCTCAGCACACACTGTGTATCCGTATTCAGATCTCCATTTTCGTCTCTACAAGTAGATGCTCCGGGCTTGAAACCTTGGGTTAGATAACCTGTTGATAGAATTTTCGTGCATCCTTCTTGCCCTGGTTTACCACTAGTTCCTCACGCTCACGCTTTTCCTGCGTCTGAAAAGGCGTCTCTCTTCCTTCCTCTTTTCGCGGTAGTTTTCTCGCACGGCTCGCGTTGCAGCTGACTGCAGCGTTTTTCTATATGCGGCGTTTTTTACTGCTGTCGCGATGCGACACTCCTGATCGTACCATTGGTTCCGAGGTTGCGGGCGCCGGAAACCAACAACCTCTTCAGAGGCAGCGCGCATGAAGTGGGATATATGCGCCCAAAGTCCGCCGGCGTTGTCGGGTTCAGAGGTTGGTTGGTTGAGCTTAACCGAGAGTTGAGTGGAGTAGACTTCGGCAGTCCGTTGTAATTGCAGCTTAGCGACTTCTAGCTTTCGTTGCATTCCTGTGCGTATGTTCTCCGCATTGCATAATCGCATGCGGATCTTGGCTGCAACAAGATAATGGTCGGAGTCAATGTTGATCCCCCCAAATGTACGGACATCTAGAACACTAGAGGCATGCCTTCCGTCTATTACAACATGATCAATTTGGTTTCGCGTTTTTTGATCCGGGGACAGCCAGGTCCCATACGTCCTCAAGACTAGCGTAGAAAACGTCCTTGACAGCTTCGTCCTTTTCCTCCGTCGGGGCGTGCGCGCAAATAAGGCTGATGAAGAAAAATTTTGCCTTGATGCTTCAGACTTGCTTGAAGCTTCAGACTTGCATCAATCAATCACAGGGTTCCATAATCAACTTTTCTGGTACTTACAACAACACTTTTAGTCGGCATCGGCCGTTCAATCAAAAAATCACGTGTGAGCAAATATTTCGAAGAGAGTAAGAGAGAACAAAAAACGCGATATTCTTCATTCAATTTGAATGACGTATAAACTCTGCCTAATACTCTCTGATGTCAAATTTGTACATTGTAATTCTACTAATTTAGGTAAAACAAAATCCCGGGATTCCATTTTTAAATCCCGAAAATTCCGGGAAGGAAAAATGCCAAGATTTTGCCATACCTAGTATGAAAACATGCATGTAATAACTCCTTTGATTTATTAAAAAAATGTTTGGATAATTCAATATAAAATATGAACTCTCAAAAAACGCAGTCATTTTAGTTTGCTTAGCTTAGTACCAATATTAGTTTCATTTATACACACTTCCAGTTCAGCCAAGTGGTGAAGAATTTGTTGTAGAGTGTCGCGCGGCTGAAGAAAAGTTCTCGCATGGCGTGCACTACACATTGGATGAGATAACGATTTCCGGGCCGCCGGGATTTGACGATGGATTCGAAGAATACTCTCAACAAAAATAAGAAAAGCTAAAGAAAAAGTCGATTTGTTTTCGAATGATCAATTTTATAATTTTTTTTTTTTTTTGTTATAAGGTCTATGAAGAAAATTGGCTACATTATTCTAAATATATAACCGCTATTAATGATTAAGGTATTATCTGTTGATTTTATAGGTTTTTTTATGCAATAAAAATATATTTTTTTACACAAACCCGTTATTTTCTCAAAAATTACCGTTATTACTTTGAATCATAAAGAATAAATTATTAAAGCTTGAAAATTTACCCTTCATTTGGTATATATATATATGATTTATTTGATTTTTTATGGTGTTTTTTTATGATACAATGATTTGCCCTTGTACGGAAAGTTGTTTATTTCACTCATATTTACCTTAGATGTTTTGCTTTCTTACTCCATATTTTCGAATTTCACCGTTACATTAAACAATTTTTATATATCAAACAAAAGGTCTAGCTGTAAGCTTTTAAAAAAAAAAATATATTTTTAGTAACTTAATAACGTAATTTTTTAGAAAACAACGGTTAAACACAGAGTTATTTAAATTCTGTTTTTTATTGTATTAAAAACATATTAAATTAAATAAAAAATTTTTTTCCTTTATACCAGGGCTGTTCAAAAAGTTGTCGGCCTTCAAAGTTGGGCATCGAAAAAAAAGGTATGCTGCTTGCGGCCCGGATAACTCGACTTCGGATCATCTGAAATGGAAAAAGTAAACGGCGTTAGATTCAGTACAGATGTAATTCCAGTAAAAAATTGTTTAAAATTGTGATTGAGGTAGGGATCAGAATGGTGACAATTCTGCGTCGATTGCACTTAGTTTCCTCAAAATCGGTTCAGTAGAACCGGAGAAAAGTGACTTCGAAGTTCAAAAACGCGATTTTGAAAAAACTCAAAGAAAATTTTTGGCAATAAAACATTTTTTTTTTTGTGAAATACTTACATATATCAATCTGCATTGCCAGTCCCATAAAGAACTACTTCTCTACTACTGCTCTTCGGGCAGTTCTACCTTCTTTTGATGCGGCCAGAGATCTGGCTTCCGAACTTTTCACACGTTCTTCGTTCCGAGACATGGCGAAATCATATGTGACGTAGCCAATCGGGATGCCCATTAGGTTCATTATTTGAAATATTGGCAAAAAACCTTCGTTAAATATGACAGTTGCAAAATAATTGGCAATCTCAATAGTGCGTGCGCCGGTGTGCATATCGCTACCTTAATATAGAAAGGCTGTATCTCAAAAGACCCTAAGTCAATAGAAGGAGAAAACTTAATAAAAAATTAAGTTCTGTAGTTTCGAATTTTTTGTAAACAAATTTTTTTATTAAAAACTATAAGTGATGTAGCGATGTTACAATTCTTTTTACTGTAGAAATTGCAAAAATTTGTTTTTTATCAAGTTTTTTTCTTCTCTTATAATGTAAAAAAAAATTGAGTTAGGGCCTTCCTATATTAAGGTAGCGATATGCTTCGGTGCGAATGCCACAGCACTACGTTGAAAGATTCGTTGCTGTTTTGAGTTTCGGATGCAAGGCATCTGTTCAACAAATCATCGGCTCACAGTGCTTCGCAAATAGGTTTGATTGCTTCGTGGACTCTCTGATTTATTGGTGCATACGTGTGTTGACTCAATACTACCACCACAATATAGAAACACGATATTAGACACAAATTCACTTTGCCCTTAATCATGTTTATATAATTAAGTTTTCCTTGAAATTAAAATTTTATGTATCAAAAATTTTAATTTTTGATTTTTAGTTCAGAACATGATTCAATTATTATAAGGTTGTTCGTATTTTTTGACGTATGCTTAATTTGACAGTCAAAAATGTTTTGAGAATCTGCCACCAGTGTTTTGTGATGTTGGAAAAAAAAAATCTATGTTTCAGTGTTTCGTTGTGTAGTTTTTTTAGTGTACAAAATAATATTTCATTGAAATATAATTCAGTTCGAGGTTGTATACAAATTTTTACAAAATTAGCGAGGTGCGAAGCACTTAAAAATAAATCGTTGCATTGTTTTAAAATCTAATCCTGACTTATGCAAACATTATGTTAACCCAAGTGTACGAATTTACCTGTGTTTAGCAGGTGGCCGGAATTACTTATTAAAATAAGTGATGACATTGCTGTTGGAGAATTGTATATATAAAGTAATGATGTGAAAATAATTTTATATTTAAGTAAATGATATCACATACAGAAAATAATATAAAAAATGAGAAAAATAATATATAATTTTTTTTTTAGTATTTTTTTTTTCTAAAATATTTATTTAAAAAGTTTTCATTGAAGTTAAGTAAGTGAAAATATTTTAGTAAGTTATTAAATGAACAAATTTATTGTAGTCAACTTACAAGGAAAGGTCCCCAGGGGTCACTCACCGATTTGAATAATTTTTGGATATGTGATAGAGGACAAAAATCTAAGGTCGACGTATTTTTTTTATGCGTGCTCAATCGATAGTTTACGGTTTCAAAATTACGTTTTAAAATCAGCGAAAATTTCGTTTTTTTGCCACAATTTAACTATTTTCCATAAAAATATATACAAATTTGGTATCAAACGAAAGGTATTTTAAAGCCACACATGATGGCATCCTTGATAGACCTGAAACATAAGAGACTGATCGATCCACTTACAAAACTATCTGTTAACGCAATCACTGCATAGACCGAAACATCACTACCTAAATTAATTACACTAGACAACAAGTACACAAACATACTCAAAAACTATCCATCATTAATAGCAGAACCTGACTACAATAAACCAGTTAAACACACAACAGAACACCACATCACTACAGAAGGACAGTTACCATTTTCAAGACCACGACGCTTGGACTCAAACAAATACAAAATCGCAAAACAAGAGTTCGATTTTTTAGTCAAGTCAGGTATCTGTCGTCCATCAGACTCCATGTCAGCATCCACATTACATCTTGTTCCAAAGAAAGATGCAAACGACTGGAGACCCTGTGGGGACTATAGAATACTTAACGCAATTACAGTCCCAGACCGTTACCCTCTACCACACATTCACGACCTATCCATCGACCTACATAACAAAAACTTTTTTTCGAAATTAGACATGGTAAGAGCATACCACCAAATTCCCATGGCCACTAAAGACATTCACAAAACCGCGATTACGACACCTTTTGGAATGTTTGAGTTTCTAAGAATGCCGTTTGGTTTAAGAAACGCAGCTCAAACATTCAAGCGATTTATTAACGAAGTTCTAAAAGAATTAGATTTCATATTCGTTTACCTTGACAACATTCTAGTTGCCAGCGAAACAGAAGATTATTTCAAACATCTAAATTTAGTATTCGAAGATTAGACAAATACGGACTTAACATAAAACCAAACAAATGCTTTTTCGGTGTCGACAAAATAAATTTCCTGAGTTGTAATATTTCAAAAAAAGGCATACAACCATCTCCCGATAGAATTCAATGCATAGTTAACTACCCAAAGTCCGAAACAGTTAAACAAATGCAGAAATTTATCGGGATGATAAATTACTACCACAGATGCATACCAAAATTAGCACACTCACTCACACACGTTTACGAAATGTGTTTTGCACAGCATCCAAAACAAAGAACAAACACTTAACATGGACAGATGACACAACAGAAGCATTTACAACGATAAAAAAGTTTTACTAAGTGCTACTTAATCATTTTAATAACAAAGCAATCGTTGTATATGCTTCTAACACTGTTATCGGCGCAGCCTTACAACAAGAACACAATCACAAAATAGAACCATTAGCTTTCTTTTCTAAAAATTATCAGCGTCCGAAACGAAATACAGCACGTTCGATCGCGAACTTTTAGCAATTTATCTTACAATCAAACACTTTAGACACTATTTAGAAGAGCAAACTTTTACAACCTACACAGATCATAAGCCACTCACTTCAGCATTACACTCAAAGACAGAAAGAAGCTCAAGACAAATACGGCACTTAGAATTCATCGCGCAATTTACAAGCGACATCAGACACACCAAAGGTACAGACAACGTTGTAGCAGACGCACTGTCACGGGCTGAGATAGAGTCTTTGACAACCTCAGATATCAATCTCAGAACTCTACATAGAGAACAAACGACAGATTCAGAATTACAGGAGATACTAAACAAACACACTTACAATTTTGAACAAATACACATTCCACTACTTAACATTCAAATTTTGTGCGAACAAACGAGTACAGGAACACGTTCATACATCCCACAAACATTACGGAAGACTTGTGTCTTCGAACAATTACATAACATTTCACACCCAGGTACAAGAGCTTCATGACGACTAATAACACAGAGATATTTCTGGCCCAAAATTAACACACAAATTAACAAATGATCACAAGAATGCGTTAGATGCCAACGATCAAAGATACACAGACACACGAAAACAATCCCACAAAAAATATACATTCCACATGGACGTTTTGAGCATGTTCACGTAGATCTAGTAGGCCCATTACCGATATCAAATGGTTACAGATATCTACTTACCTTAGTTGACCGAAACACACGTTGGCCCGAAGCGTATCCACTTAAAGATACTAACGCTAGTACTATTGAAGACACACTTCAAAAAGAATATGTAACACGTTTTGGAGTTCCTCTGGAAATTACTTCCGATCGAGAACCTCAATTCACATCAAGAACATTTAGAAACTTCGTCAAAAACCTAGGAAGCAAACACATCACCACTTCTGCTTATTATCCACAAGCTAACGGAATTGTGGAACGTTTTCACCGCCAACTCAACACTTCTCTAATTGCGAGTAACAACCAAACAAACTGGTACACAGAGTTACCACTAGTTCTCCTAAGGCTCAGGTCTACGGTAAAAGAAGATATTAATGCTTCATTGGCTGAAATGGTTTTTGGTCAAACACTCAGGTTACAACAATTGATAGTACACAATAGTCAGATTTTTAATTCGTCGGACACCTTGTCCAAACTTAAACAGAATAGAAAGTAAACAATCAAACATTGTACATCATAACTCTAACTTCCAAGCATATATACCTCGAGCACTCAGTACATGTACATTTGTCTTCGTTCGCAATGACACAATTCGAAAAACTCTCCAAGAGCTTTACGATGGTTTCTTCGAAGTTATTGAGAGAACACCAAAATTTTTCAGAATACGCAAAAATAATACTAACATTACAGTCAGCATAGGCAGAATAAAACCCGCCTGATTAGACACCGAAACAGCGCAAACACATACAACCAAAATTAAAAATAACAAAGTACACTTAAACCTATTCGTCAACACGACAAAAAATTTTTTTTAAAGGAAGGGGTAATAATGTGGTGACTCAATACTACCACCACAATACAGAAACACTATATCACACTTGACACAAATTCACTTTGCTTTTAATGATGTTTATATAATTAAGTTTTCCTTGAAATTAAAATTTTATATATCAAAAATTTTCACTTTTGATTTTTTAAAGGAAGTTTAGAAAATATATTCAAACATAAAAGATTATTTAAAAATATTTGTATGTAAAAAAATAAAACGTATATAAAATAAAAAATTCTAACATAAAATAAAAAAAAATAACTTTATTGCACCAAATACGTATTCCGGTACGCGTCACAAGGTCATTTAATGACCTTTCAAATGACATATCAATCTTAAAGATCCATTTAACAAAAAAAATTTTTAAAATCGATAACTCGAATATAAAACACTGCGTCTACAGTGATACCAGCGCAAAAATATTATTTATTGTTCATATTGCCACTTTTTGTTCGTTTTAACCGAAAAACAAACAAGTTTTGTATGGAATAAAGTTCGTTGCAACCGAAAGTTCGTTTTAAACAGGTTCGTAATAATCGTAAAAAATGCATAGTTTATTAAAATTAAAGCGAGTCCTTTCGAAATGGGTATGTTTTAGGCGAAAGTTCGCTTTAAACCGGTTCGTTATAAGCGAAAAGTACTGTATATACTATCAAAAGATCAAATTGATCTTCATATTTGAAGATCAAAAATGACTTGGCTAATACTTTGATATTATATGACTCTAAAGCAGTGTGGGCCAGCGCCTATGCACGCGTGCTTCGTAAGCCGTGTCTGTGTCTGTCTCTGTCGCTCTCACATGTACTCCCACTAGCACACAGCTGAAAGAACAGTGCAAGTGTTTTTTTGACCGACACTGCTCTAAAGTCAAAAGATCTGTCGGGCGTCCAAGACCAGATGATGGAAAAAGTTCTGAAGTACAACAAGCAGATAAACGAAAGATAATTTCTATTTTAAAAGGGCGTTCGTTATGATCAGATGGCTCATCTGGCCTTTTTTTTCTGATGACAAAACGCCAAACAGATGTCGGTATGAAAAATGCAATTAACGCACTTTTGCCTTATGCATTAAATGTAACGTATTCCTTTGCATCAAGCAAGGTGCCAACCAGCGTTTAAAAAGTTTCAGTTTTTTCAAGGCTCCTGCTACTGCTTCAACTGGTGCTTTCGAAAAATCAAACAGTCGCCGCAAAAGCAGAAAACTATTTTCAATAGTTTGCAAAGTGCTTCGGCAGTCATCGCTTTGATTGACTGAAACCGTTCGTAAAATCGAAAGTCGAAGCAGCAGCAGTTGTTCATCTTTCGTTAGTCGAAGCAGTATCAGGTTTCAACAGTCTTTGTTTTGCGCTAATGATTTTTGCTTATTTCAAACTTTTGTTTGATCGATTGCTTTATTAAATTTTTTCAATTTTATTATGATTATAATTGCATTATTTTTATAATTGCACAATAATTACAAAGAATAAGCAGAAATTATAAGCGCAAAACAGCCTGATACGACTGTTGAAAAACTAATACTGCTTCGACTTACGTAAGTTCAACAACTGCTGATGCTTCGACTTTTTCACCAGTTTCAGTTCATGATATAAGAACCCAGGTAGCCTTGATAAGGGTTGATTTTCTCTTCTACAGGCATACCAGCTAAGAGTAAAGCAAATTAGCATACAAACATTGGCTGCATTTAGCGGAAAGTTTGCTACGTAGCTGTTGAACAACTTTCGGGCTGAATGGTATGTAGCATAAAGCACTCACACAACATGTTCCCAGAGCGGTCACCATTTTAGAAAGCCAAAATATTTTAAGCTACTTCGCTACCTTAGAGCTCTTTCGGATAGAATGCAGCCATTATCTATACATAAATAGTCAAAGGCCAACAGTTCAGTACAATTTTCAGCTGTTTCTCAACCGATTTTGACGATTTTTTTTTTTGTTTTTTGATGAATCAGAGTATTGAGAAGCATTTGGACTTATCGAATTTTATAATTCCTCTAACTTCAATTTTACCTCAACACTCAAATATAGCTGCTCCATGCACACAAATCAAATTTAAATCAGAACTTCAATCTCAAGTTTTATATTGTTAAGAATGGCAACATCGCTTAGCTGCCACCTCAGTATGAACAAAACAAACAAGCCTCAAAAACACCTCGTGTGCAAAAGTCAAATACTTGAGATGGTATGCGTGTGCCGGCCTATTCCTTTTGTCACTGCATACGAGAAATACTGAATTTATTTGTTGCATAAGTAACTAAATTATAGAAACTGAAGAAGTTTATTGTTAAATATTGGCTATATATATTTGGATTGTTGCAAAACTATTGTACGAATATTTAACACTGTATATATCTTTATTAATTGTATCTATTTCTAGAAATTTTTGAATAAATCATCTATGGAATTTCGCCTGATTGCGGCTTAAAACTTTAATTTATTTATTGGCAAAAATTCTTCGCAACATATATAATAAAGGAAAAGAAGCGTGTTAACAAACAAGCCTGCTCGAAAGTTGATTGAAGTATGCTGGAAGAAATGTTTTCCAGCTTCATAAGAACAAGCATCAAGAAGAATAAGCATCAAGATTAACAAGCAAATGTCAATTTTTAATTTTTGTTTGCTTATGTTGTCATTAGTGTCCGACCGAATATTCGGTTTCGGCTTTGGTATTCGGCCTATTCGGCCGATTTTTTAACCTTCGGCTTCGGCCTAAATAGCCGAATAATTTGGCCGATTATTTTTGTTTTGTAATGACTAAAAATTTTTCTAAAATTCGTTAGGAAAATTTCAGTATAATTCGATGAATTCCGTTCGAAATTTCGTACTTGAAACACTTGTTCGTTTTGTTTTTCTCTTCCTTTCTGTTCTTCCATAAGTTGGTTTTCGCTCGTTGAAAACTTTATTCAAATGATAAATGCAGTGAGTCCGAGCGAAATGGGTTGATAAGATCGTACATGTGGAAGGAACTGGAAAAAAAATCAAAATTTTTGATCTTCACCCAACCGACACATTGTCTCAATTGTAACGTTTTCGTGGTCGAAAGAAATAAAAAAGCCGAGCTACGCTAGAAATTTTCTGTCTGATTTCAGTCAGTATTGAATTTCAGTAGCTTTTCTCGACTAGATCGAAAATAGAATTAAGTTTTTTCTACGTCTTCTTGACGTTACTAAATCAATTACAGAAATATTAGAATTTAACAAAATAACATAAGAGGAGTTCAATCAATTTTATATCTAGTCGAAAAAGCTATAGAAATGCAATGCTGACAGAAATCAGGCAGAAAAACTCTTTCGTGTAACTCGAACTTAATATTTGCCGTTTTTTTTACTGAAATGATTAAATAACGAAATCCAGTACTAAATATCATGATTTTTTTTTTGTACCTTTGGCTTCGGTATTCGGCCGAAATCTTCCATTTAGTCGAACATTCGGCTTCGGCCAAAATTTCACATTCGGTCGGACACACTAGTTGTCATTTGTTATTTGCTTAAAAAATAAATTTATTTATTGTAAAATATCAATCATTATATAATTATTTAAAGGTAGCCCTGACAACTACCTATTTTCTCAGAGCATCGACCAACACTTATCAAAATCAATACAAAGTTTAATTTTTCATCTGTTTTGCTGCTTATTCTTTTTCTCTTTTTCTATGCGCTTTTGGCAAATGCTGGTCGACAAAAACCCTATCGCTCCTACCTTGTAAATTATTATATCATGATAAATATAAGCAAATTAAACATAAATAAATAGCAACAAATAAATATTTGTAACAAGTTAAGATTGGTTACAAGTTAAGATCGCTGAATGAAGCCAATGTGTTTTAAACACAGCTAATAACGAACGCTCTCTTTCTTGGCATTTTTTTTTGACAGATTTTGGTATGCCAAGGAACCGTCACTTCTACCTGGGTTCTCGTATCATGGTTTCAGTCAATTAAAACGACGACTACTGAAGTTGTCGACTACAAACAATTGAAACTAGTTAGTCCCGGTTTCCACTCTCGTCTTGAGGGTCATGTTTTTGACATTCCCATTAAAACTTTACGATGCAGTTTACACACATCAAGAATTGACGATCAAGTCCGAACGAATAAGAAAGAGTTACACATAAAAAGATTCATGTGTGCAAGTGAAATAGAACAAGAACTTGAAGGTACATTCGAGTCAGTTCCTTTTTTAAAATAGTTATCCAAAATAACTATTTTATTTTTTTTTAAATCGAGAAAGTTAGCGATATTTCGAAGAATATTTTATACGTTGTTTGATAAGTTATTTTCAATTTGTATTTTTTACGTTGCCTCGTAACAGTTATAGATGAGAAAAATTTGTTTTAAATTGCTCATAACTTTTATTTTCAAAAAATATTTTTTTACGTTGCCTGGTAAGAGCTATTTTAGAGAAATACATTTTTACGTTATTTGATAGACATTATATGTAATTAAATCAAAAATTTTTGGAGTTTCAAGGGGGTTTTTATATCGAGTTTTTGCACTTTATATGTCTCCATGAAATAAAAAAAAACTAAGTGCATTAAAAAAAAAATTAAAAGAATCTATTCAAGTAGAGACTAAAATAAATTAAAAAACATAATTATTAATAAAGAAATATACTATTAAAAACAAAGACTTGGAAAAATTATGAATTTCTTAATCGAGATTTCTTAAAGTTTTTGCCAAAATTAGTTTAAGTGATGAAAAGGCACATTAAAATTAATACCTTAATGAATAGTTATTTTATGTTAGGTTAATAAAAGGTTTATGGCATGGACCGAAAATAACATGTTGTTTTAAAAATTTAAAGGATTTTTAGGAGTTTTAAATTGCAAATGGAGATGGATTTCAAGCATACCAAAGTGGTCCTTGTTCCATCAAATATTGAAAATTTTTTTTATTTTTCATGTTTTATTATACAGCTCATAAAATAACTTTAATTTTTCAGTTTTACTTTTTTCCTCACAAAATAACTTTCATTTACAAAAGTCAGTTAAACTAAATGAATATATGTACCTATTTATGTGCGCTTATATTATGAAACCCCTTATACAAAAAAGGAGTTCTGAATCTAGAATATACCTACTATTTAAATAAAATGTATTTAAATAAAATCTTATAAAAACGAACTAACTGAGCAGCAAACATTTTCGATTTTCGACTACAAGAACTGGAGCGACAAAAAAGTCAAGTCAAAGCAAAGAAAACGAAAACAACAGCCAATTGCTGGCAGTTGCTGAAATTCAATTTGAAGCAATTCATTCGGCTAACTTCGTTAGCACAACATTCAGCAAAATGATCTTTTATTTGTTTTTTGTATTTTCGCTTTGCTTTTACATGGTTGCTTACAACTTGTTGAGTAAATATTTGCAAACGAAGTTTTTTATTTTGCTGAAAAATATGCAAGCAAAGTACAAATGTTTGTGCTGTTGATATTTTGAAGCCAAAAACACTGCTTACAACTTATAATTAAAAACAAAAAAAAAAAGAAAACGTAAAATTTTTTTTTTCATTCATAAAATATAAGTTATCAGCAACGAAGAAAAAATTCATTATTTTTAATTTTATCACAGAGAAAAATTAGTTTCAGTTGAAAATAACAAATACTTATAGATGAAATTTTTTTTAATAAAAAAATGATATCACAATTTACGTATTTAAATCGTATTTAAATATTTCTTATAACAGTTATGCCTCTGCTTTGACGTTATGAAAACATTTTGTGCTTAAAAAATCAATAATTTTACGGCTTTTGCTATTTTGACTGCAGCAATTTAATCACAAGTTTCCCACAGCTGAATAAAAACACTTTTAATTATCTTATATAAAACTATGAACTTTAACATACTTGATCCAGCTAGAAAAAAAATTTTTTTTTTGTTGGATTTATATTTCAAATGGAATAATTAGATATACAAACCAAATTTTTTTCAGAAAAGTAGGTGCGTTTTCTGGAAATTATGTTTTGCGTTTTGCCATATTCTTGGAGTGCCATATTTTTGGAGTGCTTCTTATGCACTCCTAGCTTTTTCAACCTAAAAAATAAATGCCATATATACCGTTCTATGTAGCAAAGATAATTTCCATTTTATATATAATTTTAAGTTTATATGTTTATATTTTACTTAAAATGAAAATAAAATAATATAAGGTTATAATATAAAGTAAAAAAAAAACACAAAAAGACTTCAATGGTTATAATATAGAAGTTGTGGAGATCTGGCAACTCTAGCGGAAAAGAAAAAGATTATAGTGGTATTCGCTCTTTCGTGTATTAGATGTACTGATTGTAATTGTACCGATAAATACAAGGGAAAGAGTGAGTGACTTCTTCCACAGCAGTGTATCTACTATTGGCTACACTGGTGGCAATTGAACGTTTTTTCCTTATTTTAACATTTTCCATTACAGATTCCATTACAGATGGATTTTAAACAGTTCTAATTAGAAAACGATATGATGTGACGAGCTAGCGCGAAAAATTATGGCGAACAAAGGACAAGAAATGGTGCCAAGAATGCTGCCAAGTAATGTCAAAATGATACAATTAACACATACAACTACATTACAATCATCTTTTGATGTTGTAAAGAAACACATAAAGTGTAACTTCAAAAGCTATGGTATTTGTTGCTGCATGTGTATTTAGTGTAATTTTTTGACAGAAGTACACTAGTGTATTCATAAATACACAAAAGAGCGAATACCACTATTCAAAATATAAGCGTCAAAGTGTGTGTAACTCGAGGCGGTGCTAGTTTTGATATTAATTTCAAGCATACATGATCGATATAATTATTATTTCAACATTTCTAAGTTTGAAGAATAAACAATTTAATTTATTATTTATTTTTCATTACATTGGCGATGAGGTAAATTAAATGGGAAAATGTGCATACATTCTGCTTTACAGTGACGGACATTTTGTTTTAAAGTAACTGGATAAATGGTACTAAGAAAAAAAACAGGAAAGAAAATTTTGGCGTTGTAAATATTGGCAGAACGGTGGTCATTAAATTGTACGTAAAGCCACACAGATAATAGCTGGAGTTACATTGAATTGTAATTGGTAAGATATTTGTATTTTGTAATTTTACATGATCTTAAGGCATTAATTGCTTAACAGAGAGACGACATTGAATTGTTAAACTGATATTGCATTAAATTGTGGCGTGGAAGGAACGGTGCTCATTAAATTGCGCGAATAGCTGAGTGGCATTAAATTATTAATAGGGAGACGACATTAAATTGGTTCACGGTTAATTTTACAACGGAGGTTGCTCAGCGTAGGAAATAAAGCCTAAGATGAATACACCAGGTATTACACCATTCTTCCTTTGCTATGTTATCGATAAGGCGCTTCTTCGCTCGGAATGGGAAAAGTGGTTGCGTGCATTTTCAATATACCTCGAGGCAGAAGAGATCAATGATGCGGTGAGGAGGAGAAGCAAATTGTTATACTTAAGCGGTACCCAGTTGCAGGGAGTAGTATACAATATCCCGGGAGCCCTTGTAGAAACCTTGAATAAGAAAGACAAGAATGGAGAGGATGTATTTCAGTTTCTTGTGGCTAAACTGAACGAGTATTTTTCGTCGGAAAGGAATTCTACGTTCGAAAGGCATTTGTTTCGGTCATTGAAGCCTGAGGAAGGAGTGTTTTAACAAATTTTTGTTAAGATTGTGGAACCAGGCTGCGAAGTGTCAATTTGGGGAGACAAAAGGCGAGATATTCAGTATTAATTTGAAAGATAAACTTATAGATGAGTGGGCTCCAGATGACCTTAAGAAGCGGTTGTTAGAGAAAGAGTATACGCTCAAAGAGGCTATTGAGATATGCGAGACATGTTCATGAACAGATAAACAATCAGTCGGAAACGATGAAACTGCCTCGAGTGTCCTTGGATGTTAATAGAGTTGAAGGTAAGAACCCAGACACTGGATGTGGAAGATGTGGCCAACGTGGACACCATGGGGATAGTGTCGGTTGTCCTTTTGTCGGTTGGCCATTTTGGCTGCAGATGCAAAACAAAAAGCATTAAACGTAAACAGGTTGGTTCGGCAATGAAGATACAAAAAGGCGGAAATTCTTTCATTCAAATATACAATTCGTTTCGGATGCAGTTAAGTCTGAGGATGTTGGTATGCACGACAAGTGGAAGGAGAAAAATTGTTTTCGAAGTACGGACGGTTCGGAAGTGCAAAATAATGAGCTAATAAAGTGCTACGTGGGGAACGGAGAATTTTGATGTTGATTGACTCTGGCTCGCAGTATAACCTGCTGAGTGAAAAAGATTGGGAGCATATCCCCAATCGAAATGCCACGTTATAGAACTTTCGAACCAGATCTGAGAATCAGTTCCGCGCTTATGCTGGGAACACTTTACTCAAGATTAAAGCTGTTTTCGAAGCAGTAATAGGCTTGGACGTGCTATCCAACTTGATTTCCTCATTCTACGTTATTGAGAATGGAGGACAATCGCTATTGGGCCGGGACACCGCTATAAAGTTAAATGTCTTGAGATTAGGCCCTGAAATTAACCGCATCCAAAATTTACAGCCATTTCCGAAAATTAAAGGTATTAAAATTTCACTTTCAATTGATAAAACTGTGAAACCCGTCCAACAGCCATTGTGTAGGATACCATCGGCTTTAGAAGACAAGGTCGAGAGGAAGTTGACCGAAGCATTAGAGCAGGATATTATAGAGCCGGTAGTAGGGTATAACGATGGATATCTCCTGTGGTGGTGGTATTTAAAAGAAAAGGTGATATTCGTTTATGCATAGACATGCGACGTGCGAATGTGGCTATATTGAGAGAGAATTACCCACTGCCAACATTCGAATCGTTTATGACTAGGTTAAAAGAGGCCAGATGTTTCTCTAGACTGCACCTGAAAAACGCCTACCATCAACTGGAGCTGAATGAAGGCAGCCGCAAAATAACTAAGTTTATTACTTCAAAAGGGTTATAAAGGTATAAAATACTATTATTCGGAGTAAATTCAGCTCCTGAGATATTTCAGAAGACTATGGAGAACATTGTAGATCCATGTAAGTGTGTGCTTAACTATCTGGACGATGTAATTGTATTTGGAAGTACGGAGGAAGAACACGACATAAATTTGAAAAGCGTGCTGGAAGTTTTTAAGGAGTTGAATATAGTACTGAACGAAGATAAATGCATTTGGAAAGCGGCGAGGCTACAGTTTTTGGGTCATATTCTGTCGACTAAGGGGATTAGTCCAGATCCAAGTAAAGTGGAAACAATTTTGCAATTTGACATCCAATCAGTAGAGAAGTAAGGATTTTTTTAAACTCTGGTGACGTACCTGGGGAAATTTATACCCGATCTTGCACCCCTTAGAGGGTTGATTAAAAAGGATGTAAAATTCATTTGGAGTAAGTGTCACAGCGATGCGTTTCTAAAGTTAAAGGAGCCAACTAGCAGAAAAGCCAACTCTTTCATATTTTAATCTCAAGAAGCGCACTCGGTTGATAGCGGACGCAAAGCCAGTAGCCTTAGGAGAAGTGCGTGAAGGTAAATTCGTAAATCCGACGCTAACTTAGCAAAGACACACACCCATATTTCCCAAAAGTACGAACTTTAAGTACGAATTTAACTTTAAGTATGAATTTAACTTTAAGTACGAATTTAACTTAAGTACGAATTTAACTCTAAGTATGAATTTATATAAAAAAAATACGAATTTAACTTCGTTTGATAAGAAATCTTTTTAATATCAACCAGGAAACTTAAAATTCAAAACATTAATAAAATATAATAAAATTAAGGGAAAAATACAATATTAGTCCAGAACTGAAAAATCGATGCAAAATTGATTAAACTTCCGATTCAAGTCATAAACAACTTTTTAAAAAGTCACGAATCATATGTTCGTGTTCATATGAGTTCTCAAAAAAGTTCTCGGCGAGCTGACGTGTTTTCTTTTGTGCGCATCGAATTTTTAATAAAAGCATTTTTTTGTTGATTTTTTGCTCTAAAATCTTTAAGAAACTATTAAACAAAGGTGCTTCATCTCTAATAGTGACATTTTTGTTTTTTAATCAATCTATACTATTAATAAATCTGTAGCCACTTTTTATGTTCACTCATCACGTTTAAGCGACAACTCAGATTTTTATAAAATTTTGTACACATATTTATAGGTCAGCAAAGAGTGCAATAGGATACTTTATTTTAACCCATTAACAACCAATGTTATTATATGGAAACATATGCGTCTCGAATTTTCATTAAATACTGCATATTTCAAAAGTTTTAGTGCCAGTTTTTTAAAAAAAGTAAAATTAGCATGCAATAATAACTTATTTCTGCTCAATGGCATACATAGTTTTCCCCAAATTGTTGCTTCAAGTCTAAAAATGTCTGTTTTTTATGGTTTTCTTTCGGCCCTAATGGATTAAATTGCACTTCGGTTAAACGAGAACAAAATCAATAAACGCTTTTAAATTTCCTTCAATTTGATACCAAAATCATGTATGTAGTTTGAAAACTGTGAAAAATTTTAGTACCAGATCTTTTTAGTATTAATTATAAGCTGAGAATGAGAGAAAAACGACTTGAAATTCACACTTTTAGCTTTGAAGGCAAATATTTCAATCAGTTTGCAATGGATTTCAATAATTTTTTTTGAAAAATGTTGTTTGTTAAATTATCCTTCAAACATAAGTTGAAATTTTTACTAAACCAAAGTATTAATATTTTTAAAAATTTTTTTAAAAAATGTTCAAAAATTTTTAGTTTAAGCCAAAAAATTGGATAAAAGTTGTTTTTGTTGTAAAAAAAATTAAATCCAAAATTTAGGTTTTCGATTTCCTATCAGATGATATAACAATCTTAAGGTTAATAATTTGTAGTATTACTTAAACAATAAAAAATCGTTTTGGTAGCGAAAAATCAAGCCTACCCACTATCAATTTTTGAATGAAAACTTTTTGAAAACCCGGCGAAGCGGCGGGTTTAAGCTAGTATCTAAATAAAAACTAATAAAAAAGATCGCAAAATAAAATAACCAAGTGAAATTCTAATCAGTTTAAAAATATATATATATTGACTACAAAACAAAAATCAACAGACAAGAAAAATCCGAGCAACACAAGAACAATTCGTTTGCAAGATCAAACGGCGCCGTCAGTGGCTTGAAACGCAACAACAATTTAAAAAGACAATTATAAAAATATATATAATTCAAAGCTACATGCACTGCAGTTATCGTGTTCGCTTATTACGCCCTAAATGACACCGACGCAAAGACTAACGCGTGAGCAAGTACGGCAACGAGGCCTTCGTCCAAAAAACGAAAATACACCGAAGTCAGAGAGTGGCAGTTTGACTTCATTTAGCACTGCACTCAATGCTTTGGAAGATCGTTTGAGTGCAAAGATAAAGGCTGAAATAGAAAAGCTAGAGGCTCGACTTCAAAAGCACTCCGACAGCATTTTCAATCGCCTCTTGAGTGAGATAGCAAACAATGAAACTAAATTAAGTATTCAAGTCAAAAGCGAAGTCGCCACTATTAAAGAGAAATTTAATGAGTATGATTTAAAACTTAGCTCTCTTGAACATCGCATCGAACTTCTAACCTCGCGCTGTGATGTGCTAGCTGAAGATCTGAAACGATGCTCCCCCACATCAAACACTAACAACGACAAAAACAATAATAACACTACAGATGCAGTTTTTTTTTGAGTACCATTCAAGGCAGACGAAAATATTAAGAGTATCTTATATTGTCTGTCATTCTATCGAGTTTCCACCACCACAACTAAAATATATTTTTCGTATAAAGCCCAGAACGAATAATCCAAATTACAATCCCGCTGTAATCGTCAAGTTTTACACCCCTCACGATCGCAATCGGGTTCTAAAAGCATTTGGTGATTATCGAAGACGTTCTACGAAAGCTGTGAATCTTAGAAATGCTGGTTTTGAGTCCGATCAGAATGTGTGTACATTCATGAGTGCCTCAGCGTTGAGACTAGAAAGCTGTTACATGCGGCCATTGCATATAAAAGGCGTAAATGCGTTTATAATGCTTTCACAATCAGAGGCTGTGTTCACATCCGTCTACACAAAGGCTCTCCAAGTATTCTCGTCAATAATACAAGTGAACTACAAAGTGCTGTTATTTCTGCTGGAAAATGTTATGCAACTAGTCCTGATGATGAGGTTGATGAAGTTGCTGCTGCCTGATCCTAATTTTCTTGCATCATTTAATTTATCTTTCCTTTTCCTATCTCTTTCGTTTTCTTTCTTCGTTCTGTTTCTGTACTCCATATTGTTTTATAATTATAACAATTTAAACACCTGCGCTGCAAATACACGTCTGTTCAACATAATTTATCTCCGTGATGAGTTTGTGTAATTATAATCGTGGTAGTTCCAAGGACAATATTTATGCCTTAGTTCGAATACTAAGCAAGCGGGCTAAGGGATTACAGGTATGTCACCTTAATGCGCAAAGCTTGAATAAAATCGATGAGTTTCGGTACATATTTGAAAATTCAGGTATGGATGTAATTTGTGTGTCCGAAACATGGTTTCAGCCTTCTGTTCAGGATATTGTCTTTAGTGTAAAGGGTTACAGAACATTTCGTGCTGATCGAACGTTTCATGCTGGTGGTGTTGCTATTTTTGTTAAAGATGGTATAACATGCAATTGTGTGAGTAAATCAAATCTACATGATGACATTGAGTTCCTATTTGTTGATGTAATTTATGAATTTAAGAAACTGCTTATTGGCGCAGTCTATAGGCCAAATCGTAACATCAATACAGAAAACTTATTGCTGAAAATAGAGTCGGTGGCAAACTCTTTTGATGAGATTATAATATGTGGTGATTTCAATAGCGATCTACTGGTAGAAAACCATTTAGCTGAGGACATGTGTTACCTTGGTCTTACGTCGCCTAACTATACTATACCTACGCATTTCTCCGAAAGTCGTAATACATTGCTAGACCTCTTTTTTGTCGGCGATAGTGATAAAGTACTCTATGACCAACTCTCTGCTCCTGTTTTTTCCAAGCATGACCTTATTTTCCTCTGCTATGATTTCCAGCTGATTGTACCGGAACAAAAAATAACTTATCGCGATTTTAAAAATATTAATTATAATTCACTCCAGGCTGAGTTAAGTCTTGTCGATTGGACAGTAATCTTTACCATGCTATCAGTAAATGATCAGTTGCAATTCTTACAACGTAATGTCAACACTTTATTTGAAAAACACGTCCCACTTAAGACTAAAGTACTCAAACATTATGAAAGGCCCTGGTTTTCAAATTCGATTAAAAGATTAATCAAGAAACGTGATGTAGCATACAACAAATGGAAACGTCTGAAAACACCGGAACGATATAATATTTTCCGAATATGTAGAAAAGATGTAGTCAGGGCGGTGAAGGTAGCCAAGTTGGCATACTATGAAACCAAATTTAGTTCGGCTATAGATTGCAAAAAGAAGTGGAGCATAATTCGGCAAATCGGAGTTGGTGGAACTTCTCCACCCACTGATACTAGCGTAAATGTTGAGGTTCTAAATAATAAATTTATTGATATTCCAATGCCGACGCCAAATGGAAACTATTTTCGTTACTTTCAAAGAATTTCTAGCTTAAACTCTTCTTTTATACCCTAGACAGACATATGGTTTCCGTACTACAATGTGCACTACAATGAAAGCTCAAGAAACCATGTACTAGCATAGTGTCAGACATGTGGTACTCTACTACATTGTACACTTATCAGCTGATTCAGAAGTTTGTCAATATAGAACAAGAAAATGGATGCAGCCAAAGTTATAATTGCTAATAACTTAAAAATATTAGATTACCGGAGGAAAAAAAGGAAATATTTTATACTAGCTCTAAGGGCATTAAAAAGAAGCAAACAATATAAAAGGCTTGCGTTAAAAGAAGGGATTTCGAGAAGATGCCGAACTTGCTGGTCAATGGTCAGTGTACAACAGCTAATTTTTAACATACAAAGCATTTTTCTACTCGTAGGTGGAAAATTCTCACTTTTGGGAAAAAGACGTCCAGCTTTTTACAAATGAAAAGTTTAAAAATACATTTAGAGTCAGTAGGGAGACGTTCTTTCAAGCATTAAAAAATGTACCCAAAAAGAATACTTACTGGCGAACCGCCATACCTCTAGAAAAACGAATTGCTGTCGCTTTATATACATTAGCTTCATCCGCAGAATACAGAACAGTTGGCAGTCTTTTTGGAATTGGTCGCACAACGGTAGGAGGAATAGTTTTAGACGTTTGTAAAGAAATATGCATAGTTTTCAAAAATGAAGTGTTCGATGCATATCCGCCGAGTGACACGAAAGTGAATGAAATAGTCTCTGGTTTTGAGCATTTGGGATTCTCTCAATGTTATAGCGCCATAGATGGTTGCCACATCGAAATAAAGCCTTCGAAGGACGAAGCAAGCGATTATTACAACTTTAAAGGGTGGTACTCAACGGTTTTATTTGCATCGGTTGACTATAGATGCAGATTTACTTATGTCAGTGTTGGGACACCAGGACGAAGTAATGATTCGACAATTTTTGAGCAGTCGGCTTTGAAAAAGCTTCATTTAGACAATAAGGTATTTAAGGAACATACAAAGATGATCGAAGGTATTGAGGTGCCAATACTCCTAATAGGAGACTCAGCATTCAAGCTGTCTAAATATGTAATGAAACCATTTCCATTTTCTATTGATCAACCCGAAAGTGAAAAACTATACAACAAACACATTTCATCGTGCCGGCGAGTGGTTGAAAACGCTTTTGGGCATTTGAAGGCTCGTTTCAGACAAATTGGTCGAGGTCTGGAAGTCAATATAAAAAATGTCAATGTAGTAATAAAAGCTTGTTGCATTATCCATAACATATGCAACAACAGAAACGACAGTATCAATCAGCAATGGGTTCAACAAGTAAATCCTGGAAATAGCGGAAGGCAACCCCATAGGGGTCACACTGACAGAGATGAAAGCAATAGCGGAATTGCCATTAGACAAGCAATTATTAAACATTTTTTACAAGGTATATATTTATAACTTAAAAACTATAACTTCAAGTGTTCCAAACTTGGGGCCGTATTGTTCACCTTTGGATCTCTTTAACCAATGGATAAAGTACTAGATTTTCTGTAGTTTCAGATATCAGCAAATATGCACTGGTTAAAGATATCCAGAGGTGAACAATACGGCCCTTAGTTTTTAATTTTTATTTAGCATAGCCATAAGAAGAGCATTTGTTTGCTCCATCAAATTAAGAGCCCTCTCTTCATTTTGCAAAGATTTATTAAGATACTCCTCCATCATCTTTTGCTCTCTCTTGGCAAGCTCGAGATAATCTTCGTTCTTCTTTCTTTTCCTTGCAGCCGCTGATGTTGATGGTGCCTCTTCCTGCGTGTCTTCATTTGAGAACGTAAACTCTGTCATAGAAGCGTCCAATGTATCCGAAACTATGGAATAAAAGATTTACATTTATTTCACTTTTGATATTCAAATAAAATATTTGCTGTTTCAAACAAACCAATTTCAATGCTCTCGTCGGCTAGTTCGTATGCAAAATTGGACTTATAGTTGCCAATTATTTGGTGAATATCTTTATAGAACTCCCAATTAGACGGAGCCGCACCACTTGGGCCAACAGTCTTCCGTTCCTGTTTAAAAGAATTAAATTAACTCATTGGATTTATTTTCTTAAATTGTTTACAAACCTGTACATTTTTGTTAAATTGTTTATTCTAGTTCTTAGCTCGACTGGTGCCAGGGAAACTCCGTGCTCATTTGCGAGCTGCGTGCACATTTCCGAATAAATATGGCTATTTTTATGTACTCCACGCAACTGGGGATTAAAATCTGCCCACACTTCAATAATGCTTTTGATAGCAGCGTTTCCAATGTACTTCTTCTTGATTGACTTTTCCATTGTTGACAATTCACAACTGATAATTTTTTTATGCTGTCGGAAATCATAAGCGAAAGCATATGATTTTGACAGAAGAGCTTAAAGCTTTGGCTGTGTTCAGTGCGATCCATCGTAGTACATTTCAGAACACCACTTAATTTCAATGGTACATTGTATGCTATTGTAGTACGGAACTCCAGTTGCTTTAGAACAAAAACAAGGAATACTGATGACACACATATAGTTTCCATATCATACTACATTTGGTACTACATGTCTGTCTAGGACTTTAGTTTCCAACGCATTGAAAATGCCGAAATAGTTAGAAGTTGCTTAGATATCAAATCTAATGCTGTCGGTTTCGATGAAATTCATCCAAAGTTTGTCAAATTACTTCTACCCGTACTTCTACCATTCATTAAGCACATTTTCAACACAATAATAACTAAATCGGAATTCCCCGCTATTTGGAAAAAGGCAAAGATAATTCCCATTCCTAAAACTGGAAACGACTATCGTCCCATAGCAATTTTGCCGTATTTATCGAAAGTTTTTGAATAGCTTATGTATAAACAGACAATTAAATTTTTCCTGTGTAACAAACTTTTAACTGACAGACAATCAGGTTTCCGACCAAAACACAGTTGCGTAACTGCTCTACTAGACGTGTCCGACGAAATACGAAATAATCTTGATCGAAATGAAGTTAGTTTCTTGATTCTACTTGATCACTCGAAAGCTTTCGACACGGTCGATCACAAAATTTTATGTTCAAAATTGTCTTGCATGTTTGGTTTTTCCGCAACTGCTACCCGACTAATGAGCTCATACCTAGCTAATAGAATACAAGCAGTGAATATCGGTTGCACGACCTCAAGTTTTTTAAGCGTGAACCGTGGCGTACCTCAGGGTTCTATAATGGGTCCGCTTCTTTTCTCGGCTTACATAAACGACCTACCCTCTGTTCTGCATCGATGTGGCATACAAATGTACGCTGACGATGTACAATTGTATACTAGCTGTCGCAAGTCTGATGTTCACTCCTGTGTTGCAAGTCTGAACGAAAATTTATTTAAAATTAATGAGTGGACATCTGCTAATGGTTTATGTCTTAATCCAAACAAGTCTAAATGCTTGATCATAGCTAGAAAACATAATTTCACCTCGACCCTACCGCAAGTTATACTAAATGTTATATATAAATGTTAATTATATAGAGAGTAGACGTTGCAAAGAGCAGACGTGTTTTTAAGCTTATCTGCAAATACATTCGATAATTAAATAAATTTGAAGTAAACGGAAGTGGAAAAAAGTCGGAAATAGTGTTTTCTAAACTATTTCAATAATAATGACTTTAAACTGCAAAAAATGTGAACAAACTTTTAATAGAAATGAAACAAACAAAGTTCAATGCAGTGGTTTATGTAGACAGTGGTTTCATGGCAGGAGTTGTTTAAATTTGTCTGATTATGATATCAGGTTGATCGAAAAGAGTTGTGGCATAAAATATATTTGTGAGAAATGCTTGGATAATTTCGAAACTTTAAAAAACAACTATGAAGATTTATTGGAAAAAATTATTATTCTTGAACAAAATACAAAAGAAGCAATTAACAAGAGTGAGGAAAAATTAAAAAGTGCACTAGTAAGAGACAACAAAACAGTAAATTGTGAAGAGAATCGTCACTTAACATATGCAGAGCAATTGAAATTACCCGTTATAGTGAAACCAAAAACTAACCAAACAAGTAAAATAACAACACAAGAAATTAAAAAGAGCATTGATGTTTGCAACCTTCCAGTAAAAGTGAGTCGATTATATGAGAGAAAATATGGAACTGTCTCAATTTGTTGCTCAAATAATCAATCAGTGAAACAACTTGGAAATGAAATTAAAGAAAAAATGAAAGAAGAGTATGAAGTACATATCCCAACAACAAGTAGTTCAAAAATTATAATATGTGGAATGTATGAAAAACTAACTGATGAGAGAATAATTAACTCAATCCAAATTCAAAATAACATACAATGTAAAACAATAAAGTGCATTAAAGTATACCCTTCATTTAAAAATAAAAATGTGTTTAATGCTTTGATTGAAATTGATGGTGAAGCATTTAAGAAACTACTTAATATGAAAAAAATATTTATCGGTTTGGACGATTGCGTTGTATACGAAAAAATTGGAGTATTAAGGTGTTACAAATGTCTTGGCTTTAATCATAAATCCAGCAAATGCGCTGAATCTGAAGCTCGTTGTCATAAATGCGGAGAGAATGGGCACACGAAAGATAAATGCACAAAAAATGTAGAAGAAATCCAGTGCATAAACTGCGTTAAAGTAAAATCTAGCTTAAATTTAGGTAATGATGAAATCGATGTTTTGCATGGACCATTCAGCACGGATTGTAAGATATACCAAAGGAAATTGAAACATCAGTCGGAGAAAATTATTTATTAGCAATTAAATAAAATAGAATGTATGTATTTAAATATACAAGGGTTATTGAATAATTTTGTTGAATTAGAAACATTAATAAATTGCAAAAAAATTGAGTTTATATGTTTAACAGAAACGCATTTAACAGAACTTGATGATGAATCGCTAGTGAATATAAATAATTATAAATTGATTAAAGTAAATAGTAATTCAAGGCATACTGGTGGTGTTGCCTTTTATGTTAAAGATTATTGGAATGTTGAAATAATGAAAAGTTTTGTATCAGAAAATGAATTATGGCTACTTGTTATAAAAGTTAATTACAATAATTTAGTGTTTTACCTGGCAGGTCTATATAGATCACCTAAACCGTTGAATATGAATTCGAACTTTTTTACTATAATTTGTAATTTTATAGAGGAACTAAGTGAATTAAATGACAAGGTAATTTTTATGGGAGATTTTAATATAAACTGGGTAACAAATAGTAGTCAAAAAAAAAGAATGAAAGAAATTTTAAATGATAATGCGTTTAAGCAAATTGTAGAAGAACATACAAGAATAACAAGCGAAACAAGGACATTAATTGATTGGGTTATAACAAACAAATATGTTAATATAGATTAAACCTCTTTAGAAATGAAAATAGTAAAAACATGTTAATGTACAAAGGATTAAAATTATTTAATGAGATGCCATCTAATATTAGAAATGAAAACAATTTAACGAAATTCAAACAAAAAATTGTAGCATATATTAAAGATAAGTTGAATTAACTAAGTTACTACTTCAATTTATTGTAAACATTGTAAATTAAAAACAAAAATGGTTATTTTAACTAAATAAATATATAATAATAAATGGATCATGTATTGAAGTCGTAAAATCGGCAAAAAACACAGGTGCGTCGTTGGACACACGAGAGAAGCGAATCTTTTTCGCAGTTACATAGATTTGATAGCTTAATAATTTTTTCGTTTTAAAAAATTAACTTTTAAATTCATAAATTTAAAATAACATAAAATAAATTACATATATACAGAAAACATATTTATTGCTTATTTTTTATTGTTGAATGTCAAATTTCCACGCCAATTACATAAACGGTCATATAATGCCAGCGACTCTCCATTTCAACTCTCCACACATGGTTGTGAACTTGGCTGCACTGAACAAATTTTTTCCTTCAACAGCTTACTGCGTAGCGAAAAATCTGTCGAAAGTTTTTCAGATTTCACTCCAAGCAAATCAAAGAACGAGGATTAAAAAGCTTCGCTTCAAAAATATATATTAAAGAACGCACACGGAACAAAATTTAACAAACATTTTAGATACCTTGCCGATGTCATGCCATAGAGCGTAAATTATGATGTACAGATTGCATCAACTCTGCTAAATCTCTGGCATGTGTTAACAGAGTTATTTTTCTTAAAAACGTGAAGGAAAAAACTGTGTTAACCTCTGTTAACACATGCCAGAGATTTAGCAGAGTTGATGCAATCTCTACATAATAATTTATAGTCTATGCCAACAACACCACAAACGCATTCACAATACAAACTCACCGATGCTGGAGACACCTTGTGGCAAATAAAAGCAAATTTTTGTAGCATAGCAAATACACAATCCTCTATCTATTGATAGATGGTGACGATCTACTGCAGCATAGCTTCTGTAATAACTAAGATTAAATTAACAACATTATCCCACAGGTCTTTGTGGCCTAGTGGGTAGTGTGCTGTGTTATCGTTAAAAAGGGCACGGGTTCGATCCCCACGGGAACCAAAACATATTTTTAGTATTTAATTTAGTATTTAATATTAAAGTATTAACAAAGAAACCATCAGAATTCCAAGAAAAAATCTGTCGAAAATTTTTCAGATTTCACTCTAAGCAAATCACAGAACGAGGAGTAAAAAGCTTCGCTTCAAATATTTGGGCATTACTTTCAACAGCACTTTGGATTGGGCAAATCATGTCAACATCACTGTAGGAAAAATCTATGGTATGCTCAGAAGCCTATGGGCTACACAATATTTTACCCCCTTTAACATTAGAATGCTACTGGCAAAAACATATCTCGTTCCCACTGTACTATACGGTTCTGAAATTTTTGCATACTGTGATGCTGCAAGTAAGCGCAAACTGAACGTTGCTTATAACAACATCGCTCGTTATGTCTTTGGACTTAAACGAACTGACCGCATATCACAGTATGCTAAACAAATATTCGGTATGACTTTTGACCATGTTTTGAACATGAAGACGTTAGTCTTCTTGCATTAAATTATTTTTAGTAAGGAACCTCCTTATTTATATGGAAAATTAAAATTTTTAAGATCTCAGCGCGGTAACAACCTAGTTCAACCTAGACATGCCTGCTTGGCGTCGGAACGGCAGTTCTTTGTTAATTCAATACGTCTTTGGAACTCGCTTCCATCCTATTTACAGCGTATTTGCAATACAATCTGGTTTAAATCTAAACTTTCAGATCATTTATCTTCACTCTAACTTAGATTTTTCTCTTCCTAATTTCTTTTTAATATTTTTTCTTCTTTTGTTTTCTTTTTCTTTATATTTTTTCATAAATTTAAGTTAATATCTTTGGTTCAGTTTTACTATACTGTTAACGATTCTTATTTTTTTTTTTCATTTTTGTATTTGTAATTTTAACCATTAATTTTATTTAAAATTGTGTTTTAGATCTTGCTTGTTTTGTTGATTTTTTTCGCCAAATATGTAATCGGTGCTTAACTATAAGTTTATTCTTGTGAGCGCTTAAATTAAATTAAATAAATAAATAAATAAATAACAAAAAACAAAAAAAAATATGTTTGTGATACTAAATTTGAAATAAAAGGTCGAAATATCTACATATCATATGTTTGTGATACTAAATTTGAAATAAAAGGTCGTAATATCTACATTAAGGATTATTATTTTTTATAAACCAATGGACAGGTAATAAAAGCACCTCTTCAAGGGTATATGACTAATAGTGCCACGCTGAGGATTTTGGCCAAAGGAAATTTTTTAAAAAGACGTAATCGATCGATTCATAGTGCTTACTTACGTCTAATAAAATATAAAATTATAAAATCGTACATTTTGGAACTGAGATTTTCTTATTCAAAGTAAGCACCATGGAACTTTTCACTACTTTTTAAAAAATTTCCTGTGGCCAAAATCGTTAGCTCGCCACAATGAGTCATATATCCTTAAAAAGGTGCTTTAATTACCTGTCTATTAAAATATAAAATTTTAAAATCGTACACTTTGGAACTGAGATTTTCTTATTCAAAGTAAGCACCATGGAACTTTTCAGTACTTTTCACTACTTTTTCAAAAATTTCCTTTGGCCAAAATCCTTAGCGCGCCACAATGAGTCATATATCCTTGAAAAGGTGCTTTAATTACCTGTCTATTAAAATATAAAATTTAAAAATCGTACATTTTGGAACTGAGATTTTCTTATTCAAAGTAAGCACCAAGGAACTTTTCAGTACTTTTCACTACTTTTTAAAAAATTCCCTGTTGCCAAAATCCTTAGCGCGCCACAATGAGTTATATATTCTTAAAAAGGTGATTTAATTACCTGTCTTTTAAAATAAACTGATATTTTTTTATTCAAAGTAAGTACTATGAACCGGTCGATTACTCCTTCTTAAAATTTTTTCTTTGGCCAAAATCCTCAGCGTGGCACTATTAGTCATATACCCTTGAAGAGGTGCTTTTATTACCTGTCCGTTGGTTTATAAAAAATAATAATCCTAAATGTAGATATTACGACCTTTTATTTCAAATTTAGTATCACAAACATATGATTCGTGACTTTTTAAAAAAATGTTTATGACCTGAATCGGAAGTTTATTGAATTCTGTACCGAATTTTCAGTTCTGGACTAATTTTGTATTTTTCCCTTAATTTTATTATATTTTATTAATGTTTTGATTATATTTTATTAATGTTTTGAATTTTAAGTTTCCTGGTTGATATTAAAAACATTTCTTATCAAACAAGGTTAAATTCGTAGTTTTTTTATATAAATTCATACTAAAAGTTAAATTCGTACCTAAAGTTAAATTCGTACTTAAAGTTAAATTCGTACATAAAGTTAAATTCGTACTTAATGTTAAATTCGTACTTTTGAAATTTCTTATCATTTTAGGAAATATGAGTTTGTGTCTTTGCTAAGTGTCTTTGCTAAGTTAGCGTCGGATTCACGCACTTCCTTAGGAGCTGTCTTACTTCAATTTGACCAGAACGTTCCACAGGTCATATCTTTCGCAAGTAAAAATTTGTCTGATGTCGAACGAAGATACTCACAGACAGAGAAAGAAAGTCTCGCCTTAGTATGGGGTGTCGAACGGTTTTACTATTATTTGGATGGCATCGAATTTGAACTGGTCACGGATCACAAGCCTTTGGAAGCAATTTTCAAGCCCACATCAAAACCTCCAGCTCGTATTGAGAGATGGGTATTACGCCTCCAATCCTTCAGATTTAAAATAATATACCAAGCCGGGAAATTTAATATCGCCGATTCTTTGTCAAGATTATGCAAAATTGAAAACTGTGCCCCTTTTGATAAACAGTGTGAGATGAACATTTGTTCGATTATTGAAGAAACGGTTCCACGAGCGCTTACGATATTGGAAATTGTTGAGAAGAATGACTCTGATAACGAACTAATAGAAGCAGTTGACAGCGTGAAAGAAAATTCTTGGAGGCTGCATACGTCTAACAAGTTTTTTCCGTACCGTTTTGAACTGAGCACTTTGGGCTATTTTTTGCTGCGAGGGACTAAAATCGTCATACCATTTCTTTTAAGGTCAAGGGTACTAGCATTAGCACATGAAGGCCATCCAGGCGAGACAGTGATGAAGCGTCGGGTACGTTCAAAGGTATGGTGGCCATTAATTGACAAAGATGTCGAAAAATTTGTTAAAAGCTGCCGCGATTGCTTACTAGTATCAAGACCGATGCAACCGGTACCTATGAACCGACGAGTTTTGCCAAATGGTTCCTGGATTTGTTTGGCAATGGATTTGTTGGGACCATTGCCTAATCATGACTTCGTATTTGTACTATTCGACTATTATTCGAGATATCAGGAGGTCAGATTTTTGAAGAAGATTACGACGAGTGCAATAGTTGACTATCTTGAGGAAGTATTTTCAAGGCTGGGCTATCCGAAATCTATAAATACGGATAATGGACGTCAATTTGTCAGCAACGAATTTCGTGACTTTTGCAAAATAAACGATATTGAAATTTTAACATCCCCGCCTTATTGGCCACAGGCGAATGGCGAGGTAGAGAACATGAATCGATCAATTGCTAAGCGCCTTCGAATAGTCCACGCAAACTCAAAGGACTACAAAAAAGAGATTCAAAAATTTTTATTGATGTACAATGTTACTCCTCATGGTACAACGGGTAAAGCCCCGTCAGAGCTGCTGTTCAATCGTTGCATTCACGACAAAATTCCGTCCGTCCATGATGTTAAAGAATATATTTTAGATTCGGAGGCGAGAGATATGGATATCGCAAGCAAAGAAATAGGGAAACAAAAGTCAGATAAGGATCGAAGAGCAAAAAGCTGCGATATAAAAGTAGGAGACAAGGTCTTGCTCCAAAATGTAATTTTTCGAAATAAGCTTACTCCAACTTTTGGGACAGAGGAGTTTGAAGTAATTGAGCGGAAAGGAAACGATGTCACTGTACGAGGAAATGGCAAATTTTACAGACGCAACATTAATTATTTAAAAAAATTGCCGATTATACCCGAACCGGGAAATACCGAGCTACCACGTGATGACCCGGAACAACTTAATCAATGCACGGAGTTACAAGATCTGCCAAAGAAGCCGGAGGCCACTAATCCTAGGTTGACGCTGAAACTAAAAAACATCGGAGGGATGTGGAGATCTGGCAACTCTAGCGAATAGGAAAAAGGCATTCAAAGTATAAGCGTCAAAGCGTGTGTAACTCGAGGCGGTGCTGGTTTTGATATTCATTTCAAGCATACATGATCGATATAATTATTATTTCAACATTTCTAAGTTTGAAGAATAAACAATTTAATTTATTATTTCTGGTTTGAAACAGTACATAAAGTTTTATTTATTTGGCGGTGGTCATAGGTCATTACAGAAGTTATTAATGAAAAACAAAAAGCGAAATGAAAACCCTTAAGTGAAAAGTGGAAGAAACGCTTAGGGGGGAAGGGAAGAGGTCGAGCATTTGTGACAAAGTGTGACATAGAAGGGGAGGGAAGAGGGGTGTCAAAAATTGACCAAAAATATGTTACGTAATTTATGAACAGCACCTAGCTGCCTACCACTATTTCTTTCTGGAAGATGATCGGTAGAATCCAGTCGGACTGCATTTAGTGGAAAGTATGGGTGGCAAGCGATGTCTTTTATAGATTTCTTTGGCTGCATATAATTTAAAGTCGGGATTGATAAACAGAGATCTGAACCTCTTTTCCTATTTGCTGGAGTATTTTCCTATTTGCCTAACTGAGGACATGTATCCTCCAAATATGACCAAATGACACAAAAAAATTTTATGAATATTTCTTTGAATGCGTTAAAAGCCATATATGGCTGTTTGAAGAAATGCCTGCTTTCAAGAGTTTTACATGTACAATTGAAAAACAATCACACAAACATCAATCACCAAGCTATAAATTCTTTCAAAAAAATTATATAAGTAAACTTACTAACACGTAACTAAAAAAAGTGACAACATAAACTAAACTGAGATTTCTTTGCAGCTGTGTAAAAAAAAAGTTACAAAAACATTTTTTACATAATCATAGTCATAATCATAATCGTCTACTAATGAATTTTAATGATTGTTCTTGTTCGTAGCTGCTCTAATATCCGTTGAAAATTTGAATTTCAAAATCGAGAGCGTTAACTTATACGAAATACATAGTTAATTATTTATTACGTTTATTAATTTATATTATTGAATTAAATCCATTTTTTACCAATTTTTATTTTTAAATTCTACAAGTTTTTTCTATTTACTCGAGTACTTCGAAATAAAAATCTAAAATGTTTTAAAGTTACCTATACGATAAATAGTGCTTATGGTAGTTTTCAACGATTGTGGGATGTGGTAATTTCCATGGGATTTTGTATATTTACCACACGTGGGGAAAAATACCACAAAATGCCTCAAATTACCACAAAATACCACAATACCTCAAATTACCACAAAATACCACAATACCTCAAATTACTACAGAATACCACGACATTCTTAACACACGTGGTAAAAATACGAATTAAGAGAACGAAACGACTGAATGCACTTGTTTGGGGTAGTTTCTATATGCTAAAAAAACTATGAGCTTTATTCTAGCGTAATGTATAAAAATTAATTTAATTAAGCTCTGTATATATTAATTTAACCTAATGTATTATGAGTATATATTGTTATTTAATTAATATTTAAGAAAAAGAACCGAATTAATATGCTTATTGCTTTTAATAAATGAAGATCCACAATTTTAAAATTGATGTTTTTTATTGAATACTAGTAATCCCGTGTGGCGTTAAAATGCCAAAATAAAAAATATCTAGTGATAGGTAATTTTGTTTTCATATGAAGGACTAATATCTATATTATTATTACGCAATTGAATTTTATGTGATGACTATCAAATCCATACTGTAGACGCGATTTTCAAAAAAGGGTAGCAATTGAAAGGGGTTGCTGCTCTCTAGATGAGCAATAAGGTCTTTTTTTTTCCTAAATATTGTTTTTTTAAAAAAGCTTAAACAATTTTCTATTAAAAAAAACCAAACTTTCTGCGTGATGCCTAAAATTATGTGATCAATTTTTATTATAATGATATGATAATTAATAACTGGGTTACTTAACAATGCAACAGAAACAATGAAAGTTTTTATGAAATACAGTATAGACAATGACGTAGTGGGGCGTATAACTGTGCAGCGACTACGCTGGCTGGGTCATGTCCATCGTATGGACGACGAAGCTCCAGCGAAAAAGGTGCTCGAGGCGAGGGTCGCTGGTTAACGACGACGAGGGAGACCATGCCTCCGATGGATGGGCCAGGCTGAGGAAGCCCTAACCGCACTTGGTGTATCCGATTGGAGAAGGCGCAAGCAAAGCAGAGGCGCCTGGCGAGAGCTGATGAATTCGGCCGAATCCCGGACACGAGTTGACAGGTGGCAACAGAAAAACTCGCCGCGAAATGGTTTAAATCGTGTTATTACGATAAGATGATTAGCCCTTGTACGGAATGTTCAAAACAGCACTTAAAAGGACAAACCATTTATCACAAAAAAAAAAAACCATTTAGACCTATATGCCACGATTTTTTGTTTCCAGCTTCAACACACTTAGAAAATTGAACTGAAGGCACGATTAAGATTTCCGGGGCGCCGCGATTTGAAGTGTTTTCTGGTAGAGAACAACAAAAAACATTATTCGCCGAACAAAATATCGATAACTCTATTAGCTATCGAGTCATCGATTTTAAAAATATTTTTTTGTTAAAAGATCTGTTCAAAAAAACATCTATATCTTTGCCGTTACTCAGTGGATTGTTAAGATTGATATTTTTTTTTTTATTTGCAAAAATGCAATCTTTATTATTCATATTACAATTTCTTGAAGAAAATAAAAGTTATAACTTAAATTGACTAGTTGTAAATTGTAAATTTTAAATGATTAAAGATCACAGGATATCCCTCTTAGACGGATTTAGATCCGTGTTTAAGAGGATATAAAAGTGAAGAAAGAAATTATTTAATAACCACTAGAATTGCTTGATTTGATAGATTATAATTAATGTTATTTACAAATAAATATAGTATTTATATTAAAATATACATTGCAAAATATTGAAATAATTCTATTTTATCTCATGTATGAGCTCATTTCATTAAGATAATTGCTATCTTAAATTTTGTATATACAATTTTAATTTGCTTTTAAAGATATTTAGTTGCTGGGTGTTTTTGATGTCTTCTGGTAGTGAGTTGTATAGCTTTATTGCGCTTTGCTTCAGACTTCTTTGCTGCTTAGTTGTTCTTGCTTTTGGTATCTCAAAATTGTGGTTTTGTCTTGTGTTGTGTTGGTGAATATTGTTTCTGGTTGTGAGGATAAGTTTAGACTTCATAGTACTATTTTTGATTTTGTGAATATATTTGCATTTTTCCATTAGTATTAGCTGATTGATGTCCATTTGTTTTGTGCTTTTATAAAGTTCTTTGGTAGAGATTGTATCATTTTTGTTAAAGAACACTTTGATAGCTTTGTTCATCATTCTGCCCACCTGCTCTATTTGAAATTTTCTGCATTGGCTCCAACTGCATATGTTATACCGTATTCTTGTAAGTATGTGCCCTGTATATATGAGTTTTGCTGTGGTTTGGTGTATTTTACCAATTCATCTGATGGCCATGATTAATGGTATCACAGAGTTTTTAACTTCTTTAATATGGTTTTCATTCCAAGGTATTTGATATATTTTACCCTTTGTATCTCGATGTTGTTTATTTGAATGTTTAGATTTTCATTAACGTTGTTGTATGTGCGAAAGATAATGTAGCTGGTTTTTTGTATGTTTATTGTATGCTGTTTATTGTTTATTAGACTGTTTTCACAAGTCCACTCATAATATATTTTCATGTCGTGGTTTATTCTAGTTCTTGATATTATTTTGCTGTTGTAATGAAGTTTGTGTCATCGGCGTAAATGTTGTAAGGTGATTTAAAGTTACAGCTTTTAATGTTGTTTATATACAGTAAGTATAGTCTTGGTCCAAGGATCGACTCCTGTGGAACCCCAATTTTACTTATTAGCACATCACTCAGTACATCATTGAACCTAGTAACATGTGGCCTGCTTGTTAAGTAGCTTTCAATCAACATGTTTGGCAATCCTCGAATACCTAAGTCGGCTAGATGGTTCAATAGCTTTTTGTGATCGACAAGATCGAATGCTTTGAAAGTAGCTGCAACCAATTCTTTATTATCTAGAGCATCATAAATTTTTTCCATTGTGGATGTAATAGCTGATTCCGTTCCGCTTTTTTCCAGGAAGCCAAATTGGTTCACGTCAAAGCCTATAGTGGATTTGATGAAGTTCTCGATTCTTGTGTCGATTGCTTTTTCAAATATTTTGCTTAAAGAGTTAAGTATTGAAATAGGTCTATAGTTTTCACAAAGTTCCTTCTTTCCTTTTTTAAAAACCGGTATTATAATTGCTTTTTTAAGGCATTCTGGATAGACACCAGTTGTGAAACATTTATTGATCAGTTTAACCAAAATGTGTATAATTGTTGGCATAAGAAACTTTATGCTGTAATGATTTGTATTTCGGTATGCGTGATTGGTTTAAAAAATAGGGATTTTGGATTTGCTGTATTTGGTGTGGTTTTATTTGTTTTTGTTATATTTTTGGCTATTTTCAATCCAGCTTCATTGAAGTATTTATTAAAATTATTTGACACAGCCTTGCAATTATTGCTTGTTTGTTCTTGGGTTTTTGAATTATTTGTTTGTTCGCCGTGATTTCTAAGCGTTGTATTAATAATGCTCCAGAGTCCGGAGTCCAGAGTATTAATAATGCTCCGGATTTTTCAATATGTTCATTTATATGCTTTTGTTTGTTGCTTTTAATTAGATGTTCAACTTCTTTTTTAACTTTTTTCTATTTAGTCATCTTTGTTCGATCTTCTGGGTTAGCTTTTAATTTTTTGTATAGCTCTTGCCTAAGTTTTTGTTTTTTAATAAGCTCCTTTGAAATCCAGTTGTTATTTCTGCACCTGATTTTGACATACGTTGTTGACCGCTTTTTTGCTTCTTGTACTATTTTTACTAAATCCTCAATTTCAGATACTGTTGCTGTGTTTAATTCGCTTTTAACTAATTCTTCCATTTTTATATAGTTTGCCTTTGGAATTGTTTTGTTCATCATAGGTTTTTGTTAATTTTAAGAGCTGTAATTATTGCAGTTGTATATTTGTGATCAGATATATCTGTGCTTTCCAGTTTAAAGTCTACTTTGTGCGTAGTATCTGTTTGTGATAATGTGATCGATGAGCGTTTTGGTATTGTTTGTTTCTCTTGTTGGTAAAGTTTGGTTTACTAATTTGTAACCATTAGTTTGTATTAAGTCTGTGTATTTCATAACCGTAGTTGACTGTGAAAAAGATTGATGTTGACATCCGCAAATAATATGCAATTTCTTTTCCTGTTGCTAAGTTTCTCTTCAAGGTATTCTATAAATGTGTTGCAATTTTCATTTAGAGCTTTATAAAAAGTGCCAATAGCAAAAGGTTTTTTGAAATTAGTTACTTCAATAATTGTTGTGTTTTATTTTTCTTCTTTTATTATTTCGTTGAATGTAAGGTAGTTTCTAACAAAAATAGCAGTTCCTCCTTCTCGTTTTTCATTTCTGCAGTTGTGAATTACGGAGAAATTTGGGATATTAATAGTATCTCCTTCGTTGCCATATAACCAGGTTTCTGTTGCTATAATGATATCTATGTTTTGAATATTATTAATAATTGATACCCTATTGATCTCTTAATTACCCCCAATATAGAAAACATAAGACAAATTATACAATATTTAAAACAAACAAATAAAAATGTAAACTTGGCCTATAGCTTTCTGCTCGTGGCTTATATATAAGAGTAATATAATTATTTATAATTATGTTTCTTTTAAATAAATAAATAAAAAAAAATATTTTAAGTTCTCTATATTCATTCATTTATAAGATTAATTGTAGTAGCATGTGTTATCTTATTCTGATTAATTTTTATTAAATGTACATTAGTTGTTCGAACCCGCTTTGTGTTCACATGCAAAATTAGCACCATTTTTATTCGCTCTGATACAATTAATGCACTTAAAATTTGAAGTAATTTTACACGATCTTGTATCATGTTTCTCTACACAATTTCCGCATGCTTGTTCTCCTTCACATATCCTACTTGTATGGTGATATTTTTGGCATTTAAAGCACAGAGTCAGTGAGATGTATTTTTTAATGTATCTTGCTCTGTAGTTCAGCATTACATACCTATTTGCTATTTTAATTAGTGTTTCACCAGATACTTCAACAATGTAATTCCACCAGTTAGTTTTTTGTTTACGTATTTATGTATTAATTTGAAATGATCCTTTGTGTCGATGAAATGGTTTGTTGCAACTAGCTCCTCTATAAGATCCTCTTGGTTATTAATCACAGTCAATGTTTGTAATAATTACTTTTGGCATTTTCATTTTTGGAGCCATTATCTTATATCTTTCAGAAAATTACTGTTTAATCCCTGTTTCTAGTTTATGTTTATCTTCACTATTTAAGGTGCTGACTATAATACCTCCATTATTAATGTGTTTTATTGACGATATTCCAACTTTAAGTTTTGCAGGTAATATATATGCTTTAATTTGTTTCTCAGTTTCTTTGCAGTATTGTTTTTTTTCATTTGGTAAGATTGTGAGGACAAGAAATTTTGTACCAATTTCTGTTCCACAAATAACATGTTAATAATGTATATAAAATATTATTAAATTATAAATTAAAATATATATAAATTATATTATAAATATTACTAACAATATACAGGGTTGTCCATATTCGAAGCGCCCATTTTATTTTTAAATGTTTATTTTTAAATTTAAGTGGTGGCGCGCCGTCTTGTTGAAACCAGTAGTGCCTGATACGCTTTCGACGAACGATTGGCATGAAAAAATTGTTTATCATATCGCGATAACGCTCCTGATTGACAGTAACTCTGTGGCCATTATCATCTTCGAAATAGAACGGCCCCATGTGCATTTTAGCACAAACGCGGCACCAAACAGTGACTTTTGCATCGTGAAGAGGTACCTCTTGAATCTCTTGTGGATTTTCAGTTTCATACAAACGATAAATTGTTTTCTTGGAAGGCGCACTTTTCACTTTATTTATTTTTTTGAAAGCACGTTGAGTTTTCACTATTGACTTGTTTTGTTGAATGTAAATTTCAACAATTTTAGAGCGTTCGCGTGGCGTGTACTGTTCCATTGTAAACATTTGCTTGGAATGACGCTTCAAACGCGGTATGTCATTGGTCGAATTAAATTAAGTATTCATAGTAAAGGCGTTTACACCCTTTAAGCTCAGGTTTTCATAGTAAAGGCGTTGACACCCTTTAAGCTCAGGTTTTCATAGTAAAGGCGTTCACACCCTTTAAGCTCAGGTTTTCATAGTAAAGGCGTTCACACTCTTTAAGCCCAGGTTTTCATAGTAAAGGCGTTTACACCCTTTAAGCACAGGGTATTCATAGTTAAGGCGATTACACCTTTTAAGCTCAGGTTTTCATAGTAAGGGCGGTCACACCCTTTAAGCTCAGATTTTTCATAGTAAAGGCGTTTACACCCTTTAAGCACAGGGTATTCATAGTAAAGGCGTTTACACCCTTTAAGCTCAGGTTTTCATAGTAAAGGCGTTTACACCCTTTAAGCTCATGTTTTGATAGTAAAGGCTTTCACACCCTTTAAGCTCAGGTTTTCGTAGTAAAGGCGTTTACCCCCTTTAATCTCAGGTTTTCATAGTAAAGGCGTTTACACCCTTTAAGCACAGGGTATTCATAGTTAAGGCGTTTACACCCTTTAAGCTCAGGTTTTCATAGTAAAGGCGTTCAGACCCTTTAAGCTCATGTTTTCATAGTAAAGGCGTTCACACCCTTTAAGCTCAGGTTTTCATAGTAAAGGCGTTCACACCCTTTAAGCCCAGGTTTACATAGTAAAGGCGTTCACACCCTTTAAGCACAGGGTATTCATAGTTAAGGCGTTTACACCCTTTAAGCTCAGGTTTTCATAGTAAAGGCGTTCACACCCTTTAAGCTCATGTTTTCATAGTAAAGGCGTTCACACCCTTTAAGCTCAGGTTTTCATAGTAAAGGCGTTCACACCCTTTAAGCTCATGTTTTCATAGTAAAGGCGTTCACACCCTTTAAGCTCAGGTTTTCATAGTAAAGGCGTTCACACCCTTTAAGCCCAGGTTTACATAGTAAAGGCGTTTACACCCTTTAAGCACAAGGTATTCATAGTAAAGGCGTTTACACCCTTTAAGCACAGGTTACTTTGTAGTGAGGGCGTTTACACCCTTCTAGCTCAGGTTGTTTCACTTCATATAAGTAAATACACGAAGTCTAAATAATAATATAATTAATTAATTTTATATTATAGAATATTACTAAACAATAATAATTACAGAAATTATTAATATATTGAATACTGATTTATTTTATTATATATATTATTTTGAATAAATACATTTAAAATGGAATCCTATTGAAGTAATAGTATTAAATAGATAAAAGAAATTCCCAATAGAGATTACTTGTAAATTTAAAACTAAAACTACCGAGTTATAAATTTTTTGTACTGAACCCTTTGTTTACTCGCTGAGCCTACCCCACCAATTACAAATGATTAGTTGCTACCACTCCGGCATGTGTATGTTGTTTGTTGTTATTTGTTTCCAGGTTGCTGAGAATTTTCTTCATCTCGCTCATTTCATTTTTTAGACTTTCATTTGCTTGTTTTATATCTTCATATATCAACATATCTTTTCTAAATTGGATTCACCCTTTAACCACTGTTATAAATTCTTCTTATCAGTTTCGCATACCCAGAAGCATTTATTCTTTAATGTTGCAATGGCTAATATATAGCCAGTATAGCCAGAATAGTCTTCATCTGTATAATTTATGCCGTCTATATGCCACCATGACTGTCATAGACCCTCACATTTAATACCCCTTATTTCAACTTTTTTCTTGCATTTTTTACACCATGATTTGTTTTTTCATTTTCTCTTTCTTCTTCCGCCATATTCTAGAAAAACTGTTTATGAATAGAATTGCAATTGTTTGTTTGTTGCTTATAAAATATTTCTTCCGTTTTTGAATTTTTATTTAGAGCTGATGATTTTCGCGCACTTTTACTTTACTTTCACTTTTACTTTTTCATTTGAAAGGTCATTTAATGACCTTTCAATTATATTTATTTTAAATATCATTGCTACAATATTTTTAGTTTTATAAGAGAATTTATTCCAAAGTTGAATTTTTTAATAAAAATAGCCGTTATTTTTTAAAAAATTTACGTTACTAAGGTAATAAAAATATATTTTTTTTTTTAAATATATTTGATTGATATATAAAAATATGTATCTTTTTTTAATTTCACACTATATTACATAAATTTAATAAAATGGAAACCAATGTCCGAAACTGATCGACTAAAAATTAAAATTTTTTTCACTGGCTCGAAAATCACGTTAATTCGTATAAATATAGCTACAATTGCTGTGTTTTTTACCAAGCTTAAGAATGTTTCTTAAAACTTGGAAGCATTGTCTGATTTGTCAAAAATGTAAACAAAAAATATAAACAAAACAAATCCGAAGTCACAGTTGCCACCCTCATAGAAAAAGTACACAATAATTGAGAAATGACTTGGAAGCACTTTTTTTCGTTTGCTCGCTAAACTTTAAGCCACTATTAGTTTCCTGTGTTATTTAAGCGAGTATTTCTATGATAAGCGGGCGTTTTTTACAGCTCGCTTGGTAAAAAACACGCTTGGTAAAAAACACAGCAAATGTTGCCTTAAAAACAATGGAATAATTCGTTACCTTAATATAGAAAGGCCCTAACTCAATTTTTTTTTTACATTATAGGAGCAGAAAAAAACTTCATAAAAAACAAAGTTCTGCAATTTCTACAGTAAAAAGAATTGTAACATCGCTACATCACTTATAGTTAATAAAAAAATTTGTTTACAAAAAATTCGAAACTACAGAACTTCATTTTTTATTAAGTTTTCTCCTTCTCCTATTGACTTAGGGGGCCTTTTGAGATAGGGCCTTTCTATATTAAGGTAGCGAATTGTACTTTAGAGTCCAAGCTCAAATATTTTTTTTATTTTTATTAGGTGTATATGGGCCTCCTAAACCTAACGATACAAAAAAATTTGCCCGTTCTCGTATCGTTTACGAGATAAAAATGGTGAAAGTGTGACAATTCAGTGGAATTTTTTAAGTATTTGAAAGATGGAAACATAAAAATTGTAGCGAAATGGCCAAAATAGTCTTTTTGTGATAACATTGTTTGCCCTGTTAAATGTTGTTTTGACCATTCCGTACAAGGGCTCATTATCTTATCGTAAAAAAAAACAATTTTGACTATTTTGCTGAGAGTTTTTCAGTTTCCAGCTGCCACACACTTAAAAATTGCACTGAATTCACGATTTTTATCTCGTAAGCCATATAAGAGCGGGCAAATTTTATTGCACCGTTAAGCTGAGGAGGCCCATGTACATCTAATAAAAATAAGAAAAAATATATTTGAGCTTGGGCTCTAAAGTACAATTATGCCATAATTTTTGAGAAAATAACGGTTTTGTGTTAGAAAATATTTTTTATTGCATAAAAATACTTATAAAATACAAAGTACTCAACAGATTACTAGTACTGAAAGCCTTAGATATTACCTTTTAAATAATACCTTAATCATTTATATCGGTTATATATTTAGAATAATATAGCCAATTTTCTTCAGACCTTACGCTGTATCTACACCAGACAATTGTCATAAATATTTCATAATCTGTATTGTCAAATTATTTTCAGCTGCAAGGAAATTGTCTGATTATGACGTAGGTGGGCAGACAATTGCAAGAATAGAAAATAATATAAAAGCGGTTTTTGGTTGTAAAAGTTAAAAAGAATAAAAAACGCGGTTTTTCGATGTGAAAGTTGTGAGATTAAAAAATATAGTTTTACGCACAAAATTTAATTTTTTTTTCGCTGGTCAACGATCTCCAATTGCCGCCACAAGCAGCACAATTAAGTGCAGCGTTAATTTTTGTTAACATCCTCCAAGTGCCACCACCAGCAACACAGCAAATCCAACGCATTTTTCTTGCTCCTTTCGTTGCACTTGCTTCTGTTACTGGTGGTGGCACTTCGAGGAAGTTAAGAAAAATTACGCTGCACTATTAAATTGTTAAACAATTATTAAATTGTCTTCCTGACAATTGAGCAGCCAACTGAGAAAATGTGAGTGTGTTAGTAAAAAATTTGTGAGTGTATTGGGATTGTTAAGACAAATTGTCTGGTGTAGACGCTGCGTTACAATAAAAAAAAAAAAAAAAATATAAAAATCGATAACTCGAAAACAAATCGAAAATAAATCGACTTTTTCTTTGGCTATTTTTATTGAGTACTTTTCGGATCCATAGTCAAACCGCGGCACCCCGGAAATAGTAATTTCTCCGCACTGAATTTTCAAACTTTCCCGAATTTTATCTTTTAAACCAGTGGAGCTCACGAAATTTTACAAAAGAGCAAATGATTTTTAAAAAACAAAATCAAAACAATATATTGCTCATCGTTACTTTTGGCAATGCAAATTAAAAATATTAAAAATAAAAAAAAAAAACCTGTGTGCATTAACACACAAGCAACGGATAATTTGCATGCATTTGTTGTTGTTGTTTAAGAGTTCAAAATTAGATGATCGTCAACAGCGGCGAATATTTTTTTGTAGATTGTGTTGTTTTTTATACGTGGTCTTGCTTTCGCATAAGCGCAAAGACAAAGCATATGATAGAAAAAAATTTGTATGGCGGGTAAAGTGAGCAAGATGAGCTACTGGATGAGCGTGTCTGTTCTAAACCATTCGCGAGCGAGTTTTTTTTTTTTTGCATATCTGGGCTAAGGAGACCCAAATACACTTAACAAAAATAAGAAAACAAATATTCGGATCTGACCCCTTAAGTAAAATTATTCCCAGACCTATTGTATATTTAATTTAAAATTCCTACAAACTTCGTCGTTTTGACAACTAGCCGACGTTATCACCATGCACTCTTTGTTGACGTGTAGGATCACCAACAATCTCGGCCCTACCTTATAATTCTGCAATGGGGTTATCTTTGTATGCAATAATTTTGTGGTTTAGTAAAGTATTACCTGGTTTGTATAACAAGTCAGTGTAACTGTTTACGTAGTAACTGGATGAAGATTGAACTTTGGCCAGAAACTTCATTAGTTACGCTCCGTCAGAATTAATTTTTATTTCTTACAAATGATCACGTTGTCTCCAAGATTAAATTTCACTACTGCATCATCGCAAATTTATTTGAAATTTCGTTCGTTTTATAAAACATCTTATTTGCAAGAAGGAACGTATTGTTATCTTTAGTTTTTATACATTATAAACATAAACTTACTGACTTTTACATTAAATGAAAATAATTTTTAATAACCAGCATATACAAAGCGCGTCAGTCGCGAGTACTTATGTGCTTATTCCTCTGTTGCAATTTTCTTATAAAAATCGCATGAACTCCGACAATCAGACTACATAGAATCAGGAAAAAATTACGTAGAGTACAACCGCTCCGTCAAGGGGATATTTCGATAACTAGCCAACGTTTTTGACAGTTTACTGCGTGTTGATTATTACTCAGTTTACATTGCAACTTTAATTCGGATTTGTCTGAAAAAGTTTTAGTAATCGCCAAATTGCTTACACTGTCTGTTGGGGGAGAGGGGCTTTGGAGGGGATTAAGTCGGACGTTTTCTTATTGTCGACATATTCCACACATTTTTCAATAGAGCTTGCTGCCCACTTACGGCACGTAACGAAACTACAAAATGTAACTACACTGCGTTCTAATGCATTCATGCACACTGTTACCGCCGTCAAAATAATATCGATCAGCATAGGAGTTTCTTATTACTTTGTACATGCTTTGCATACTCTTTTTTATTTTAACTGTTTATTTGAACATACATATGTATTTAAAACTTAAATTCACGTAGGCATAAATTTCGGTAAACTATAACGAAGAAAATAAAATTAAGGCAGTTCGTTTTGAAGTATTCACCGGCGCGGTATAAAACATTTAATTTTTGAAGTGTTCTTGCAAACCAAAAAATATTCCTTGGAGAAAATGAAATTAATAAATGAATATTTGTTCAACTAAAGAGCGCTAAAAAAGGTGTTTAAATTTTCACGTTGCAGACGCAACGTTCTTTAAAAATTAAATTTAATTATTTTATTGACTAAAAAAAAAGTGAAAAATATCGTGTCGTGGAAAACAAAGAGGATACAGATCATCATTGCAAAATGTGCAATGAATTAGATAATGACCACATGGTCATGTGTGATCATTGTGATCTTTGGTATCACTATAGCTGCGCGGGAGTAGACTCCAATATTGCTGATTACAGTTGGAGCTGCGAAGCATGTGGTCAGAGACCACCAGCAACTGCTACAGCAGATAATGCAACAACTTTCAGAGCTCCGCCCAGCTCATCATCGTCACCAGCGACCACAGCAACAGTCATGGGGAGCAGTATGCAAACAGCGCTTACAGCCGCATCATCACCTGATCAGCACCACATGTACACGCTGCCAACGAGCATAAGAACAACAAGTAATGCAAATCCCAACAGAGCTACACATAACGGAATGGCAGTGTCAAAAGCTGTGAATATACATCAGCAATTAGGTACAACAGCAGCATCACAAGCCATATGTAATCGGAACATCGGAACAACGGTATCGACAACATTTGCAACAACAATGTCTACAGCGACAAGTTTTTCGCATGACGAAGCGGTTACAGCAGAGATACCCAAGTTTCAGGTGACAGCATACCAATATACCACAAATCCTACTTATATGTACACTGCAGCACCAGCAATGCCAGCTAATTTTCAACAGCAACAAGTGCAAGAAAATGCAAATACAATAACAAGTGTGCAAAACAATAATGAAACTTTGCAAAGGCAAAAAATGTTGCAACTCGACCGATTAGAGGAGGAACGAAAAATTCAGCAGGACTTCTTAGATCGCAAGTATAAAATATTGTCGCAGAGTGGTGAACAATCTGCGCAACAAACAAATCTATATGATTTTAATTACAATCATCAAGGCAGTACAACGCATATACAAATGACGCCTGCTGGTAGTGCTCAAATTTATGCTCCAACATTTTCTGTCCCGCATTTTGGCCCCACATCAGCGTAGCTTGCAGCTAGGCGCTCTATACCACGCGAATAACCGGCATTCAATGGAGATCCAGACGAGTGGCCAATTTTTATCAACAGCTTCCAAAATACAACAGCAATGGCTGGATTTTCAGATGCAGAAAATTTGATGCGTCTACAAAGCTGTCTTAAGGGTAAACCACGAGAATTAGTAAAAGGCAAATTGCTATTGCCTGCGCTCGTGCCAGACATTATTCAAACACTTCGCATATGCTTCGGCAGGCCAGAGCATATGTTGGAACGCGCAATAAATAAAGCAAAGAGCATGCCATGCCCAAAAGATAAGCTTGAATATATCATCGAATTTGCGCTAAGTGTACAAAATATATGCGCAACCATGGAGTCGTGCGGACTGCAGTCGCACTTGAATAATCCGATGTTGGTGAAAGAGCTTGTTGATAAGTTGCCAAATCAACACAAACTGAATTGGGCAATGCAACAGAGAGACGAACGCATTCCCATCGTAAAAGCGTTCACTGTGTGGATCTATCAAATAGCAGAAGCTGCGAGTAAAGTTGTGACACCAAACTTTGGCAAAGTAGTAGTAGTAGGTTCCACTGTCAATACGCATACTCAGGCTTACAACAACGTTAACACTAATGTGAACAAAATGTGCGTCGTATGCAAGGTCGACTCTCATAAAATACAGCAGTGCGATAATTTTAAAAAACTATCACCGAACGAAAAATGGGATATCATAAGAGCATACAGCTTATGTCGCCAATGCCTTAATAAGCACAAACGAAGATGCAATCTCAACAAAGAATGCGGGATATTGGGCTGTAAGTTCAAACACCATCCCCTGCTGCATAAAGCCAATGCACAATGTACCAACGCACCATGTACCAACGCTGTAAGTCAGTCATCAAGCCAAACTGTTAGTACAAATGAAATAGAAATTCAGCAGCGGAGCGCTCAAATCAATGCGCACAATGATCGCGATGAGGATAAGCCGTTCTTTCGCATATTGCCAATCCGTATTCATGTCAAAAATAGCATTATTAATACATTTGCTTTTCTAGACGAGAGATCATCCGTCACTTTAATGGAACAAAATTTATTCGACAGCTTACAGTTAGATGGCATATCTGATCCTCTATGCCTACAATGGACAGGTGGGACCACTCGTGTTGAGAACAACTCTGTTAAGGCTACGTTGCAAGTATCTAGCGTCCTCAATAGCACAAAGTTCGTGCTTTCAGATGTTCATACTGTCGAAAGTTTGGATTTGCCATGTCAAACGATTGAAATGCCTGAAATTGCGAAAAAGTTTCCGTATTTGACCGACTTGCCAATACAATCGTACCGCAACGCTCGCCCGATGATTTTGATTGGTCCCAACAACTGGAAGCTAGCTGTTCCACTCAAAATCCGTGAAGGTAGTTGGCGACAACCAATAGCGACAAAAACCCGCCTGGGTTGGGCTCTGCAGGGAGGCAGCATGAACGGCTCAGACGAGCATAGACTGCACATGCACGCTTGCATTTGTCAAAAACGCTACGAAGCATTACACGAACTTGTGAAAAATTATTTTAGCATCGAATCGCCTACTCCTTCTGCTATACTATCTGCAGCACACAGCAACGCTATGAAGACGCTCAGCGCAACATGCAAAAAGATAGATGGACGCTACGAGGTTGGCTTACTGTGGAGAAACAACGAAGCACAGTTGCCTGAAAGCTATTCCACTGCTTTTCGACGACTAATGTGTCTTCACAAAAAATTCTTAAAAGAACCATCCCTTCAGCAGAGCATGGAGGCTCAAATCAACAATCTCATCGACAAAGGGTATGCCAAGAAGTTGAACTCTGCTGAGTTAGCGGTTCGTAATGAAAAAGTATGGTACCTACCAATTTTTATAGCATTGAATCCCAACAAGCCTAACAAAATACGCTTAGTTTGGACGCCGCAGCAAAATCAAATGGAGCATCATTGAACGATTTTATAAACGGCGGACCTGACTTGCTGAATCCGCTGGTTGACGTCCTCTTGGCCTTTCGCATAGGCAAATTTGCAATTTGTGGCGACATAGCTGAGATGTTTCACCGAATCAATGTACGAGAAAGCGATATGCACGCTCAACGGTTCTTATGGTGGGACAAAAATGACAAACCACATCAGCCAAGCACTTACGTTATGAGCGCTCTAACCTTTGGCGTTAGCTGCGCACCCTGCATCGCTCATTACGTCCGCGATACGAATGCAGAAACTTTCAAGTCACAATTTCCACGTGCAGTGGAATCAATCCAAAAACATCACTATGTCGATGATCTTATCGATAGTGAAGACACTGAAGAAGACGCAGCAAACTTAGCAAAGCAAGTGGCAACGATTCATGCCGCCGCCGGCTTCCATATAAGGAACTGGGCTTCTAACTCCTTCGATGTCTTAATGCAGCTACCTAATACTTCAAAGACGCCTCAAGATGCCAGGCAATGGGGCGCCACCGAGAAGGTCTTAGGTATGTATTGGGACCCGGTTAACGACGTTTTTAAGTATATTTGCAGATTTGCACGTCTGCGCCGCAATGTGATCGACGAGGATCTTGTGCCAACTAAACGAGAGTGCCTCCAAGTTCTTATGTCAATCTTTGACCCATTGGGGTTCCTGTCGTGCTATACGATCGGCTTAAAAATCGTGCTTCAAGACGTTTGGCGCTCACACATAGGGTGGGATGATCGGCTGGTCGATTCTCTATACGCAAAATGGTCGCAGTGGAAAGCGACTCTGTTACTGATAAAAAATGTTGAGGTCCCAAGGTGTTACTCCTTTATGCTATGCGATGCCGAAAAAATAGAGCTCCACACATTCGTTGATGCAGGCGAATACGCGTACTGTGCAGTCAGCTATCTGCGTACAACTCCCCGATTGTGTCACTGTCACTCTGGTAGCGGCTAAGTCCAAAGTATCATCACTCAAACCACTGTCGATTCCCAAACTGGAGTTGCAAGCTGCGCTTATTGGTGTGAGATTGGCAAACAAAATTCGCAATGTCAACCGTTTGCGCATATCCTCAATGCACTGTTGGTCTGATTCCAAAACCATGCTGCAATGGTTACGCATTGACCCGAAAAATTTTCAACAATTCGTGATGCATCGAGTAGGTGAAATCTTGGAGCACACTAATGTTACTCAATGGAGATGGGTACCAACCAAAATGAACCCAGCTGATTTTGGTACAAAAACAAAAACCCAAAAGGAAACGTTTTTATGGTTCGATGGCCTCGAATTCTTGCGTAATGCACCAAGCCAATGGCCTATATGCGACGACTTAGGACCACCAGATGACTCAGAAAAAAGGCGTCACGTGCTAGTGATTGATCAAACACAGAAAAAGGGCAGTAATTTGAATGTGGAGTACTTCTCTAACTGGAAACGGCTCTATAGAGCAGTGGCGACATTCATGTTATACATGACAAAACTGAAAGCTGCACATAAACAAGCAGAATGTCAATCAGCCATCACGCACGAAATGATTCAACAAGCACAGCGATTTATCATACGAGAAGCACAACGCAGCGAATTTGTTCAAGAAGCCCTCGTTCTAAAACATGGAGAATTCGTTGAAAAATCAAGCAAGCTTTATACTTTAGATGTTTACCTGGATGATTACGGAGTCATACGAAGTCGTAGCCGAGCGGCGCGCTTAAATAACCATGAAGATTAAATCGTACTACCAGCCGATCAACATGTTACCTTCCTTATAACGCGCTCATATCACGAAGACTTCCATCATCAGTTCCATGAAGCTGTGATCAACGAAATAGCTGGTCAATACCACATTCCTCGTTTGCGCGTATTATACAAAAAAGTACGTCGCGCATGTCAAATATGCAAAAACAAATCTGCCTTGCCACAGCCCCCTCAAATGGCGCAGCTGCCAGCTGCTCGTCTAGGTGCGTTTGAACGGCCGTTTACGTTCGTGGGCATAGACTTCTTTGGTCCCATGATGGTGACAGTTGGAAGAAGGCGCGAAAAACGATGGGGAGTAGTCTGTACCTGTCTTACAATGCGAGCGATTCACATTGAAGTCGCCCATAGTTTAGACACCAGATCGTGCATCATGTGCATTAAAAATTTCGTTGCCAGGCGTGGAACGCCTAGAGAGATTTACACGGACAATGGCACAAACTTTAAAGCAGCTGAAAAAATACTTAGCGAAGAGATAAAGCAAATTGATTTTGCAACTATATCATCCAATTTTGATAAAACTAAATGGAGGTTTAATCCACCCGCAGCACCGCACATGGGCGGTGCCTGGGAGAGGCTCAGTAAAAGACATTCTCTACAGCCTGTATCCAACTTTGAACTTCAATGACGAGACATTTAAAAGTGCGCTGTGCGAAATAGAGTCAATAATAAACTCCCGACCGCTAACCTTCGTCTCAATTGAACACGAAGATGATGATGCCATTACCCCAAACCATCTTCTATTGGGCTCCAGCGATGGCTACAAGCCGTTTTTTGACGACCGCGGGAGTTTACGTCTACGATGGCAACAAACGCAAGCATTCGCCGACCACTTTTGGCGACGATGGCTCAAGGAGTATATCCCAATAATAGCCAGGAGAAACAAGTGGTTCTGCAGAGTGCCCCCAGTAGCAATCGGTGCAATCGTAATCATAGTCGACGAAACTCTTCCGAGGCAATTAATTGTTAAAATTAATTAATTAATTAATTTATTAATTAATAATTAATTAATTAATTAAAATAATTGAAACAGTGGTTGCTTCGGACGGACATTTGCGAAAAGTCACGGTAAAAACACAATATGGAGTGATGCAGAGGCCAGTTACGAAGGTGGCTGTTTTGAACGTCGATGATGATTTTCAGCAAGCTCGTACCCCATGACTCGCTTACGGGTGGGGGAATGTTACCGCCGTCAAAATAATATCGATCAGCATAGGAGTTTCTTATTACTTTGTACATGCTTTGCATACTCTTTTTTATTTTAACTGTTTATTTGAACATACATATGTATTTAAAACTTAAATTCACGTAGGCATAAATTTCGGTAAACTATAACGAAGAAAATAAAATTAAGGCAGTTCGTTTTGAAGTATTCACCGGCGCGGTATAAAACATTTAATTTTTAAAGTGTTCTTGCGAACCAAAAAATATTCCTTGGAGAAAATGAAATTAATAAATGAATATTTGTTCAACTAAAGAGCGCTAAAAAAGGTGTTTAAATTTTCACGTTGCAGACGCAACACACACTAACGATGACGTAACGGCAACGACCGACGAAAAAGCCGGTGGCTATAAAACCAAAGAATCCAGACAGGCTTGTCGTTTCGTTTCGTTACGTGCCGTCAGTGAGCAGCAACTTTAATTGTGTTGAAGACCAAAGCACATTTTTTTTTATTTGTTTGTTTGTTGATGTGTTTAAAAAAATTATTTTATAATTTTCAGAAAAATACTTTCAGAAACTTATATTTAATTAAGCGACAATTTCCGATTTCGAAATTTTTTAATCTGACATTTCCTTTTGGAGTTTACGAAAAAAAAAAACTTCAACACAGTGTTCATCACGAAATTTGAAGATTTCGATAGTGATTTTGATCGTTCAGATTTGTAAGCGAAATCCTAGAGGTTATTTAGCGGTTACAGTACTTAATTCCTTTTTTGGACTTAACCTCCAGATTTGGCTGCAATGTAAACGTAGTATATGCTCATTCATATTTGGGTATTAATCAAATAGCATAGGAACCACATTACGACAAGACCGGCAGAAAAAGTTCCACCGTTCTGCGCAAGTTTTCATACTTGGTGGATACTTGGTGTAGCTGATTAGAGAAGGCACGCGCAAAGCATAGGCGCATGGTGAGAGCTGATGGAGTCGGCCGAAACCCGAACACGGGTTGTTATGGCCACCTATGTAAGTAAGTAAGTAGATTCTTCGCAAGACATTAGGTCCGTTCCGTACTCGACTGTAGTAATTTACAGTGTGCTAGAACATATTTCTGTCCTTTTTCTATCTAGAAGAACAAAAATAAAATCGCTCTCTCGGGCTCGAAAGTTACTCGAAGTGTGCTTGAAGAAATTTGTTCCATAAGAAAAAGAATTAAAAAGAATAAGCATCAAGTACAACAAGCAAATGTCAATTCGCCGGTTGTTGTTTGCTTAAGTTGTGCGATAAAAAATTAATTTATAAATTGTTATATATCAATGAAAGTAAATTCATGTAAATAAATATAAAATATCAAGTTAAATTTGGCGCTATTTTCCACCTTGTTCAAAAAGAAAAGTTCATTCACACTGTGATCCGGACTTAACTGTCCGATTCGTCGAAAACGACGAATCATTCATCGAATCCATCATTACTGGTGATGAGAGATGGGTATACGAGTATGACACGCAGGGCAGGCATCAGGCGAGTGAATGAGGCTCAATTTTTTTCTTCCATCGTAAAAATCGAAGACACGAAAAAAGTTGTTGTAAGCAAAACACTGTCACTTTACCAAATGTCAACGAGAGACGCCGATATTTGGCAGCCTTGCCAAAGACACATGTGGCAACCTACTAAAAGAATTATCGAATCGGACACTTAAGTCCGGTTCACAGTGTGAACGAATCTTACTTTTTGAACAAGGTGGTATGTTTGATAGGCAATCAGCGGTTTTCTTGCTTGAAACTAGCTAGAAGCAGAGTCGCCAGATGAAATTACCACCAAAATGTTTTTTCTCACACTTAGTTTTCCTAAATTACCACACTCGCTTAATACCTCAAAATATCACAAACTACCTTAAATTACCACAAAATACCACAATACCCCAAATTACCACAAAATACCACAAAATCCCTAAAATTACCAAAAATTAGCAAAATGTTGTGATTACCATGTGGTGAGCTAAGGACTTCTTCTCTCTTATTTTGGAAGTTATTTCGGTGTCTGCATCGGAATCAACTTTGGAATATATGTGATAGCAAGAATGCCGAACTGTTTTGAGGATTTCACCGCTGTAGTTGTGATTAAGAATCTGATTTTTATTTCAAAAGTCTAGGGTTTTTATATATTAAATTAAACAGTATTTTCCTTAAAACTATTTTACCCCATTATATAATTTTTCCGCTATTTTAAAATGTGATCAATCAAATTTTAATTGGTTCGTTTGCATTTCACCCATTCCCCCCCTTTAGACATTAATATTCAATTACCAGAAAATTCATAACCTTGACTTTAAATGAGCCAACGGCAACAGTTAGTTTCAATGCTTGTTGATGTTGCATTATGTTTTCTTGGAATAAGTGTGTAACTTAATGCGCGCTGCCGCGGAGGGAATCTTGTATCGTATCTTTTCGTATCTTGCGGAGGAAAACGAAAAGGGGTGGAAGGGCATTGAACATGAATTTGAGGTTCTTGTCTATTACCTATATAATTGTATTGTAACGAACCCTCCAGATCGTTTGGAATTCCTGGGGTAGGCTCAGCGAGTAAACAAAGGGTTCAGCACAAAAAATTTATAACTCGAAAGTTTAAGTTTTTTAAAGTTACAAGAATTCTTTATTGGGCATTTCTTTTATAGGATTAAATTTTAAATGTAATTATTCAAATTATTCAGTTGTCTTGAGGACGTATACGACCACCTTCCGGTCCATGACGTGAAAATAGTCCTCGGTGATTTTAATGCGAAAGTCGAAAGGGAAGGCATCTTTGGCCCCACTGTCGGTCAGTTCAGTCTTCTTGAGATCTCCAGGAACAACGGTCTAAGACTGATCGACTTCGCCACGGCGTGAAACCTGGTAGTTAGTAGCACCAGATTTAAGCACCTCGACATCCACAAGGCCACCTGGCTGTCCCCGGTTAAAAAAATGCGAAACCAAATTGATGATGTTGTAATCGACGGAAGACATGCCTCTAGTGTTCTAGATGTGCGTACATTTCGGGGGGTCAACATTGACTCCGACCATTATCTTGTTGCAGCCAAGATCCGCATGCGATTATGCAATGCAAAGAACATACGCACAGGAATGCAACGAAAGCTAGATGTCGCTAAGCTGCAATTACAACGGACTGCCGAAGCCTACTCCGCTCAACTCTCGGTTAAGCTCAACCAACCAACCTCTGGACACGACGACGCCGGCGGACTTTGGGCGCATATATCCCACTCCATGCGCGCTGCCGCTGAAGAAGGCATTGGTTTCTGGCGCCCGCAACCTCGGAACCAATGGTACGATCAGGATTGTCGCATCGCGACAGCAGTGAAAAACGCTGCATACAGAAAAAAGCTGCAGTCAGCTGCAACGCGAGCCATGCGAGAAAACTACTGTGAAAAGAAGAAGGAAGAGAGGCGCCTTTCAGACGCAAGAAAAGATAGCAGGAAAAGCGTGAGCGTGAGGAACTAGTGGTATACCAGGGCAAGAAGAATGCACGAAAATTGTATCAACAGGTTAACCGTCTAACCCAAGGTTTCAAGCCCGGAGCATCCACTTGTAGAGACGAAAATGAAGATCTGAATACGGATACGCAGTGTGTGCTGAGAATGTGGAGACGGCACTTCTCCAATTTGCTTACTGGCGACGATTCCACCAATGTCGCCTATGGAGAGCGCAGTTCAGAGCCACCAATCGACGATGACGGAGTGCAAGTACCACCACCTAGCCATGAAGAGGTTCGAGTTGCTATCCAACGACTCAAAAACAGTAAAGCAGCGGGTGCTGACGGCCTGTCAGCTGAATTGTTTAAAACCGGCGGCGATGAATTGATAAGGCGCATGAATCAGCTCATCAGCAAAATATGGCTAGCAGAAAGCATGCCCGACGATTGGAACCTCAGCGTACTGTGCCTTATACTTAATAAAGGAGACCCAACAATCTGCGCAAGGTATAGAGGTATCAGTCTTATTTCCATCGCATATAAGGTTCTTTCAAGCGTACTGTGAAAGATTAAAGCCGATTACAAAAACACTGATTGCACCTTATCAGTGTGGCTTTCGACCTGGTAAGTTCACCATGGACCAGATTTTCACGCTACGACAAATCCTGGAGAAAACCCACGAAAATCAAATTGACACACACCATCGCTTTGTCGATTTTAAAGCTGCGTTCGATAGCCCGAGAAGGGATTGCCTATACGCAACAATGTCTGAGTTCGGTATACCTGCAAAGTTGATTAGACTTTGCAGAATGACGTTGAGCAATACACGCAGCTCCGTCAAGGTAGGAAATTACCTCTCCAAAACCTTCAATACCGAAAGAGGTTTCAGGCAAGGAGATCCACTGTCTTGCGATCTCTTTAACATCATCATGGAGGGGATCGTACGAACGGCCGGTGTGCATCGTAATGGCACCATTTTCTACAAAGGCGTCCAGCTCCTTCCATACGCTGATGATATTGATATTGTCGGCAGAACGAAGAAAGATGTTACCGCTGCTTTCGCCGCTATCGAATAGGAATCAGCCACAGTGGGTTTGACGATAAATGAGGGTAGAACAAAGTATATGCTGTCTACAAACAAGGGAGCGCAGCGTTTAGAACCCCACGTTCTGGAAATCAACGAAATCAGCCTGGAGATAAAGCGAAGAACAATATTTGCTAATAGGTTTTACTACGGGCTCAGTAAGCAACTAAGATCCAGAGCCCTCTCTTGATGGACAAAACTAACACTCTACGTTGAGCTCGTTCTACCTTGGCTGCTTTATGGCGCTGAGGCGTGGGTAGTTTCGCAAACTAACGCTGCCGCTTTGGGGGTGTTCGAGAGAAAAGTTCTTCGCAAAATCTTCGGTCCTGTTCGAGTCGGCGATGACTATCGCATCCGAATGAACCACGAGCTGTATGAGCTCTACGAAGACATTAACGTAGTTCGGCGTATAACTATGCGGCGACTACGTTGGCTGGGTCATGTCCATCGTATGGACGACGAAGCTCCAACGAAAGAGGTGCTCGAGGCGAGGGTCGCTGGTCAACGACGACGAGGGAGACCATGCCTCCGATGGATGGACCAGGCTAAGGAAGCCCTAACCGCATTTGGTGTATCCGATTGGAGAAGGCGCGCGAAAAGCAGAGGCGCCTGGCAAGAGCTGATGAGTTTGGCCGAAACCCAGACACGGGTTGTTACGACCACCTAAGTAAGTAAGTAATAGTTAATTTGTTTACTTTTACTTACAGTTTTTCTTTTCTTTTGGTTTGCTTCCGGTGCAAACCGGAAGTTATTGTTGCTCCTTCGACCTGGCATAACGTGTTGAGAACTGCACCCGTTAATTTTTTAGCTAGTCGGCGTGGTCATGCCAGGTACGATAGCTAGGAACACGTAACAATATGGCGCCCAATCAATAAACAAAGCGCAGCTTTCTATCGTGTTTTCTCAGGGTATTTTTATTAGTGCTGTCCTAGCCAGAGTAGTGAACTCTGAGCTAATTGCGCCTACATAAGAATATCTTGAGAAGCCATAGATTGAAAGTCTGATACCCAATGAAACAAAGTCAGTTTCATTTCATTTAAGAAAAAAATAGTTTTTTTTTAACGAACCAAAACATTACCGCGAATTTTTTTTTATTTATGGTATTTTTGATTGCGGTAGCTTAGCAGGAACCGATGAAGTCCTGACTAATTGTGCTGGGCCAAAAATATCACAAAACTACGGAAAACAAGATAAGAACACGCAATAACATATTTCAACATAAAAATTTTACAAAAAAATTATATTTGTACTGTGCAAAAAATCTTATTTGCGGAAAAGCGAAAATAATAAAAGTCAGTGATGAGGTAATGGTAGTTGTTTGTACAACTGTGGTACAAATGTTTTGTTGAGCTTTAGGTGGTACACCAAAAGCTGTTTAAATTATGCAATGTTTGTACAACTGTGGTACAAATGTTTTGTTGATCTTTAGGTGGTACACCAAAAGCTGTTTAAATTATGTTGGCAATTTGGCACGTGATACCAATTACCTAAATTTTAAATGTTTAATGTTAAATGAGAACACTTGTTGAGTTTAGTTATAGAATAAAAATTGAATTTATTGATTGATTTTTACTTGCTTATATACATAAAAAACAGCTAAATTAACAAATTTGAAAATAATAAAATATAATTTAAAATATTGAAATATTGAAAATTGCATTAACAGTAAAAAATGCAGTCGGTGAACGACGCATATCCGTCTGTAGGTCTTCAGAATCATCTTTTCTCCAGACTATAAGTTGCTGCGCTGTATCGTCTGCATGCACCAGAATTTGTCGATACATTTTTTCAATATCGGCAGTAAAAACAAAACGATGAGATCTAAATCGAAGCAATATAGTGAATAATACGCTTTGAACAGTTGGACCCTTTTGTAAGATATCGTTAAGTGACAGCCCAGTTGATGTTTTTGCTGAAGCGTCAAACACGACTCGTAGCTTGGTTGTACTACTATCCGGCTTTTCAACATAGTGGTGAGGAATGAAGTCATTTGTTGACGGAATGTATTGATTTTGGATCTTCTGCATGTGTCCTAAAGCTTCATATTCTTGCATAAATTTTACGTATTCTGCTCGAATTTTAGGATTGTTTTTAAGTCTTTTCTCCATTAGTTTAAAACGTCGTTCAGCTTGGTGTCGAGAATCTCCCAAAGATGATGGTGTGTCAGAAAAAGGAAGTCGAACGACAAATCTCCCTTGTTGATTTCTGGATACGGTGTTTGCAAAATGAGTCTCACACAGTGATTCAGCTGCTGTTAAACCTTTTGTTTCTTCATTGAAGTTATCGAGTTTCCAAAATCTTTCTAAAATTTCGCCCAACCTTTCTTCTTCATCTGCAAATATGGCACATGTTGCATTTTCAGTTATTTCAATTTTAGACTTTCCAATAAATATCCATCCCAAAATAGTATTTTGTAGTAAAGGTAAGCCGTTCCCCAATTTTAACTGGTTTGGACGTAGAAATTCATGATAAAATTCTGCTCCAATAAGGACATCAATGTTTTCAGGCTTAAAAAATTGGGGATCTGCTAGTTCTATGTTCTCCGGAATATTCCAGTCCTTTACATTTATTTCTTGTGATGGCTGAGCTGGGATTATTTTTGGAAGAACAAAGGCCTCTAACCTTGTGCAAAAGTCTCCAAATCGTGTTTCTAAACCAACATTGACACGGGAGGTTGATAATTTGGTTCGGGATCCAACTCCTTCTATTGACAGTGTTGAATTTGTTGTAGATAATGATAGTCTGTTAATAAGTCTTTGTGTAACTAAGTTGACCTGCGATCTCGAGTCAAGCACAGCACGAACTTCACATGTCTGCCCGTTATTCGCCACGATTTTTACTTTAGCTGTTGCTAGAAGTACATAACTTTGTTTTGCTGAATGACTTTGGCTGTTTGTAGTTGAAATAACAACCGAAGTCGCTTCTTTGGAAGTCTGTGAAGTCGACGCCGCTACTAATGATTTTATAGATTGTTGTGTTGGTTTGCTTTGCTCCAAATGCAATAAAGTATTGTGTCTTTTATTACATTTTTTGCAAGATCCTTGCTTACAATTTTTTGTTTTATGATCTGATTTGAAGCAATTAACACAAAGCTCTTGTGATTGAGCCCACTTAAGGCGCTCTGATGGAGTCATTTGAGCTTTAAATTTTTCACAGTAAAAAAGCGGGTGGCCCTTTTCATTGCAAAGTTTGCATGAAATTGATGATACTGTCGATAATGCCAACTTATAATTTTCTTTTGTTGCTGGTAATTTTTGATGTTTGTTACTACTTCCCATTGCTTCCAAGGCCTGGAAGCGATTCTTGAGAAACGTTAGAAATTTCGCTATTGTCTGCAACTCTCTGGGGTCTTGCAGCGCCTGTCCGTACAACATGTGACTTTGATTATCCAATTTCTTTATCAAGATATGAAGTAGCAGGGGGTCCCAGTTGGATGTGTCGATTTTAAAAGCAGCCAAACTTTCGTGAATGGTATCATGAAAGTTTCTTATGACTTTGGCTTCTGATGTGAGATTCGGCAGGGATAGTAATCGTTGTATAATGGCTGAAGTTAGAACCCTTTTATTATTAAACCGATCTTTTAATGCTGCCCATGCTATTTCATAGTTATCTTCTGTCAATTCCAAATGTCTAATTGCTCGTTCTGCTTCGCCAGAAAGATTCGTTTTCAAATACCACATTTTTTGAATTTGTGGAATAGGTTGATGATGAATCATCCGTGTGAAGACGTCTGAAAAGGTCTGCCACTTCAAGTAGTCACCGTCAAATTTCGGAACTGACATCTTTGGAAGTTGTATCGATGTGTATTGATTTGCTTGCGGATTACAACTTTGTCTTGACAATTCTTCTTTTAGCAGTATAACTCTGGTTTCCAGTTCCGTATATGACAGCATGTCATATCCTTCCGCCTCTGGGTCTTCACATATAGCCCAAATTTGAAAATGGGCTTCTTCAATCTTGCTCCATAGATTATTCAATACTATCAGGCACTGAGCTGGGGCTTCCTCTTTAGACTTGCCTGCGAATAAGCGCTCCAATGAAGTTATCATAGCCTTTTGCTTCCTACACCATAAGCCGAATTGAGGGTCGTTGATGACTTTCAAGGAAGAGGACTGCTCATGATGATTAAGAATTGATTGTTTTTGACTAGCCGGTTGCAAAGGCTTGACTGTTGCTGGATTTTGATTCCTTGTGTCTGGTATGGATAATGCTTCTAACCTTTGTATTTCAGCTTCGAATAATTTGATGTAGTCATTTGTAAGATCAGTAATTTGGTTACAGTAACCAGTCGAGAAGTACTCATGATCCATTGGCTGATCAATGAGTGTACGGAGCTTTGTGTCCATCTCCTCGAACTGGTCCCATGCTGTGCGAAGACACTGAAGCCGCTCAATAAAATATGCAGCTGTAGTCTTTCTGCTTGCTGAGTCCTTTTTAAAGTTGACTATGAGTCGCTAGATTTCAGCACCCGTACCCTGTTGGGTCTTCAGAAAATCGTTGAAAGTAGCCATTGATTCCTTGGGTCACAATGTAGCCGAAATGTCGGGGTCACCAAAATGTTTGTACCACAGTTGTACAAACAGTAGTCATGATGAACCCTGACAAGACAGAAAGTCTGTACCAGAGACACATGCCACAACATCACTGGCAGAGTTTGACAAACGGATTATTTAATTAAACGTGGTAATTTTTGAAGTCTCACTAAGAATTAAAGCATTTAATAGGATTTTTTTATTGAATTAGTTTGCCTATAGTGAGATAAAGCGAACACAACATAAATATTGGAGAGATTTACAATGCGTAGAACCAAAAACCGAAAAGGTCACCTGGGTATCCCTAGTAAAAATCGTACCCTGTATTGAAACCCCCACACACACATAAACGAATTAATTCAATTATTTTTGTCGAAAATAAAAATATAAATAAATTAAATATTAAAGATAATAATAATAAAATTTAATATAATTTAAATTTTAATTTAAAGAGTTAGTTGCGTTAAAACTGGAAGTATTTGTGCTTCTAGCTCTTCAAAAATCAAAACAGGACATTTTTTTTTCAAATATTGCAAAATTCTAATGAGCTCCACATGCGAGCGGAAGCAAAAGGCATCTAAGAGACGGCATATCACGTTTGATTTAAATCGTTCTTGTCCACAACTAAATTGGTTTAGAAAACAATACAATGCAAAAAATGGAAGACGGTAGAGCAGAAGCGAAAAAGCTCAAAGCAGGTTTCATGACCTGTCGGGGACTATAAATGCGCAGTGCCGAAAATTTTTAGAAACGGAAAATTTCCACCCAATTTGTCTTTCCTCCCCCTACAAATATTGATGCTGAAAGGCCAAGGCAATCAAACCTTGAAGGGGCAAGATCATTGGAAATGAGCGAAAAGATGCTCAGATAAATGATCTAGTAGCAAAAACATGCGAAGATGTTAGAGTGTCGCTAGACAAGGCTATTCAAACCCAAATTCAGGAAGGTTTGCGGGCGGGTCTGGAAGGCATTATGGGGGAATGAAATTCTATTGTTCAACAAGGGTGTAGGAAACGAATTCAACCACATAAAAACTGACATGGTTATTGGCATGATAAGGAAGCAGCCGGATATAGTTTTGGGCAGGATCCAAATAGAAACAGCCATGTCCCAGTTCGTTGTGAAAAAAATTAAAATTTATTTCAATACAAAATAAATATCTTCGAATCGAACTATCATCCAAAGAATACAGTCGGATTTCCTGAGCAGAATTTTAGGTTTAGGCAACCAACAGCCAGTACAAGTTTTGTGGCTACGCGGTCTAGTGGCTATGTGGTCTAGTCGAGCGAAAACAGCAACCAGGTGAATCAGTGGAAGCGTTCTTCCATGCGATCTAGAAACTCCGATCCCGACTAACCAAGCCACTACCTGAATACGAAATAATAAAATTCATAAAAAGGAACATAAAAGAACACACAAAAGAAATTGGTCGAATTGTTTACCCAATAACCGTGCACTCGGTTGAGCATCTTCGAGATGAGTGCAATGAAGTGGAGCAAACATTTCCTCGGCACGAGATGCGGGTGGTCCAACAGCCGATGTCCAGATATTCGCGTAACGTCAGCGAAATAGTGATGGAAGTGCAAGATGAGGAAAACGACGGCAACGATGAGCTGATGATGATCGACAAATTGACTACAGCGCAGCCTCTGGAGAAAAGTTCGCAGCAACAGTATTCCGGTACTCGGGTGCGGATTTGCTGGAACTGTCGTCAATAAGGCCAAGCCTTTAACGATTGCATGTTCTTGGAGCAACATTTTTTTTGCTATTTAAATGTGGACGGCCAAATGTCATTACTCCGAAAAGCCCAAAATGTGGTTTGGGAAACGAGAAGAGGAACGCGGCGACAAAGGGAGTACCACGCTCCAGCCAAAATCCCGTGGGGGTGAGTCGAAAGGAATCTAGAGAAACCACCAACTAAAACATGAAATCAATAATTAGTGCCAAATGAAAATTCAAAAATTTTCTCTTGAATTTGAAAGTATACTGTGAACACAAGAAATTATCTACGAATTTCTGTCCCACAAATAACATGTAAATAATGTTCATAAAATATTATTAAATTATAAATGAAAATATATATAAATTATATTACTAAATTATAAATTAAAACATACATAAATTATATTATAAATATTATTAATAATATATACTTTGTATTATATAGCAAACAGTTGTTAAAATAACATTCAAAAACAAATAAATACACGCATACATGCATACACATGCATGTAAACAAAACAACCGAACAATGAAACAGAAAAACAGCGCAAGCAAATAAAAAGCGGCGCGCTAGCATAGTAAGGTCAGTCTTGAACAGAGCACAGTCGCATGCACATGTGCAAAGACTTAGGTCAGTTTAGCTCAGGTTCTCATAGTAAAGGTGTTCACACCCTTTAAGCTCAGGTTTTTCATAGTAAAGACGTTTACACCCTTTAAGCTCAGGTTTTCATAAAAAAGATGTTCACACCCTTTAAGCTCAGGTTTTCATACTAAAGGCGTTCACACCCTTTAAGCTAAGGTTTTCATAGTAAAGGCGTTTACACCCTTTAAGCACAGGGTATTCATAGTAAAGGCGTTCACACCCTTTAAGCTCAGGTTTACATAGTAAAGGCTTTTACACCCTTTAAGCACAGGGTATTCATAATACAGGCGCTTACACCCTTTAAGCACAGGGTATTCATAGTAAAGGCGTTCACACCCTTTAAGCAAAGGTTTTCATAGTAAAGGCGTTCACACCCTTTAAGCTCAGGTTTACATAGTAAAGGCTTTTACACCCTTTCAGCTCAGGTTTTCACAGTAAAGGCGTTTACACCTTTAAAGCACAGGGTATTCATAGTGAAGGCGTTCACACCCTTTAAGCACAGGGTATTCATAGTAAAGGCGTTCACACCCTTTAAGCTCAAGTTTTCATAGTAAAGGCGTTTACACCCTTTAAGCACAGGGTATTCATAATAAAGGCGTTCACATCCTTTAAGCTCAGGTTTTCATAGTAAAGGCGTTCACACCCTTTAAGCTTAGGTTTTTCATAGTAAAGGCGTTTACACCCCTTAAGCACAGGGTATTCATAGTAAAGGCGTTTACACCCTTTAAGCTCAGGTTTCCATAGTAAAGGCGTTCACACCCTTTAAGCTCTAGTTTTCATAGTAAAGGCGTTTACAGCCTTTAAGCACAGGGTACTCATAGTAAAGGCGTTTACACCCTTTAAGCTCAGGTTTCCATAGTAAAGGAGTTCACACCCTTTAAGCTCAGGTTTTCATAGTAAAGGCGTTTACACCCTTTAAGCTCAGGTTTTCATAGTAAAGCCGTTCACACCCTTTAAGCTCAGGTTTTTTATAGTAAAGGCGTTTACACCCTTTAAGCTCAGGTTTTCATAGTAAAGGCGTTCACACCCTTTAAGCACAGGGTATTCATAGTGAAGGCGTTCACACCCTTTAAGCACAGGGTATTCATAGTAAAGGCGTTCACACCCTTTAAGCTCAAGTTTTCATAGTAAAGGCGTTTACACCCTTTAAGCACAGGGTATTCATAATAAAGGCGTTCACATCCTTTAAGCTCAGGTTTTCATAGTAAAGGCGTTCACACCCTTTAAGCTTAGGTTTTTCATAGTAAAGGCGTTTACACCCTTTAAGCACAGGGTATTCATAGTAAAGGCGTTTACACCCTTTAAGCTCAGGTTTCCATAGTAAAGGCGTTCACACCCTTTAAGCTCTAGTTTTCATAGTAAAGGCGTTTACAGCCTTTAAGCACAGGGTACTCATAGTAAAGGCGTTTACACCCTTTAAGCTCAGGTTTCCATAGTAAAGGAGTTCACACCCTTTAAGCTCAGGTTTTCATAGTAAAGGCGTTTACACCCTTTAAGCTCAGGTTTTCATAGTAAAGCCGTTCACACCCTTTAAGCTCAGGTTTTTTATAGTAAAGGCGTTCACACCCTTTAAGCTCAGGTTTACATAGTAAAGGCTTTTACACCCTTTCAGCTCAGGTTTTCACAGTAAAGGCGTTTACACCTTTAAAGCACAGGGTATTCATAGTGAAGGCGTTCACACCCTTTAAGCACAGGGTATTCATAGTAAAGGCGTTCACACCCTTTAAGCTCAAGTTTTCATAGTAAAGGCGTTTACACCCTTTAAGCACAGGGTATTCATAATAAAGGCGTTCACATCCTTTAAGCTCAAGTTTTCATAGTAAAGGCGTTTACACCCTTTAAGCACAGGGTATTCATAATAAAGGCGTTCACATCCTTTAAGCTCAGGTTTTCATAGTAAAGACGTTTACACCCTTTAAGCTCAGGTTTTCATAAAAAAGATGTTCACACCCTTTAAGCTCAGGTTTTCATACTAAAGGCGTTCACACCCTTTAAGCTAAGGTTTACATAGTAAAGGCTTTTACACCCTTTAAGCACAGGGTATTCATAATACAGGCGCTTACACCCTTTAAGCACAGGGTATTCATAGTAAAGGCGTTCACACCCTTTAAGCTAAGGTTTTCATAGTAAAGGCGTTCACACCCTTTAAGCTCAGGTTTACATAGTAAAGGCTTTTACACCCTTTCAGCTCAGGTTTTCACAGTAAAGGCGTTTACACCTTTAAAGCACAGGGTATTCATAGTGAAGGCGTTCACACCCTTTAAGCACAGGGTATTCATAGTAAAGGCGTTCACACCCTTTAAGCTCAAGTTTTCATAGTAAAGGCGTTTACACCCTTTAAGCACAGGGTATTCATAGTAAAGGCGTTTACACCCTTTAAGCTCAGGTTTCCATAGTAAAGGCGTTCACACCCTTTAAGCTCTAGTTTTCATAGTAAAGGCGTTTACAGCCTTTAAGCACAGGGTACTCATAGTAAAGGCGTTTACACCCTTTAAGCTCAGGTTTCCATAGTAAAGGAGTTCACACCCTTTAAGCTCAGGTTTTCATAGTAAAGGCGTTTACACCCTTTAAGCTCAGGTTTTCATAGTAAAGCCGTTCACACCCTTTAAGCTCAGGTTTTTTATAGTAAAGGCGTTTACACCCTTTAAGCTCAGGTTTTCATAGTAAAGGCGTTCACACCCTTTAAGCACAGGGTATTCATAGTGAAGGCGTTCACACCCTTTAAGCACAGGGTATTCATAGTAAAGGCGTTCACACCCTTTAAGCTCAAGTTTTCATAGTAAAGGCGTTTACACCCTTTAAGCACAGGGTATTCATAATAAAGGCGTTCACATCCTTTAAGCTCAGGTTTTCATAGTAAAGGCGTTCACACCCTTTAAGCTTAGGTTTTTCATAGTAAAGGCGTTTACACCCTTTAAGCACAGGGTATTCATAGTAAAGGCGTTTACACCCTTTAAGCTCAGGTTTCCATAGTAAAGGCGTTCACACCCTTTAAGCTCTAGTTTTCATAGTAAAGGCGTTTACAGCCTTTAAGCACAGGGTACTCATAGTAAAGGCGTTTACACCCTTTAAGCTCAGGTTTCCATAGTAAAGGAGTTCACACCCTTTAAGCTCAGGTTTTCATAGTAAAGGCGTTTACACCCTTTAAGCTCAGGTTTTCATAGTAAAGCCGTTCACACCCTTTAAGCTCAGGTTTTTTATAGTAAAGGCGTTTACACCCTTTAAGCTCAGGTTTTCATAGTAAAGGCGTTCACACCCTTTAAGCACAGGGTATTCATAGTGAAGGCGTTCACACCCTTTAAGCACAGGGTATTCATAGTAAAGGCGTTCACACCCTTTAAGCTCAAGTTTTCATAGTAAAGGCGTTTACACCCTTTAAGCACAGGGTATTCATAATAAAGGCGTTCACATCCTTTAAGCTCAGGTTTTCATAGTAAAGGCGTTCACACCCTTTAAGCTTAGGTTTTTCATAGTAAAGGCGTTTACACCCTTTAAGCACAGGGTATTCATAGTAAAGGCGTTTACACCCTTTAAGCTCAGGTTTCCATAGTAAAGGCGTTCACACCCTTTAAGCTCTAGTTTTCATAGTAAAGGCGTTTACAGCCTTTAAGCACAGGGTACTCATAGTAAAGGCGTTTACACCCTTTAAGCTCAGGTTTCCATAGTAAAGGAGTTCACACCCTTTAAGCTCAGGTTTTCATAGTAAAGGCGTTTACACCCTTTAAGCTCAGGTTTTCATAGTAAAGCCGTTCACACCCTTTAAGCTCAGGTTTTTTATAGTAAAGGCGTTTACACCCTTTAAGCTCAGGTTTTCATAGTAAAGCCGTTCACACCCTTTAAGCTCAGGTTTTTTATAGTAAAGGCGTTTACACCCTTTAAGCTCAGGTTTTCATAGTAAAGGCGTTTACACCCTTTAAGCTCAGGTTTTCATAGTAAAGGCGTTCACACCCTTTAAGCTTAGGTTTTTCATAGTAAAGGCGTTTACACCCTTTAAGCACAGGATATTCATAGTAAAGGCGTTTACACCCTTTAAACACAGGTTGTTTCGTAGTGAGGGCGTTTACACCCTTCTAGCTCAGGTTGTTTCACTTGTAGTATGTGACGGGTTTCTGAATTTTATTTTTTATTATCCCTATTGCCAACTTCGGTAAGACTGTAAATTAATGGCTATAAAGCCGCTCTGTTTTAGAATAAAGACTTGTCTTTTTCTGGTGAGAAATAAATCTGATTT